>JANZLF010000222.1:44069258-44102795 GCA_026546835.1 Erythroxylum foetidum
TTGATACTATTTGGTGATTGGTAGTATAGAGAGTTGTTCTGGTGGTAATTCACTGTTAGAGAAAGTGGTCTCTAACATGATCCAATATGGATCTGAGAAACCATTTGAACTTTCTCAAAACTTTCATTCCCAATAGTAAAAGGCAGGTTTTCTGCAGCTAGAAGAAGGGAAGTGCATAAACCATAGCTACTTACATCTTCTGCAATTGTTATTATGTTTGGATGAAGAAAATGAAGTAGCTCATTTGCCAAAATGAGGTACAGTAACGCATCCTTGTCAACATATTGATTGCAGTACCTGCATTAACATAGAACATGTAATAAGCATTAGGGAATTTTGCAAATTGAGATATTGAATGGAGAAACAACGGTGAATGAAAGATCATAAACTCTGGAATGAGAACAGACAACAACATGTCACTAGTCTTGATCAGCATCAAGCCTGAGGCAAACATGTCAATCTCTCTATCTTCCAATATTCCATTTTAGGCATATTTAGTGACTAAAATGATGCTATTTGTTATCCTAGAAGCAGCGTATCAATAATGATGACAGACAGATGCCTTACTGTGTGATGCATGGTGTAAATTATACCTATAGAAGTAGGAATTCAAGAACAGCACAACAAAAATTTCTTACTCGTCCAGGTCACCCGTAAACAAAGCAAAGCCGTTGTGTGTGTACAACATTGAAGAAAGTGAATGGAAGTGGAAGCCATCTATTTGATACTCTTCAACCCACCTGCTCAAATATTATCTGTAAGCAAGACCGAGATTGCCTACCAAAAGATACCACACTCAGACAAATTGCATAAAACTTTCAAGAACAGCCAGCATTAAGAATGGGAAATAATTTCAAATATTTAACTATCACACTTTGTTCACATTTACCAGTTCAAATTCGAGATTAAGTACTGAAGCACCTCATGATCCCCGTATTTGAACATTCTGGTACCCCAGTATTTGTGATGCCCTCTTTTACCTATTCAAATGGAAAAAAGTAGAAATGAATGAAGAATACTTCTGTGCTAAAACAGACATTATATGAGCAGCTTGCAAGACTATGCACAATTTTCAACAAATTTCTGCGACACACAGAAGCAAATTAACAAATAGAAAAAATGTAGATTACATCAAGAAACAGAAAGAACATAGGGAACCATAAACAGATATGACTCTGACGGATAAAAGAAATCACAATAAACAACTTACTCTCAACTCTTAACAAGTGACAGCAGAATCTTATGCAGAAACACAAGCACTGATACAAGGACAAAAGCACATATATGGCTAGTATTGTTTACAGAAGTAATAGAGCCTCTCTGTCCAAACCAAGTTTACTGATTTGAACCCTCTCAATATATCTTGTTTGTTACAGTAAAATTGATTTAAAGTGCAACGCAATAAATCAAGAAGAGAAAGAATGAGGAAGTCGCAGAATCCATGACGATACCATATTTGCTAATAAACAAATTTCCAGACCAAGGATATGGAATGTACATCAAAAACCTGTTGATGCCAACTACATTGCCACGTCGTAGTAATGAATGCAGCTCAGCCAATCTTCAAAACTATATATCAAACTCAGAATATATCCTGAAACTCACATAAGCACTAGCCTAGAACCAAGGTATCTAAGAAGCCAAATATCTTGCTTCCCTACAGCTGTGTCTCAACAATCAATGCTTACAATTAAAAACAAATAATTTTATCATTAGTAGTTACCCAGGCCTTCTCATATGCTTATACAGATCATTGAAGTCCTTTATGCCATAGACCAGCTGAAAAGGTAGCTAAAGAGCAAGAAGACAGAACTACATAGGGTGCACCAATGTTTGGGGAGAATTTTACCCGTGTGAAAGTAACAGTCATTTGACCCATCAAATAGTGAGAGTCCAACCATCTCATCAGCAGCCGAGTATGAATGGACAATGTCTAAGAAAACAAGTAGCCCTAGCCCTGAAAAATGAAAAGGCAGATAAATAATGCAGACATCAAAAATTAAGCTGGACATCAAGCATGAAAAATTGCGTCTTAGAATGTGTTCTTAGAGATCAAAGGGGCAAACGTAAATACATCACTGAATAACAATCCTCAGATGTGTGTATTTCTAGTACTTATTTGCATAAACAACCCTTATAAATTTGAAGAAAAAGGTTAGTGCTATTAGTATCAGCAAATTCCATATCATGTATGCACTGACGAGCATAAATTTTACAAGCATCCAATCCATTAACCATCATGTGATTTAGGACCAAAATCAGTAAATGATTTCGAACATAAGCAAAAGTAAGGGGCACAATGATGTTTTGACACACCATTTTTTTTTAACTAACAACGAAAAATGAAAAATGAAAAATGAAAGTGGAAATAGCTAGCATAGAACCATTATTGTCAAGGTGGACAGGTCCCTCTAAACAATAAATGAAATCTTCAAAGATAAAACTGAATAAAATAAAATAGAATGAAGAATTTTAACCATGTGCTTCATCAACCAAGCGTTTGAAGTCATCAGGAGTACCATAACGGCTGCTAACAGCAAATAAATTGGTGACCTGCAATGCATAGAGTTGCTCAATCGGATTGACATAAGTAGGAAACATCAAAAATATATCTTACCATAACTTCTTAAGCTCTAACAAACATGAACATAAAATCTGTAGCTATGTTATGGAAAAGCACAGAGTAGTCAATCCATGCAAGAAAAACTAACATTCAAATCAAGGACATCATTCTTGATTTCAGTTTCATTTCCATGACAGGTTTCACAAACAATGTAATTCAATAATTGAAACTTCAAATGTTTATCAGATATTATACCACATTCGTGAACCATCTACAGGGATCATCAGAAACAGAATAAGACATTTTAGATTTTTGACGTTTAGAAAAGGTAAGCAATTTGCAAAATAACCCTGGTTATCACCATCAAAAGTGTAACGTATGCGTATCTCACTATTTAAGGAAACATACATTACCACACAGGCTGCTAAGGTCAATATACTCACTCTATAGCCCACAGTGAAATAATCTTTGTGCTCAACTACTCCAATCATCTGTATTGCATTATATCCAGCTTCCTTCACATGAGGAAGAACCTAACGTTTACAGAAAAAACAGTACAAGTTAGAGGTCTATTATTAATTAGGTAGGTTCCATAGCAATAATAATCATTAAGCTACCTTTTCTATAAATTCAACAAAGGAGGATACTTTTGGCTCTGAGCCACTAATTCCAACATGACACTCATAGATGCGCAAGGATTTTGGTATTCTTGGCCTTGAATTTTTCCATTTGTGGGCATATTCTGGAGGCGGCTCCCAATGGATGGCAAAAGCTTGCTTTCCACCACCAGCATCTGAAAACAACAAACATTGGTATAGATTGAACTTGAACAACATGAAGAACGTCAACTAGTGGCTATTTAAAACCAAAATCAGGCTGGGAAGTACATACAGCTAAGCATTTAGCCTATCGAGATATTCTACAGAGTAGCAGCAAATTCTCCTTTAGATGAAGTTCTGGTTCAATTAAATGAAGAGACCCCAGAATGGTGACCATGTAAGTCAACCATGGCAGTAATTTGAAAAATATCAAGTATCACATGCCCGAGTATAATCATTCATTTCATGGAAACTTGTATATGATTGTGTTTATTTACACAAGAATGCAAAGAAAGAGAGGAATCATCTTTACCTGGTTCAACGTAGGTGGCCCAAGCAGGCACTCGTTCAAGTGGCCCATTAGATGTGTTAAAATAGACTCTATATTTGCTTAAATGTGGAATAGCTGGAGCATACTTCTTAAGCCACGCCTGCCTCCCTTTCCGTGTCTCAAGCCAATATGGCAGAGGAGGTGCTTTGTTGCGTATTTTCTCAGCCCATACAGGGTCAGTAATGATGTTGAATACATCATATACTTTGCCACTATCAATCACATCACATGGAGGCAAATTACTTGGGGGATCATCTTTATGTTGTTCTTTCCATTGTTTATACCGAGTTTCTGCATCTAGTAACGGTATTTCATTTAATTCTTCAATAGTTTGAGGTCCATTTGGACCAAATAATTGTTCATATAATTTTGCTGGCACTTCAAACCGATGATTTACAAATGTATCTTCTCCTGGTTCCCAGTACTCATCATTAGCTTTCTTAAAGATTTCATCAATGCTTACACCACTATCACCTTTATCATGGTTATCCAAATAATTGTACTGCTGGAAATAAAGTTCATCTGGTTTTTCTCCTTCCCTCAGTTTATCTTCAAGAATGATAAACCAGTAACCATAATCGTCACGGCCAAAACGTCCTTCTCTTGCAGCATTTTCTGTTGGTGACCACTGGTTAAAATCACCAACAAGTGCACAATAGCGAGCACCTGCATCCATCATCCTTCATATTCAGAGTGATATAACAAAACAAACAAGAATTTCATTAACTTCGGAAAGTATTAACATGCCCAAAAATAAATTGCATCGTTAAGAGGAATGCTGGATGATTAAACTTAGCTATCAAGTCACTAACAACTTTTGTTTATCCAATTATCCAGCTTCAACAGAAAGTTTACTCATAAATGATCGAAGTTAAAACAAGCCCTTGAATTGATATAAAGACAAAAGAAAAGGAAAGATTATCATATCAAACCTGGTGCCCATTCCATAAAATCCATCCTATGTTCCGGGTGCCGGTGTAAGCCCATAAAATCAAATCTAGCAAAGGAAATAAGCACAATCAAACTCAGTCCCAGCACTATAATAGCATCAGAGCTTAAAACTACAAAACTAAATCAAAGAAGAACTACAGAAACTACATCACAAGAGAACCAATGATCAGTTTAGAGATATCACAACTAAGAGTTGCATTATTTTCCTTGAACGCCAGTCTTTCATGAACCTTAATAGCATATTATAGTAATAAAAAAAAACTAGTCATCAAAAATATTAATCTTATTTTTTGAAAATAAAACTAGGTATATCTGAACGAACACATAAGCGACGTCTTTGATTTGTAGGTTTCGGTTAAAAAGCTTGTCTTTTAGGTCCTTCAACGCTTTATGCCTGCAAATTAGAACAACAAAACATGTGTCAACAACAATAATCCATGTTTTATATAACTCTAACTTTCATCAACCTTCCTACAGTTTATCATTGAACTTTTACAATTCATCATTCCCTCTTCTTGTCAAAATCCTTTTCATCTCAAAAATTCCAAGCATTTCGTACCTTTCCCGAAGAAACTGAGCAAATTCTTTATGGGAAATCCCGACTCTAGTCAAGAACCCAACTGGGTTAACCCCCTTCTCGGCTTCATCTTCATCTTCATCTTCATTTTTCTTATTCTTCTTCGATTTTTTTTGTCGCTGGGATGATTGTTTCTGAGATTGAGGTTGGCCTGTGACATTGCAAGCTATTCTAAGTTTACTTTTCTTTGTCCAACTGATCATATGTACGTTGCTTTTGAAGGGAAAATTCACAGAAAGATTAGTGATTGGATAGAGGTTTACAGAGAAAGATTTACTAGAGGTAGAAAGTGAAGCCATGGTCTCGTGAGGTTGACGAAAAACTGAGCAGTGGAGGTGAGTGGGATTTTAGATAAGAGAAGGGAGCGGGTAACGAGTTAGCTCCTGAGGTTTTTGGGTTGACTCGGGCGAGACAACGGAGGCCTTTGACGTCGTCGCGGCGTTTAGTTTTTATATATTTTTTTATATTTTTATAACTTATGAAAATTATAAAAATTAAAATATTATTTTATAATATAATTTATTATTAACTAGAATTTAATATTTAATATTAATCAGTAATAAAAACTATAAGTAATATAAATATAAAGGATGTCGAGGTATATTATTTTTAATTAATGTTTAGAATCGAAAAAGTATTATTTAGACTCGATTAAATCTAATCTAATATTCGCCTAAACCCTCCCAAGAACCTCTCTGTCATGACTCGTAAAATGATGTTTTAAACTCATCTTAATATAAATCAAATGTCCGTTGCAAACATGCTTGGAAGTCGAGCAAGAAGCAGTTATTTTAAGCTCAACTAATGCGGTTGTAGCCACAGAAAAGAGAAATCTGCAGAGGAAAATGCATCCAAGATCCAACGTGTCTGTAACATGTTCTGTTTTCTCACACATTCATCAATTGAACTTCAATGGCTATTGCAAAGGAATAGTGGAGCAAGCTTTAAATGAAGAAACTTAAAGTACATCAGTGTACCTAAACTCGATTCTTACAAAGCAATTTGATCACTTGCATTGATTTGATTATGAGATCAATTCATTCTTACTATTACAGCATCAGTATATGGTGTATAGTTCGAGCAATGCATGGCTGCAGAAAGAACTAAGTAAGTTGCTTCTTTGCATAGTCCCTTGGTCCAAATATGGTTGATCCAATTCTCACATTGGTACTGCCCATTTCAATCTGAAAGAATGGAATTATTGTCAGCACTAGGCCGTTATGACATCTCAACTTCAGTGCCTAAAAGATTTGCATAGAACTTAGGCTTATTTTACGAATTCTAAATTTCTGATGTATCTGTAGTCAAGCGTCCAGGAGCTTTCATCACCATCTTACTTGAGTGAAAAAAAGATTTCAATAGTCTGGTTTCAGTAGGACTTCTAATAAGGCCGTTAAGGTGTGAGAGATCAATATAGCCATCTGTTAACTCGAAAGTAAATATACAAGACTCTTACGGCTTGCTCAAAATCACCAGACATGCCCATTGAAAGCTCAAACTGATCCTCTGCCATTCCCAGTGCCTTGCAAACCTCAAGCCTGCAATTCAACAGCGTCTTTCGCACAATGCCAAGTGAGACATGTTTATAAATATGTGTTTAGAACTTGAATCACAAAAAATTGGGAAATCATACAAAACATATAAGGAAGAAATTTTATCGAAGACCTTATGCCATCATAATTAGCAAAACTATATCCAAAAGCATCTTATGAAAAGGAAAAAGAAACTAGTAACCTGAATTGCTATGTTACCCTGATTTAACAACAAGGGAAAGGACAAGAAGCTTCACGCATAAAATTTTAAATGGTTTTACGTCACTAAGAAAACAGATCTTTGTGAATCTCCTTTTGAAAATAAAGGAGGCCATGAAAGTTTATATAGGCTTCACTAAGAGATGCAGAGAATTACCCTGAAGTTCTCGGGGGTTGAAGTATAATCGGGCATGCCAATTGTCATTAAACCAGAAAGTTCAAGATTTGGGCAGCGCAGTTTAACATGTTCTGCAAGCCCCAAACAGCCTTCGGGACTTATTCCAGATTTTGCTGAAACAATGTCATAGTACTCAGTTACAAGCTATCGGCAAAGTAGTCAAGTGTGGAATGACAGATCAGTGTCACTGTATGAACAGGGAGCTCAAATGATCAGAATATTCAGATAGACAAATTGCAATTTTGGAAAGGACATCATGTTTGATGAGATGCACATATG
Source organism: Erythroxylum foetidum (assembly GCA_026546835.1). Classification (NCBI taxonomy): domain Eukaryota; kingdom Viridiplantae; phylum Streptophyta; class Magnoliopsida; order Malpighiales; family Erythroxylaceae; genus Erythroxylum; species Erythroxylum foetidum. The sequence goes on from JANZLF010000222.1 coordinate 44,076,707, forward strand.
CCAAAGGATGGCTTGAGAGGAAAATATCTGATTTCATTTCCTTTAAGAAAACCAGGAGAGATCATTGATCAAGGACGGGAGGAAATCCAGATAGATGCCACATAGAAACTCTTAAGTAATCCATTATGAAGTTAATGCAAGTTACACACATGCTTCTCCACTGGTATTAACTTGAACCAACACCTTCAAAGGGTTCCTTCCCAGGCCTGAAACTACTCGGTCAAGGATATTTGCTAGCTGCAGAACACCAAGTTAGTAAGTTAAAAGGCTGGAAGAGCACTTGAGATGACTATACAAGAAGACCTAGTTCAACCTCGGTAGCAGGATTTCCCACCAACAAAAGCAAAATTACAACGTCTTCCGAAACTTGAAACAATTTCTTACAAAAACAATTTGCTGCAGCTGCATGAAGTTCTTAATCCAGCGATAAAAGCTGTAAGCTTCCTTTAGATTTTAATGAATTACCTTCATATTGTCGACACCCTCAACCATGGCCAAATTTGGGACTCCAGTTGCATATTGAAATGAACCCATTACTCCCATCAGAGAGCATTTAAGTTCTAAAGGGAGAGGGGGGGAAAAAAAAGAGTAAAAGAGCACTTGTTGTATAAATCAAATATTCCAACCAAAGTGTTGTACAAGAATCATATAGCAGACTTCAATCCCAAAAACTTACCAATTAAAGAACAGTTCTTTCTCTATTTTTGTGGCGAACAATAAGTAAAAGAGAATTTCAACCGTAATATACAATTACAAAATGCATAATTTCAAGCTCAAAGTAAAGAAAGCAACATGCTTGGAAAGAGAGGAAAGAAACTGCTTACACGTTTATAAGAAGACCAATTAAGAAAGTTTCCACCTTTAACTTACTTAAAATTAGCCAATTCCAGATGAAGAGAAAAGCAGGTAAAACAAAAGAAGAAATAAAAATAAGAGAAAGAGAAGAGAGGCCAAAAGCCATACTGAGAAGTGTTTTAACTTTATTGCTCTGCAAGTGACCAAGGAAATGCCACGCTACATCATCTGGCAGCTGAGAGCCCACATCAAAAACAAACTGATATTAATCTTCACATGCACAGTCATGTGTATATCTGCATACGTAAGTATGCACATACCTGGGGTGCTTTGTCAACGATTTCTTGGACGTAGTTTTCGCCGAAACAGCGGTGGCCTGCATCGTACACTTGGCGGATAAGCGAAACTGGTTTTGTTTTGGATACGGCCACGACCCGGATTTTCTCGGGTCGACCACCGGCACGTTCAGCCACCTGTCGAACACGGAGGAGGGCCGTCCGGAGGGCTGCAGCTGCCACGCTCTCCACGGCAGTCGCAGACGCAGCCATTTTTTTGTCACTGTTGTCGGACACTTCTACAACTAGAACTAGAGGGGAAGATGATTGTAAAAAACATATTTGTTTTACATAAACTTGTGGCTTCAATTTTTTTGACGTACAAAATTAATTCTATTTAATCAAACTTTTTCAATTTTTTAATTTTCATTATATACTATTTTTATAATGAGATGGGCACTTTAATTTAAAATTAAATTAGGTCAGAAATGATTAATATTGATATTTAAAAGTTTAGATATAAGAATTAAAAAAATATTAAATTAATTAAATATAAGATAACTTATTACTCTTTTTATGTTAGAACAATTAAAAAAAGATTATTAACTCTTTTTTTTTCCCACCTTCTTTCTTCTGTCATGAAATGGAGGGAAACAGTATCAACGGAACAAAGGTTTGGCAGCAAAAGTAAACAACTTTAGCCACAAAAATTGGCTGGAATTCGAGCCACAGTAAAACGATTAACGGACAAAAAGGACGGACATTTGGCAAAACTTAATACAATGAGTCCCGGAAAGTAATTCAAGATTCTTCCGCCTAGTCATGTCCTTCAGTAGATGGACTTGATGATCCATCCGCAATAGAAGTTGCTGCTGGTTTAGACTTGGCTTTTGCTGCTGGTTTAGACTTGGCTTTTTTTATCCTGAATTTAATCCAAGCGTAGACCTCGAAAATAATAACAGTTAACGCAAGAGTTGCTAGGATTGCTATGTAAGAGACTTTCCAGGCAGTGGTGTCTGGCTTGAAAATGGCAATTCCATGGAATATGTTTATAATGATCACAGCAATCAGTGCATATCCCAGAAAGTGATGGTAGATATTCCAGTATTTTCTGTACTCATCCGTCTTCCTAGGTTTTAGCAACAGTGCAAACATCTGTAATGTAATGTTGGTTGATCAGAAATTTTACAGAAATAAGTCTAAATGGAAAGAGCAAATGCATGTGTAAAGTAAAGGTATATGTTATGGAGTAGACTTACCTGCAATGCTGTGAATGGGAATATGAACATTGCATACAGCCTGTGGGTTTTAAATGTATAGTACTTTGAAGCACATCCAAGCCACAACCCAATGATCCAACCAGTCATTCCAAGAGAAAAGCCTAGAATTTGACAAGAGATGTGGAGTTTATACCACCAACCTTCAAGTTCCAGTGGATATTTGGAGTACCTGGCAATTATCACGCCAAGAGGCAAGAATGTTCCCCACCCTATAATGTTAACTATGCCATGTACCTGCAGAACAGATGGAATCCGGAATCTTAGCATTGATTTGAAAATGTGCCAGCGCAACAGCAGCAGCAGCAACCTAAGACACATCTGGTTTTGATTGAATATCCCTTAGAAACGAGGTTAATTGATTTGATTAGAGAGACCCACCTTGGGCTTATTTCTTTAACTTGGCTCAAATTAAGCAGAAAAAGTAGGGGGAAAATTGCTGCAACAAACGACAAACCAAAATTTGTTTCCCAGGCGGGCAAAAACCTAAAAATGGCGCTTTCTATCTGCAAAAACACTGATTCTTATGCAACAGAATAGGAGAAGAAAAGAAAAGGCCATTGGCAGAGGACATTCTCTCCAATCCGATCTTGTATATTTCGTAAAAACCTGAACATGTTTTAATTTGTAGCTATTTTTAAGTATTGAAAAGATTAAAACTCATAGAATGTCTTCATTTGTTGCTATTGGAAGGTATTGAAAAAGATTAAAACTCATCGCTTGTACATAACTAGATGCCATGGGAACAAAACTCATTTGGGAATCAATAGCGATCGGAGGCAAATGAAAGGTGTCAACTTTCGCAGTCTAGTTAGCTTTCTTACCATTCTCATGTGATGCCTGTGCTCTCCAACGATTTGGCCCACCGGGGATTTCAAATTAATAGTCTCTGCACTATCAAAATTTTGGAGGGTTTTCGGATGCATCAATGGACTTGTCCCTAGTGCGCCGTAACCAACCTGCCACACATAGTTCAACTTGGAGATATTATACACCCAAGGAAGAATCACACTAGCATATATGATGTAGTAATCTAGATCAGCATTGTATCGCATTGTCATATTGTGAAATTCTACGTCAGCATTGTATCCCATTGTCATATTGTGAAATTGAAATTCTTCGGAAGGTTTCAGCGCACAACCGAGTTTGGTATCACTTGTGATATTGTATGTGTTGATAGATAAAGATCCATCTAGAAGTTTGATGCCTATGATTGCCCTGGTTCCAACCATCTGAGGCTTTTTGCCTGGGTTTACTCCCCAAGCCAGCCATCCGACATTTTCGTGTAGCTTGGCGCCAAAGATAACGTCAATTCGCCTTTCCTTGGGCTCGTAGGTTTTCCACCCCCATTGAGCTCCCAAAGTGCCAAGTTTCTTACAGTTTGAAATGTTCACTTTATCAGCTATTAACTGATGGAAAGACTGAGTACAGGGAGCGTAACGGGCGGTGACACTGCGGAAGAACAAGGGCAACAGAAAAGTGATCACGGAAGACAGAAAAGTGGTAGCAACCATTTTTATGAGTCACTTGGGGATTTTACGTACGGTTCTTATTTAAACAGTTTATGAAGTATCTTGTGACTTGTGGGTTGGTTTAAGCATCTTAAAGGTGGTCAAAAAGGGTTTGTTGCTGAGCCTGTCACAGGAACCCGAATCAGGTTTAGGAGAAGGAGAACGCCCCTTTTCTAAAACAAAGGAAAAAAGAACTAAAAGGGCATCAAAATGGATCACGTGTATTTCCTTCTTCTTCTTATGACTAATAATTCATCACAAAGCATTTCACTTCTGATAATACGTGTTCAAACAAGTTATGGGAACCAGCGGAGGGCTGCAATAAATGTTACGAAGAAACGCAGCCTGATTACTTTGAATCTATGTTTACTTTTTTAAGAGTTTATAATATCAAAGTTAACAGAGTTTCCAGGCGAAGCAACTTATGACTTTATTCTATTCGTACTATTCACATTCTGTAAGAACGTTGATAACAAGTAATGCATATATTTGATATTTCTATTCACTTCCACTTTTCTGGATTCACATTCATGTCATAATGACTTTTGTCCTTGAGGTTCCCAAATCCAAATCCACCTTAGCAGTGACAATCAAGTTACCCAAAATGGTTGTGTAAACAAAGTAAAGTAAAAAGGATACGAAAGAGTCTAAACCAATCCCGACAGATAAAACTGCAGCAGTTAAACGAGATAATCTTTTAATCCGCATTCTTTGTGAGCACATGTGGCCGTAGCTTTTGTTAATCTGAAGGCAGTCATAACAACTTCCAAAATGAATCCAATTAACCGAACAGAAGCTAGTTCAGGATCTTGTGGACAAACTCGAGTTCCATGCCAGGGTTTATATTCCTTGTCCAACACTGAAGACAACTAAAGAATGCAACCGAATCGTGTCACCTTTGTTATTCCTTTCAATTCTGTTTTAATCACACCTCTTGTTTTACCATGGCTACTGATCAGTCCTAATAAGACTAGGCTCTCTCCTGTACATTTCATCCTTACTAGTTACACAAATTTCTTATGTATTTATCACCAACTAATTATTAACAAAAATAAGTTATTAATAACACAATTCTAACTAGATATCTTACAACCATAGTTTTTAGATTAATTTTGTAACAAATTTTATTTTTTTGATTCGTCAAGTTGCCTATTCTTTAATATATTTCTCATTGGATTCTATCCAACTCTCATCTCTGATTAAACATCAAGATTCGAGATCCAAGAATTTACCAACTTAGGATAACCCTTTTAAATTGTATAGTTTGCAAAAGAAAGAGTATCTTTGTTGGACCCCGTTTCTAGAGTTCAACCCTTGAACCATAAAACGTGGGCGTGTTCCAATTAAATCTTCTTAATCATTTTCGATTCATCTTTATGATTTGATATCATAACATACGGGCCTTGCTTCTGGAATCCTACTCTTAAGTCATGAAACCATAAATATTGGGTCCTGAGTTCATAAATTCGCCACGGCAAACTTCATGTTTCGCTGCAGCGAACGGACCAACACTTCTATGGAAACTCTTCGAGAAAAGTTCGCCGCGACGAGCTCTTGACTTTGCCGTGATGAAGGTCCAAAATTTTCCCTCCCGTTCCTCTCGAAATAAATACGTCGCGGCGAGAAAGTTAATTTTTGTTGCGATGAGCCTACAATATTATTTTCGCAGCGGCGAAACCCTCTAGAATCACAACCCCTTAATCTAAAATTTCATCTTTCATAACCTTTCTTTCAATTTACATTATCCCAAAATCACTCCCTCAAAAGTAACATCATTTTGTGACAATTCAACTACCAATGTTGTTTCAGTATACTTTCTAATCTTCACTCATTTAATTCATTTCTTACAATGAATTCTCATTCTTCATAATTTCCTATCTTTTTTTTTCCACAACACATCTCACTTATATATATGTATGTAACAACAATTCATAACCAAAATAATCATCTCAAATCGGTAACTTCCTCAGGTATACCTAATTTTAATTCAATCTCATCCATATGCAAATTCATATTCCCACTCAACATCATCCATACATAATTCATAATTCATTACCATCAAAAGAATATAATTTTACAAGCTCTAATGACATTCCAAGCCACAATACAACAATAATCTAAAATCTCAAAAATACAAAAGTTGCATGAACTAATAATCCTTGAAATGTGACTAATCCTTGTATTTTACAAAGATAACTTAAATTCCAAAAATTCCAAGATATGCAGAATTTGAAATAACGTCCTTATACTCTTGATCACTTGATCTCTTCCTCATCACTTGAACCGGGGAAGGAGAGTGGGGATGAGTTTAAAGCTCGTGGGTAACAAGTTTATAACGAAGAACAAGCAAAGTCGTTGAAATGTTCATTTGTCATATAAAAATCATAATGAATTCATAAAACCCTTCATTCTCAAATTTTCAGTCAAATTCGCAATTTTAACTCAACTCATAGTTAAAATGTCATCACTTCAACATAGCATATCCATTTAACCATCAATACAGAACACTCAATTTATGCAACATACTTCACAATTCAAAGATGCAATGCACAAACAAATAGCTCGATGGTTCCATGGAAACATAATGGTGAAACCGAAATTTACACCATAAACAGAATGAGTCCTTTTCGGAGCTCATATGCCACAAGTAGGCAGCTGGGAGAAGGCTCTTGTCAACGTGCACGTGACGAACAGAATGGTTCCACTCTGGCTCAAACATAAGTACATAATCATGCTCAAATCATTTTATCAAATGCTCATACTTTCGAGCTTTTCTATCTTTTCATTCATACAAAATGTCAAGATATGTTTCAATGGCATAACTTGATCATAATTCATAAATCTCAATGCATTTTCAATAATCACAATAATTCATTATCAAGCAAGTTAAAATACAGTACACATGCTTTTTTTTCCACATTCACAACAATTCAAATCCAATCAATTAAGCATATACACACATAAACAAATTCTTTAAATCATTTAAAAGCAATATATGAAGTATTTGAAATCATGTTGTTCTCTTGATTTTGGAAAAACTTTAATGGCTCATTATTCAATTATAAACATGAAACCCACCTTAGAAATCCTTGCTTAAATACTTGCTCAAAGGTGCCTCGCCCTTTGCTCCTCTTGCCTTCCTTGATTTCCTTTAACAATAGCCAAAAATTCCATTCAATTGGAATTCCAATTTATGATCAGGTAAATGAAGAAATTTGATAATACTTTCTTCTATAAAAATTTTCTCCATTGTCTTAAGTTTGTAATGACTCCAAAATCATTCAATTTGATTCAGTACTCTAAAAGTTATGCCCCAATCATTTTTGGTTTTTTCCAATACTAACACATTCTATGTTCAACTTCCCTTTAACAATTGAGATCCTTAGAGACTGAATTTAAACTTTATTTCTTCATACAACTTGTAGATATATGTCCCTAGTTTACACCAAATCAAAAATCACTCCATTTGGACATCTACACAAAAAGTTATGCTCAAAATACCGAAGTATGTTCTATGATGGAAAGTTTTCCAGAGAGGAAAACTTCGCGCTGGAAAGTTCACCGCGGCGAACTTTTACAGAAACGTACTCTGGAAATATTTTTTGCTATATTTTCCAACTTTTTACTTCTCACATTTCACATATAACTCATATAAATACTAAACTATCTCTCCTACTTCATTTCAACTTCATTTCAACCCCAAAATTATTCACAAATACATCATAATCTATCTTTGATCATTAACCCTAAAGATTAGAACATTTTCCTTTGTTATTTATCAACAAATTCCCACACATAATCAACTTCATTTGGGTTTCATTTAACCATACCTATGAAATTTAAAGCATAACTTACTTGTTGGAGCTTCAAAATCTTCAAACTCTCCAAAAACCCTAGCTTTTCTCTTCTCTTCCTCTTTATCCATGTTTTCTTCTTCTTCTAAATACAAGACCCCTTTTCTTCTTCTTATTTATACTCTAAATAAATATGAAATGTCCACTTTGCCCTTCCTTCAAGCCTTATATCTTTTAACCCTAAGTGACTTGCCAATTTTGCCCTTGATACATTCTTACAACATTGACCTTTAAATTCCATCAATCCATGCAATAAAATCCTACTAACGTTGACATAATAATTAACTCCAAAATTTTAATTTATCAAAACCTCAAAATTCTTTTAAATCATGCTTAACTAGAGAAAATTTTCAGGGGCCAACAATCTTACTATATATACATTGATTTAATCTAAAGACGAGGAAAATCCATTGATAGAGAATTTCAGAGGCAAAGATGTTGAACAATGTCACCATTTTATATGCAAATTTTACTTGTAGAAGCCATTGACTTGGATCACATTGTCTAAATGAATTACAAAACAAAAACTGGTGCTTTGCAGCTGCGTAATCTAAGGTGGCAGAAATTAAAGTTCCCGCCATTGACTTGGATCACATTGTTGGAAAATGTTGAAGTTAAAGTTAATTAGAATTAATTGAAGTTTATTAAGGTTAGTTTAAATTTAAATTTAAAAGTAATTTTTATTTATAATTTAATTTGAATTTAAGTGATTTGGTCCCAAAATACTATATGTTTATATTGCAGAATTCACATAGATAATTAAAAATGTGTTACATCCATATTGATGTAACACTTGACTAACAGAGAAATAACTCTATTAAGAGTTCTATCAATTTAACATTAAATTTAGAAATGATCCATTAATTTGAAGTTAAATTTCGAACAGTTTTAAAATGTTAAATGTTTTTTTGTAATATTCAAAACTAGTAAAATTGGACATACATTTTACTATAAACATTATAATTAAAAATATACCTTTTTATCTATTGACTAAATTTCATCTTTTTCTTCTATTATCATGACCTAGGCGCGTGGGATATGATAAGATAGCTCGAACTTTAAAAAATGACAATTAAATACTTAAATTTTCAAAATTTTTAATTTTGGCTTAATGTTAATCTCTCTGTTAATTTTGCTAATGTGGTTTGTCACGTGTTTCAGAAATCTTAAATACTTTTACATGTCAAACTAAATTAGCATATTTAATGAAGATTGACAAAACTACGTTGTTTAATAACATATTTAAATTACGTTATTTTTTGGAATGAAATCCCTAAATAAAATGGGCAACCCTTCGTTCTTAGCACAACCCTCAGTAGACAATACGTGTATCCTTTTCCTAAAGTTGCATTGACTTGGAGATCCGAGTAGAGTACACGTATATCCTTTTCCTAAAGTTGCATTTGACTTGGAGATGCGAGAACGAAGGGGTGTGTGAGAATGAAGGGCAACCTCTTTGATTTAGGGATTTCATTTCTAAAAATGGCGTAGTTTTAGTTATGTTATTAAATAACGTAATTTTGTTAATCTTCATTAGTTAAGTTAATTTAGTATGACGTGTAGAAGTGTTTAGAATTTCTAAAACATGTGACAAGTCACGTTAGCAAACTTAACAGAAAGATTAACGTCAGATTAGAATTGAAAAATTAAAAATTTAAGTATTTAATTGCTATTTTTTAAAACTTAGATTATAATTTAAAAAATTGAACAAAGTTTGAGATTTTTTAATTAATCCTAATTTTTTTAATTAATGAAATTTTGCATAATAAGCTAAGCCCTCCCAGCATAGGTACACATACCAATCACCCAATTTAGATTCGGGACTACTTTTCCTTTTTCAAATTAAAGAGCAAATGGGCCCATGTCTTAGTCATCTCGAGTATTATTCTAAGGATGTTGGACTTCGTTGTTTCCGCACTGTATATGAATGGTTTGGCCTTATTCTGCTATACTAATAACTCTAGCTCCGTAAAAATAATTCAACAAATCTCTAATCGTATTATCTTTAATATTTTCAATTTATTCATCCTAAAATAATATGATTAAGAATAACACACATTTTTAAATATGTTTTATGTTTAAAATTAATAATAAAATTGAAATGAACTCGTATTGTTACTTTTTCTGTCAATTTTCATTTTAGGCCCATTAATTAATACAAATATAGTCATTGTATTATATCGATACATATATATTACTTACATAGGCCTATCTAGTGATTACTTTCAAACATTTGAATTTTATATTAGAAATATTACAATTGATATTGTTTTATTATTATGATTTTTGTAATTCCAATATAGTTGATATCCTTTTGGATCATGCAAGATCTTTTAAAATATTTTTTTAATGGAAATGATATGTTTAAGCTATATTAATAGTGTCAAAATGCAAGGCATCATACAAAAAAGATGGTGGGCAGACCCCCATTCTAAATTAGGCATAGAATTAGCAGCACGTGCAATACGATGAGCTGATTGGTTCGCTGATTTTTGAACATACTGAATAGCCATCGCAAGCAACAAAGACAAAAGATATTTACAATATTGTACAATTGAACTAAAATAAGAGAAGTCAATAGTAGCAGACTGTAAAGCATTTATTAAAAATAAAGAATCAGATTCTATAATATCACGCTTCGCCTTAGTTCGTTTCAGCCAATTAAGAGCTTCTCGGAATGTCAATGCTTCTCCCAAAGTGGAATCTCCCATACCTGGAATTTTCATCATCTTCCCCATCATACATCTTCCATTTGAATCCCCCAAAATCATATCCATACACTCTAGCCGTTGCCCAGATACTATAGAGATATCAACATTACATTTAAAACACCCCCTGGGGAGAGCCCCATATAGTATTAGGTCTTGGTAAAGTCGATGTTACTTTAAGAACATGGGCAACCTTCCACTCCCTTAAGTGTTGTCTACTCTGTTGCAAGATATGTTGTGGAGATGAAGAAATTTTTTTCCAAACCACTTGATTTCTATTTAACTATAAACCATAAATCACCATCAAAGCTTCATTCTAAAATTCCCCTTGTAGCGTTTTCACCCATCCAAATCATTTCACTACTGTGTTCATCAACCTCCAACCAACCAACTATAATACCCAAGTCTACTGAGCCAAAATACAAGTTAAAAAAAATATGTTGTTCTGTTTCATTATGAATACCACAAAAGGACAAACATTTGAAACAATCACATTTTTTCTTTGCAAATTTACCATACATGGCAGTAGCTCCAAAGCTGCTCTCCAACACATATGCTTAACTTTTTCAGGGATGTTGGCTTTCTAAATTAAGCTCCAAATATCACCATTAATATTGATGTGGGTATATTCGGTACATGAAAAATCTGTCTGCATACACTTTTAACAGTATATTTTCCTCATCTGTCATGTTTCCAAGCCTAAACATCACTTTGCTTTTGTTGAAACAAAGATATTTGTTTAATTAACATTACATCCTATTGCTAAAAAAAGTTGTTCATCTGCATATCGTCCCATTTGTGAAGACTTGGTATAATAAAAGAAGAAACTTTGCACTGATCTAAACCTGAAGCCATAGGAGAGACAACATACGGTTGATCAAGATCAGGCAACCATGGTTGATGCCACACCAAAGTATCTTCACCATCTCCAATACGCCTATAGCAACCTTCCGTTAACACATTTCGAGCTTCTAAAATGTTGCGTCGTATGTAGGAAGGATTATTACCAAGTATTGCTTCCCAAAATGAAGAGTCGTGGTAATACCGCCCCTTCATTACTCTAGCAGCTAAGGAAGAGTGATTTTGTAATAAACGCCATCCCTGCTTGGCCAATAAAGCAAGGTTAAAATCATGGATACATCTATCTGGAAGACCACTCCTTTCCTTCGGAATACACAAATATTCCCATCTCCTCCATCGGATTCCAATTGATTCCACACCACTCGAGGTCTAATAAAAAGCATTCATCAAAGTTTCAATTTTCCTATAAACATTCAAAGCAAGTAGAAACAAAGGCATTAAATAATTAGGAATGGTTTGGGCAACCATTGGAATAAGGATGTCTTTGCCTGCTTTTGAGAGAACTTTCGATTTCCATCTTGCTAGTCTTTTAGCCACCTTATCCACAATATACTGGAATACGTGTTTCTTATCTCTTCCAATAACTACTGGCATCCCCAAATAGGAGTTATGTTGGACCACTTGCTTAATACCCAAATTCTGGCAAATAAGTTGTCTTCCTGCACAACTAACATTTGGACTAAAAGATACTGCTGACTTTGTTAAATTGAGACTTTGTCCAGAAGCGTCTTCATATATTCTAAAACATTGTTTCAAATTTGTTGCTTCAAAAACAAAGGCTCGCATAAAAAATAGTCGTCAACAAATAATAAGTGTGATACAAATAAACCTCCTTGGTCAAGTTTGATCCCATGTAACAAACCCTGAGCCACTTATCCCGATAAGATAGCAGATAGTCCCTCTGCACAAATAATAAATAAGTATGGAGATAGCGAATCACCTTGTCTCAGCCCACGTGATGGAACAATTGGCCCCAACTCCTGTCCATTATGTGCAATATGATAACCTAATGGTGAAACCACCTTTATAATCTTTTGTATCCATTGGGAAGCAAAACCCAACTTCTTCATCTTAACTTTCAGAAATCTCCATTCCATATGATCATACGCAAACCACCTTCATAATCTTTTGTATCCATTGGGATGCAAAACTCAACTTCTTCATCGTAACTTTCAGAAATCTCCATTTCATATGATCATACGTTTTTGTCATATCCGTTTTTACTGCCTATGTCCTTGTGTTTTCTGTTTCATTATATGAAAACATTCATAGGCAGTTAAAATTAATAACTAAAGAAATACTTCAACTTAATATTGAATTTAATTGTGTAAGAATATGCATTACTGTATTATTAGACACGAGAATAGGTCTGGTCAAATTTGTTATTGATCTAATTTGATTCAAATTTTTAGAAATACATTTCGAGTTTGTTCAAAAGTTCGATTGAGTTCGAACAGCGCGACCTACTATCCAAAACAGTATTAACTTTAAGAAAGTTCTTTAACGATAGACTTTTTGCAAATTTAAAGTTAAAATAATATCATTTTAAATCTCAGATCAAATCAAGATGAGTTATACTTTTGCAATCCTTACTTGACATATGGAAAATTTGTGCTTGAGCTTCCTTTTGTAACAAATGAAGGAAATATTTATTTCCATTCCAATTATTGTTATCAAAATGAAAATTATTTGGAGTTAGTAATATACGTGAGAATTCTTTATGACTCAATTAACCAAAAGTGTTATTAATTTCGCGCAATGTTTCGAGTCCTTGCAAGGAACGAGAAATAGGGACACTGAGCAAAGGTTCCCAAGGTCATAAGCCTGATCTTTAGGCAACAAATACGTAGTTATGGAATCAAAACACGTGAGGAAGCCAATTCTTTGGGCAAATCTTTGTCCCATGTGAAATTTATCGAATTACACGGGAAAGACTATCATCAAATTCAAGTTTCGATGGGAAGCTAAAGTTCTCTTTTTGTAGTCTTAAAGTATCTTCAATGTTAAGATTATTATTTTATCTTGGCAAGTTAAGTAATTGGTTTTTTCTTCATGCTTGCATATTTGACCACTGACCAATAGAAGGCTTAGTTTCTTTCCTATTTGTTTTTTGGTGCTTTAGGAAAAAGAAAGCTCTTACCTAGCAACCTAGGTAGCCAAAAGTTATTCTAGTTGTCATAGGATCAAATGACTGAAGGCACAGCAGATATAATTAATTACTCTGAGATTTTAGCTCCCTGAGCACTAATTCATTGCCGGAGAAAGCCAACTATGTAATTACTCTGAGATTTTAGCTCCCTGAGCACTAATTCATCGCCGGAGGAAGCCAATCACGTACATACATAGTTTGGAAAATGTGTATATCTATTTTAATTATTTTTCAATAATAGAACACCTTTTAGGGTCAAGTATATATGTCCTCCTCTATTTCCAAGCTCACACCATGATTAAAATTATAAATTCACTCTTTTAATCTGTTCTTCATGTTAAATGGAAAAAAATCTTAATTCAGGTATAATTATAGATTTTCTCTCCCTCATTAAGATATCCATAGCCAACTTAAATTCAATTTGCATGTCAAATGAAGACAAATTATTTATATCCTTTCTCAAACTGTTTATTTGTTACTCGAGATGAACTAAGACAGTGCCAACTTAGGAGGTCGCCATCTACTTATTCATTATTCATAACCAAATTACTTCGTGGTTGATAAAATAACATTGATACTAATATTGATTATCGTGACTGCATATGTATATATGAGGGAAGAAGATGAAAGATCAAATTCTTGCATGTAAATGAACCAAAATGGATATTCATATGTACTTATATATTCCCTTCTAACCACAAAATTTGTGTGAGCTAGCTAGGTAGTAGTAATAAGGTGGTTTAATACATGTCAGTTAGTTGTGTATATAATTACATTACATGCACTTAAGCAAACCCTTTTGGCTTAGATGTAAAGAAGGTATTAAGTTTATATATGTAAATTAAGATTTGTTTTTGATAATGAGCCAACCAAATGTGGCTTTTATTGTATGTTTTCTTACGAACACTATAATACAATCTTCGATGAACATCTCGCAACTCATCATCAGCCAACCGGACCATCGTCGTGGACTCAGGCGTAATCACAAAATCCATATAGGCATACTCCACCCTTCGGACACCGGTTGTTGCACATACCACAGTGCCTCTTGTCCATGGAGAGGTCCACACATTGTCCCCTGCAACACGATTCCGTGTCCTCGCACTTGGTCTTGCATGCACCGCAGTTGTTCTCGTCTGAACTCAGATCGACGCACTTGTTGTTACAGCAACCGTATTTTTTTCCTTGGAGCTTGCAGATTCCAGAGTTTTTACGACAGTGGTCGGCTGCTCTAGGGTTCTTCTTGCCATTGTCTTCTGCCAAGAAGCGACTCAACCTTTTGGAAGGCAAGCTTATTGGATTCTTCTCAGTGTTATGCATGGTGGCGATGGTCGTCGGAAAAGCGTTGTTCTTATCCAAAAATGGAGGTTTCTCTTCGGCTGCTTGGTTGATGGTTTTCATGGTGAGAGTGATGCCTATTTCCATGGTTAAGGCCACGACCACTATTACCTTCAGACGTCGCATGGCTGATCTTTGACGATGATTTTAATGAAGAGGTGTTAGATCCAATGGAAAGAGACAAGAGAGTCTCCAAGTAGTAGGCCTTGGAGGCTAGAGAGAGATTGGGGAAGAAACGTCAGGTGTGGACTTGCGATTTATAGTGCGAGACAATTAGGCCATAGTTGACGCGGAAATTGCAGTGAAAAAGTTGCAGCCATCTCCGAAACGTACTCCAAAGAGTGTGCTTTAGTTCTTAAGTTCTTAAGCTTAATTGGTTGCCAATTCACTGTACACGTATTTCCTAAGAAAAATAAGGAAAATATGACCTCTACATCAAAGTCAACCGATATTAAGTTAAATTAAAACTTCAAATTACAGATTATATTAAGCCATCTATTTTAAATTACGGTTTTATATTATAACAAAAGATTTTTTTCATTGTTGCTTAAGATGAGCTACTTTTCATGAACGTTCAGAATAAAGTGGAGCCAAGTCCACAGTAATTGCACCATGAACTGTAGACTTATATACATTCCAATATTACGATGAAGACCTTGTAATCTATTCCATTTTTTAGTTGGTAAAGAAGTCCATGTTATTGTTAATAGCGTGGAGGCCAAAAATAAGGCTGACAGAACATGAGGAATTAAGGTAGCTAGCGTGCATGACGTTAAGGAAAGCAAAGGGTGGTGCCACACTTTAAGAAATATACATACAGTCGAGACCCCCTATTTTTGCAAGCTACATCATACATTTCTCCTATCAGTGCCGTGCATTTGAATAACAAGTTAATGGCATATACAATCTATTGTAACACATCCACCTTAAGTAACAATATCATAATTTAAACTGAACATTTTTCTCAATCATGATGTAAAACAAACATTTAAAAGATGTTTTCTAAAGTCATGATTTTGAAATATTAACTGTATACTTGAGATTATATATTTTTGTAGGACATACTTTTGGACACGGTAAGGTCCAGCAAGACAAACAGTTAATTATTTGATATTTTGTATCTATGTTGTTGGCAATCAAAATGTTTAATGAGGTTTACATAAATAAAGGGGTGCCTGATTTGTTGGTATGAGAAGAAATGAATGAGTAAGGAGTAAAAAAAGATGGTTGGTAATATATTACCATTAGATGAACAATATTTTTATATCCCTTTTTGAAGTAATATACTCTGTTAAATTACAGAGGATAAAATGATGCGTTTCGGGTCATGGACTATGAGACTTGCTATGAGGTCTACATGTGGCCCACACAAAACAACGCAATATATGTATTAGTTTTATTTCCATTCAGTTCTTTTTGTACAGACATTTCTTAGTTGTCTTAGTGTCCTTTTCTATTACAATGTTTATAGAAGGTAGTGACCCTAGCCAATAGGATGAGTCAAGTTTTCAGTATAAGATACACACCAAAATTATGTTGAAATACATAATTCTTCATCTACCTTTACATCTTTTTCATGGTATCAGAGCCTAAGGTCTGATCCACACTAACCTACTCCAAAATGTCTAACATGGCAGACGACAGTAAAGCCAGTAACCCCACACAAAACCTTAACCTAGAGACACACTCCATCACAAGCACAAAAAACCCTGAAGCTATTTTAGTCACTACACTATTCAATGGCGATAATTACCTGACCTAGATCAAGTCCATGATGATAGCTTTCAGTGCCAAAAATAAGCTCTCCTTCATACATGGAACATGTGTACAACCTACAGAAGACAGAGTACTCCTTGCTAGATGGAAACTTGCAGACTCTATGGTGAAGTCATGGATTCTCAACTCCATGATTAAGGAGCTAAATGATGCCTTCTTGTCTTTCTCCATAGTCAAAGAACTCTAGGAAGAGTTGAGAGAGAGATTCGATGAGGTCAATGGGTCATTGCTGTATCAAATAGAAAGGGAAATCAATTCCTTTAAACAAGGTAAACTCATCATTTCCACATACTACACAAAACTAAAGAAACTCTAGGATGGTTTAGCTAGCCTAAGCCCTATATCAACATGCACTTATAATGCGACCAAGGCTATTACTATTAAGGAAAACATATATAGACTGGTGCAATTTCTGATGGGATTAAATGAAGATTATAAACATATGGTCAACCAGGTCATGCTAACGGAATCATTATTCATGGTCAATAGAGCTTTTGCTATGATGCAAACAATGGAGAGGCAAAAGGCAATAAATTCCAACTAAGACAGTAACCTAAATGTGGCTATAATGGCAAGACAAACCAACTTCAACACCAAGAAAGGTGGACGAAACACAAGAAAATCATTCACCAAGAAGGAAGACAAGTATTGTGAAAAATGTGATAAATCAGGACATACCATCGAAACTTACTTTAAGATCCATGATGTGCCTGACTGGTACAAAGAGCTAATCCGCCAAAAGAACAAAGCAAATCTAGTTGCAACTGTTGATACTCCTGCAGACACACAACACGAACTCAATGAACAAAATGAAAGAAATGGACAAACCCCACAAGGCTTGGCCACCTTCATTCTACAGGAGATATCAAAGGCTATTAAAGGAGAGGCCATGGGTGACGTAAAGTTTGGGGGGCTTGCGAATTTTGCATGTAAGAGCATGAGTTACAATAATGGTCATAGTGCAAAAAATGAATGCATGTGGTTGGTTTTTTCAGGTGCTTCATCACACATGGTCACAGATCTTGTTTTTTTGCCATAAATATGAACCAAAAAACTTATATGAACCAATAACACTCCCAGATGGCATAAAGCAACAAGTAAAACACGTATGTGGGCCAACTATTGGAGACAAAATACCCTTGATGAAGTCCTACATATCCCTAACTTTTTCAAGAATCTATTCTATGTTTACAAACTCACAACACAAAATGACATTGCAGCTACTTTTATATCTAATGACTTGTTTTTGTAGGCCTACAGACTAACAATGTTATAGCGGTTATCAAGGCCAGAATTGGGCTGTATGAGCTGACAAAGGACAACTTAATACCTTTAGGAACCTTGAGAGGAACCTCCCTAGATTTCTACCAAAACCAAAATTTTGTGTTTAGTGCTACTGTTTCTGTTAATACTTGGCATAGTAGACTGGGACATGTTTCTAAGAAAAAGATGCAACATATCAATGAAGTCAAAGGTTTTTAATCTGATTTATCCAATTGTCTAATTTGTCTTATGGCAAAACAACACAGGAAACCTTTTCCTAAACACAAGATACAAACCATTAAACCATTCGAAGTCTTACAAATGGATCTATGGGGGCCTTATAGGGTACCTACCCTAGATGGATCTCAATTTTTCCTAACCGTCATGGATGACTACTCTAGAGCCACCTAGACTTTCTTACTCAAGTACAAAGACATAACACACCTAATTCATCTAATCCATGGAAAAACAATATGATGCAAAGGTACTCAGAGTCCAAACAGACAATGGGAAAGAGTTTATAAATTATGAATGTAGAAAGTTCTTTGCAAACATGGGAATAATGCATAAAAAAAGTTTTCCATACACTCCACAGTAGAATTGAGTGGTGGAGATCAAACACAAACACCTATTGCAAGTCACAAAAGCCCTACTATTTACATCAAACTTACCAAAATTATACTAGGGAGAAGCTCTTCTCACTGCCACTTACCTCCTAAACAAAATTCCCACTAAAGTCCTACGATGGCAAACCCCATATGAGAAGTTACATAAAAAAAACCAACCTATGCACACTTAAGAGTTTTTGAGTGCCTATGTTTTACGTTAGATAAAACACCCAACAAGACAAAGTTAGAACCTAGATCCTTGAAGAGTGTTTTCCTTTGATACATGCCAAATTACAAAGCCTACCGAGTCATGGATATTAACACAAAAACTATCTTCAGTTCAAGAGATGTCATCTTTTATGACAACACCTTCCCCTTTGCAAATACAACTACAACCCCTGAACGTAGCCCATTACCCCTATTCCTTCACAACATAGTAGATGATGATGGTACGCAAACAGTAGCACAAAAAGATATGCTAAGATTGCCAAACACACAAAGCATTGAACACACACCAGAACTCATAGAAACACAACCACAACTAGACATTGCCATCAATCAAGACACAACTACAGGTAACAATGTGAGGAGAAGCCAAAGAATCCATACCACACCAAAATACCTTGATGACAACATCCACCAAGCCTCTGCTCATCACTCAACTTCTGCCTTTAATAATGCTAACAACATTTTTAATTTTTTTAGTCCTGTAGGAACAACAGAAGACAAAGACTCAAGCTTTCATATTGCATATAAACAAGAATAAAAAGAGTTCATTGGGAATGTGTCTTTGAATCCATGTCTTATGAGACAACAAGAAAGTCAAAAGAATAGGTGGACTTCATGAATGCACAACTAAAAGCCCTAGAAGATAACCAAACTTGGGTTCTCACACAACTGCCTGAGGGGAAGCGAGCAATAGCATCAAAATAGGTATACAAAGTCAAATATAATCCAGATGGTACTGTTGACAAGCTGAAATCAAGATTGGCGGCGAAAGGATTCAATCAAAGAGAAGGGGTGGATTACTCAGAGGTTTTGGCAACTGTAGCTCAGGTTGTAACCATAAAGGCATTGCTAGCAATAACTACAATCAAGAAGTGGCCTATACTACAATGCGACATAAATAATGCTTATGTACATGGCCACCTGGAAGAAGAATTATACATGCTACCATCACAAGGTTACAAGAAAGCAAAGGAGGAAGAGGTTTGCAGACTAATAAATTCCATTTATAGACTCAAACAAGCAGGCAGGTAGTGGCATAAGGGGTTGACAATGAAACTAAAACAATTGGGGTTTAAAAAATCAGAGTTAGATTATTAACTATACACCAAAGGTCAAGGTTCAAATTTTATTGCTATCATCATCTATATGGACGACATTCTTATTACTAACACAGAGGAAGATCGCCTAATTACTGTTAAGCAAGATCTCGATAAGGCATTTACAATCAAAGACCTAGGATATGTAAAATTTTTCCTAAGAGTTGAGATAGCCAGATAAGAAGTAGGAATGATCCTCAATCAAGGCAAGTACAAGAGGGATATCTTACAAGAGACTAATTTACTTAATCACAAACGATGCGTAACACCCATAATACTAGGAAGGAAACTTATCATCGATGAGGGTGAGCCACTTAGAGACCCGAAATACTACAAGAGGATCATCGGTCTATTGCAATATCTGAGCTTTACAAGACCAGATCTCACCTACGTCACACAACAACTAAGTTAGTCCATGAAAGCACCGAGACAATCACACTGAGATACTGTCAAACATGTCCTCAAATATCTCAAAGGAACACAAAATTAAGGACTATTTTTTGTTGCAGATTTGGATCTAAAACTCACCGCATACTCTGATTCGGATTGGGCGAGCTGTGTGTTCAGCCGATGATTCCTAAACGGATTTTGTGTGTTTCTCGACAAATCACCCATCTCCTGGAAGAAAAAAAACAAATCACAGACAGTTGGTCTTCGACGGAAGCAGAATATCGAAGCCTAACATCAACTACATGTGAGCTAAAACGGGTCGATCAACTTTTGAACTATTTCTAAATACAAAATCACGACGCCATACCTCTGTTTTGCAATAGCCAAGCTGTGATTCACATCTTCAAGAACCCCGTCTTCCACGAAGGACCAAGAATCTCTAGATAGATCTTCATTTGGTGCGCGATGCGATGAGTCTAGGGTTCGTAAGTCTTCAACATATTTGAAGCCAACAACAACTAGCTGACTTATTTATGAAACCCCTTACTGCACGCGCCTTCACTGATTTGTTCTTCAAGTTCGGATCCGTTGTTTTCTCCGAAGCTCCAACTTGACGGGGGTTGTTAAATGACAGACGATAAAATGATGGTTTCGGGTCATGAACTATGAGACCTGCTATGAGGCATACATGTAGGCCACACAAAACAACACAACATACGTATTAGTATTATTTCCATTCAGTTCTTTTTGTACAAACATTTCTTAGCTATCTTAGTGTCCTTTTTTGTTACAATGTTTCTAGAAGGTAGTGACCCTAGCCAATAGCATGAGTCAAGTTTTCAGTATAAGAGTTCCCCCCTTATACACACCGAAATTATGTTGAAATACATATTTCTTCATCTACCTTTACATCCTTTTCATACTTCATACCCCCAATATAGCGAGCAATGGAAGTCATGGAGTATTGCCCCAAAATGGGATATAATTGGTTTCCATTCCTCACTATATTCATTATAATTCTTATTATCACTCCCTCAAGTAAACCAAGCACACAATACGATAAATCCTCATTACTTGGGCTCATATCTTAGGTAATTGATCCCCTGAGTCGAGTAGTTTGTGTCTTGAATCTCTTGTATCACATACTTCTTCCCCCAACTTATTTTTGTCACAAAATAATGCTTTCTAGTTTCCATATTTATGGTATAGTACTCCCAAAATTGAACACATGTGAAGTTTAATTGGGATATTTAACCATCGGTCATCCGATATAAGTAAGAGAAGACCTTTCTACTAGGTAAGAAACAAAGACACACCTTATAAGATCTCTCTCTCTGAAATATGTACCGAGTTAGGCGTTAAAAATGTTTGAAGGATTATACTTTCATTGAATATGGTGGAGGAATAAATACAAGACACATACAAAGCTGTTACATACAATCAGGAGGAAATTAAGTTAATATCTATATAGTTTAGGTAAGCATCCTAGTTTAGCTAAAATACAATCTTTGACTATATACAAGTATAAGCAAAATATGGAAACAAAAAGATATGATCATATCATGAAGATAGAATCCATATCGTAGAATCCATATAGTACTTTTTGATCAATAATAATGAGGTGTCGTTTTGTTCAAATTCTTTTGATAATAATGATGATTACGATATTGAGCTTTCATATAGTAATATATTTGAATACATATAAGTCGTGAGCTTAAAAAGAACAAAACTATTTTCCAAAAGATAAAGTGAGCATTAGTTAATTATTGTGTTATAATGGACGATCATACTACTAGTAGTATTCGTTACAAAGGATGATTTTTTTTAATAAGTATTTTAAGTTGTTTTAAGGATAAATACATCACATATATGTTATGTAAGGAATTACGCATACTAGAGAGTTGTTAAGATGTTAAAAAAAGCATATGTGCATTGCACAACATATACTAAGCCTTTGTTAGTTGATGTAAGCAATAAATGGATGTTTTAGTTATATGGTTGTGCAATTATTATAATTTGAAAAATTGCATAGAGTAAACCTTTTGTAAGGTTCGTTTCAACTTCAAATAAGATTAAAGGTTACTCTTCTCTAACTACAAAGTAGGCTAGTTGTAAAGGGTTTTTCATTACCCATTATAAGATGTTGTATGAAGAGTTCTTATACATTCATTTAAGAAAAAAGATAATGAATTTTCAAGTGAAGTGTGATGAGTTAATATAGGCCAAAGGTTATTCAATCAAACAACTATAAATTAGTTTATCTCCTTTTCCCTACTCTCATTAATTATCATTACAATTGCTCTATGATTATTATATATGAATTTATAATAATCAATCATTAGAACATGCAATTCTTTTATTAGTTTCAAATAAGACAAAATGTATATACACACAATTGACTCATCCTCTTATGAGCCATCCAAGGACACAATTATTATAGGGCTTAATTTCTTTTTCACAACTCCCCTCAAATCCATAAGTTATGTTAAACCATAGTCATCTTGAAGAATTGAGGTAGAATTCCATTATATGCATAGTAAAACAAAAGCACAATTTTTTTGTTAGATTTTTTGAAAACCAAGATCATTTTAAATTTCATAACATGATTGATATATGAATACAAATAAATATAAATGTAAATGGTAACTTGTAACTTGCTATGAAGTTTGATCTTTTTTCTTGCAATTTTTCTCAAATCCTTTATGAAATTAGTTCATTACAAATATCATAGTCGCATATGTATTCAATCTTTAATAGTATTCATACAAATAAGTTGACAGAACTCTATAAGAGGGATAAGCAAGGAGTGCTAGCAAATTTAATTAAAATGTAATTCTATTTCAATTTAATTGTAATTAGAATTATAATTAATTCTAATTAAATATCAATTAAGGTCAAATAATATTTAATATTTTATATTAATCCTTATTTATTAAGTATCTCATATTTCATCATAAAGTTTCTCAAACTTTATAATCAAGTCTATTTTTTTTTTAAAATCAAGTCTAACTTGATTAAATTACTTTTTCTCTCTCTTATTATTCTTTGTGTTTGACCCGCTAGTTTTCTCAATATTTTGACAATAAATATAAATTATAACTCTAAATCATATTCAAGATTAGATAAATTAAGATCCTTTAATTTATCTTTAATTTTTAATTAAATAATCTATATATCAAGATTATCATCCAACAATAATCATGACCATTCAAATATTAAAGATATCAAAGTAGTTTTAACTAACCTTTTTGTGTATAATTTTTTTAATAATTCAATCATTTCATCATATGATATTTCTATTAGAAATAGAGCATATAATTAAATGTCTACTCTAAAAGTCCAATTATATTATTTCTCCATTATTAATACTTGATTCTATTAATGACGTTTGATTTTTTTTAAATGCCATTTCACTTTAACAAAAAGCTTTTTTGAATTAATACTAATCGAAAACAACAGAACATTCTCTATGGTTATTTTAGGGTAATGAATCTTATATTGGTCATTCAGCTACCTTGATATAGTTTATGTTATATCAAATAACTACTAATTGAGCTACTATTAACAATGATATGTCATATAGTTTTAAAACATACAATCCTTGTATAAGATACTTTAAAAATCTCAAGTCAAATAATCACTTATATAATTATCATAATGATAATTTTTATAGATATACAAGTAATGTTTCAGATAAAATTATCATATCGCAAGTTTAGTGAACTTGTTTTTTAATAAACACATACATGTTGTTTAAATATTTTTATATTTTAGTATGTGAGATTAACTATTTCTTTATTAAAAATTAAACATGTGATAGTCTTTACACTATTAATATTCAGTCTCAATAGAATAAAGACTAAGAACTATTTGAGAATAATACATAAATGGAATATAAATCTCATAATTATAATATCATCTTAATTTCATTTTCAATTTACATTTGTCTTATGGATTTTTTCTTATATATCAATTAATTAAACAAATATGTGTAAGATAAACAAACCTTTAAACAATTATATTACAAAATTTTAACCGATCGATCGATTGTAGAATATAAACAAACAAGTCACATAAATAGTTAGCCTGTAATAGTATTCACACAAATAAGTTATGAAAACTTTATATATAGTGTAGAGAAGGATATGTTATAATACTAGCTTTTATATAGCATACGATTATTCATGAGGGGGTTTAAACATTTAATATTTTTTATTGACATGTAATTATAATTTTATTTAAATTTTGGTTAAAATTATAACTTATTCTAATTAAATACCAATTAGGTCTCAATAATATTCAATATTTAATATTAATTTTCATTATTATATGTGATAATAAAATTTCTCAAACTTTACAATTAAATCTAACTTGATTATTTTACAATTTTTTCTTTCATTTATTTATTTAAATGTCTCAATAATGTAAACAATGAGATCGATTGTTTTTTTTATAAGTAAAAAAGATAGTGTACGTTAATCTTTTTTCTAGTTGATTAATACGTGAAAAGAGATTAAATGTAGTGTCAACGTCATGGTTATGATACTATCATAAATATATAATATTTATTTTATAAATTTATTAATTTAATAAATATATAATAAATTATACTTTTAGTTAATCGTGCCAAAAATTATAGGATTGATTAAAAAAACAGCCAAACTTTCATAAAATTTTTAATTATAGCTTAAATTTTAAAAAATAATAATAAAATATCAAAATTTTCAATTTTTTCAATTCTAGCCCAAATTTTAAAAAGTGGAATAAAATGCTCAAATATTCAAATTTTTTCAATTATAACTTGAAATTATCTATTTTTTCTCTGATGCTCTCAGCCATTTATTTTTATTTGTCTTATGACATCCTTTATTGTGTTAATGTTGGTTGGCGTGTATTAATAGTTAAGATTTCTGGAATATGTAATAAACCACGCTAGGAAATTTATTGAAAACATTAATGTCGGGTTAGAATTAAAAAATTTGAAGGTTTGAATATTTTATTGCTATTTTCTTGAAATTCGAATTAGAATTTAAAAAATTAAAAATTTAGATATTTTATTATTATTATTTAAAATTCAGGCTATAATAAAAAATTTGAAAAACATTTAAACTTTTTTAATAATTAAATCAAAATTATAATATCAATTCGTTGATTGTAAACTATAAATCAATATACAATCATATGGTTGATAAAAAGTCCCTCCTGGCGGACTGTCCCAAATTCTCGAGTGCTGTACATGATGAATTGCTAGTTGTCAGGGCTCTTCCACTTTTTTTTTGGGTACATTAGAGGCAAAATAGAAGTTAAGGATGAATAAAGGCGATTTCATGCACATCAGCGCGTAATAAATAAAGCATGTCGAATGGGGGAGTAGGCCACACACACTTGTCGCGTACCGTACTCGAGCCCAGACGAGCCAAGAAGTCAACGCACTGGTTACTTTTACAAAAAACATGAGTTAAAGTAAAACTCGGGAGGTCGCCGAAGTGAGCACGCGTATCCGAGATCAAGCTGGCAAGAGAATGGAAAGCGAGAACATCCGGGATGGAAGCTAAGCAACGGAGCGCTTCAAGAGCGTCAGACTCCACGACCTGGCCAAGGGGCTCTTCCAGTTGATAATGCGGAACACAAGCCTGAACTCCACTAGATTCTGAATTACTTGCGCTGGACATAATCACAGCCCAATATTTTGTATCTCAAGTTAAAGAATCAATTGAGTGTTCTGTTGGGAAATGTACCTTTGCTTTAACAAATTAGCAGACGCATTACAGTCAACTTTCAATTCATTATTTGTTTATTTTAAGTTTGGAGTTAAGATTCTTAGTAAAGCTATTTTTCCCATTAATATTCATTTTTATTTTTTATAAAAATAATAACAATTTTTTTAAATAGATATTAAATAAATTTTTAAGCAAAATGTTTATTTTAATTATATCATTTAACGACTCAACGATTAAAA
>JANZLF010000222.1:44117139-44132546 GCA_026546835.1 Erythroxylum foetidum
ATTAATAAGTTATTAATAAAAATATTTTATTTAAAAATAAATAATTTAAAAATTATTATTTATAAAATAATATTTACTTTATTTATTAAATCAAGTTTTATTTGAAATATATATTTAAAAATATTTTTAAATTTATTTATATTTATTAAATTAATTTTATAAATTAAATTAAATTATGTTATTTATATTGTTAGTAATAATTAATTTTAATTAACTAAATATATAATATATTTAATTGGTAGTAAATTAAATAATATACATTTTTTTATGTTTTAATTTTACATAGTTATTTCCTTATCACGCACATAATGAGCAGATTTGGTGAATTTATCCACTACAATGTATTCATATCTCTATCACCTCGAAAGTATACAATCATAATAAGGGATAAGGGAGTTATAAACTTGATATTATGTTATAATATATGTTGTTTGATGTTTGAAATGGATCAATTATGTACTGAGTTAGTAGAGAAAATTATTCAAGAAAAATAGTTGATTGAGAGACTATGAAATACGATGGTTTATCATAGTGTAAGAAAATGAAACTTTGTTGATATCTTGAAACGGGAGATACTACATGGTTTGATTATAATAATGTAAGAGTTAAGGATATTTATTATTATTTTTATTAGATGTTTTAATCTAATTATTATTTGTTACATAATAAAAATTAAAATTGTAATATTTTAAATACTTTATATTCACCTTGATTTATATTTGTATGATAATAATTATCTTTTTTTATATAAATTTATATTGAAATATTTGAAAATTGTTGTTATTTCATATTAATTATGATTATTATTTATTATTTTAATTTTTAAAAACAGGGTCAAAAATATATAATACAATTTTGTAAGGACTATTTTATAAATTTTAAAAATTTAAAAATTATTTTACAATTTTTAAAAATTAAACAAAATGATAGTCAGTATTGATCGATAATCATACGGTAACAGTACCGTATCGGACGGTGGTATTATAATCGCAATATTGATTGCGATGATCTAAAATTGGCAGTCCAAGGTGTGTGGAGCCCAGTGGCAGTCATCACTGAGGCTAAGCCGTCAGTATCGTTGACTCTATTCTTCCCTTTTTTTACGACCTCCTTCACGAGGAATCCGCCGGGCCAATCGGGAGAGTGCGAATCAGTCAAATCTCTTTTGGTTTGACCATTGGACACCTGCACAGCCACACATCAATCTTCTTTTCTCCTTGTATTCTTTTATTCAGTATATATTTTTAATTATTTTTTTATTTGATGGCATCTTTGAGTCCTTGATAATATATGAGTTTGTATATGATTTGTGTAATTTTATTGCACAGGTGTCGGTCGCTAATATGATATCTTATTAATTATTTAATTTATATCCCATAACAAAGCTTTGGGGGTGCACAATATGATAAATGGTTGTTTAACCTAAACTTTCTCACTCTTCCCTTACTTTTATTGTGTGTGTGAAAAGCGTGTTGGATAGAAGAACACTAAGAGTGAAAAGAATCTGAGACTTGTGCCTAGGACCCAACCTAACTTCTGGTTTGTTTGGACTTTGGAAAAAGGGGAAATCAATGCCTGGGGTACCCTCAAACCTAATGAAATGAAATGAAAAGGTAGTGTCACTTGGCATGCTCTAAAACATAATTGAGTGATTAAATTTAGAGAATACCACATTCAAAGATAAATAATATAATAATTGGATTTGGATATAACAAAAATAAATAAGATGTTCATTTTATATTTGGAAACTAGACATGCCCAATAAGAGAAAGTGATGAGAAAAACTCTAAACACTCTATCTCTCTCTCTCTCCATCTCTCTGTCAAAAGGTTAAGAAGAGTCAAAGATGTGTACAAGGCAGAAGCCATGTGTCCAGTTTGACGCACCACCTTACCTCACTCCCAAACAAGTCTTAATTCTCCAAATGCATGCTCTAAAGCCAGCACTCATTTCACACTTGGTCCAAGTCCAAATCCTTTTTAATGCCGAGTCCATTGCTCTTGTCGAAGGAGACTTCTCTCTCTCTCTCTCTCTCTTCTTCTCGCATGATATGTATGGACGAGACAGATTAATCAAATATGACTCTTCGTTCATTCCATACTCTTCTTCATCTTCATCCCTCACCAAGGTCTATATAACCCCTTTACCATTTACAGTTTTCCATTTCCGAACCCCAATTGGACTCTCGACTCTCTATATCTATAGCTCAAGATATGGACCCATCTGGCAGTGATCATGAACATGACATTTCCACGGAGATTTCTGATGGCAAAAGAGTTGTTAGCGAGATGGATTTCTTCGCCAATAACGCCCATCGGAGTGATTTTTCTACCGCTAACACGGTCGAGAAAGAGAGCTTAGAATTGCCTGAGACGCGACTCCAATTTAACGTGAGCTACTTCTCATCGTAACTTTCTTGTTTGGTTGATGTCCTTCTTATCTCGTGAATTCATTTTCTCCGAGTATTTATTTGGCATTCGTCGTTCTGGTTATATACAGACTGGCTTAAATCTTCTAACTCCCCATTCTGGTGCTGTTAACTCGTCCTCGATTGTCAATGATGGACCGTTCAAGTGCATCAAAGATCATCACAAACGCAGAAGGGATGAGGTACACTATATATGCTATCATGTATTGTTTTCCAAAACTAAATTTTCTATCTGAAACTTGTTTTAGATCTTTTTTACTCTTAATGATTGCTGATGTGATTTCTGGTTATGCGGTGCAGTTGGCAGTCTTGCAGGCTGAAGTTGACAGAATTTACGTTGAAAACCAGCGATTGAGAGGCATGCTTAATCAAGTGAACAACAACTACAACTCGTTACACATGCATCTTGTTGTACTCTTGCAGGGTCAAAACAATAATCTGAAGCCTCTAGTCATGAAAACTGAGTCTGAGACGGTCAATGAAGCCTCAGAAGGTCCCAGGAAGAATCACGGAGGAGGAGAGGCCGTTGAAAGACAGTTCATGGATCCTGGTAGATCAGAGATCGGTGACGTAGACGATCATTCACTGCCAACATCTGAGGAAGAAAGATCGTTGGGTTGCTGTATATCCCCTACCAACATAGTCGAGTCCATGGATACTCAAAATAAGTCTCCGAAGAGTAGCAGTACTGTGCCGTTTGATCTGAAACAGATTGAAAGAGATAATAGAAGACATGGAAGAGATAATGAGGGCTCCAAACAAGCATTCGTTGGCTGCTTGCCTCCCAGCAAAGTTCCTAAATTTGACAGTTCCAAATATGTAGATGAACAGAAGGAGGAAACCATGTCCATGATCAGAAAAGCCCGCGTTCAAGTTCGAGCTCGAACAGAAGCATCCATGGTAAGTGTGTTAATATTAAATTACATTACACGCGTTAATTTGAACAACTTGGTCCA
Organism: Erythroxylum foetidum; assembly: GCA_026546835.1. NCBI lineage: Eukaryota > Viridiplantae > Streptophyta > Magnoliopsida > Malpighiales > Erythroxylaceae > Erythroxylum > Erythroxylum foetidum. The sequence continues at coordinate 44,120,524 of JANZLF010000222.1, forward strand.
GAAACAGGACTAGGTTTTCATATATAAATATATATATACATCTAATCACAATATACTGGCAGAGTTCTGATGGATGCCAATGGAGAAAATATGGGCAGAAATTGGCAAAAGGAAACCCTTGTCCTAGAGCTTATTACCGTTGCACAATGGCAACCGGCTGCCCAGTTCGTAAACAGGTAAAAACATCTTATTAGGATCTAACTTTAAGTATCTGCAATTGATTGAAAGACAATTTTAGCTTGCATAATTATTTCTATAAGAAGCCATAATTAGGCTTGAATTATAACTAATTTCTGAAGCCCTAATTGCAATTCACCATAATCAATATCTTCTTCGGGTTACGGTTGGTTTAGCATTAAAATTTACTCGTTATCTTGATCCAAAACATTCAGGTACAAAGGTGTGCTGAGGACAGAACGATCCTGATGACAACTTACGAAGGTCACCACAACCATCCACTACCTCCTGCTGCTTTATCAATGGCGTCTACAACAGCAGCAGCAGCTGCTATGCTTCTTTCAGGGTCTACTACTTCTAGTGCAGATCATGGTATAATGAGCTCAAGCACATTGGCTAGAACCTTATTCTCTGGCCCCAGTAGTTTCGCAACACTGTCAGCTTCTGCTCCATTTCCAACTGTTACACTAGATCTCACTCACAGTCCCTCAAACAGGCCTCATGCTCATCACCATCAGCTAGGCCATTCTCCAAACTTCCACCACAATTTCACATCTTTATCACTACCACATGCTTTTGGTCAATCCCAGAATGGCCAATTCAAAGTTTCAGGTCTATTAGGTTCACAGTCCCACCCACAAATAGACTTGTCTCATCAGTTAGCTCCAACCCAAGCACAGATGAGTCCACCGGCGGATACAGTCAGTGCGGCCGCCGCTAGTCTTACCTCGGACCCCAACTTCACGGCGGCGCTACTGGCAGCGATTAGTTCCGTCATTGGCAATGTAGGGGCAGCTAACAATAATTGTAAGGATAGCCCTATAATCAGGAGCAGTACTTCCATTGACAACAACACATGATCATGGACAACGACGCGTATTGTATAGTGCATTGCAAGTTTGCAACTCTTTATCTTTATCGAGATAGCACCATAAATTATTGACTTGGTTGCAGTTGTTAGAAGATAGTAATGAATGACAACAGGCTTTAGGTTGTTTAGCTATAGCACATATTGCATGTTGATCAAGACATTTTGCCCGGAGTAGCTAATTGCTTCCTTCACGAAGTTGAAACACACACATGTTCAGTCAAGTTCATTAATTTTGTGGTCGTAACACTAATTTTTTTTTTAGAAAAGAAATAAGTAAAGGGAATTTGCTCTAAATTATGTACACTAATTTGGTAAATTAAAGTCAATAATGAAAGTAATTTGACTATCCACCGATCTAATTAATGAGAGGTGACATGTGTTTTCTTTTGTAATAACCCACTACTCTAATATTAAGCATAGATGTATTTTTTGTGAATTTTTAAAAATAATAATTAAAAGATTATGAGCAACTAAAACTGAACTGAACTTGTAGAGATATCTTTTAATAATAAAGGTAATTTAATAACATTATATACACTAATTTATCATTGTATCAAAGTAAATTTTATTTATTTTTGGAAAATGAGTGTTTCAAAAATCAAAATTAAATTGATACGTATATCGAGGTCTACTTACATGCTCAAAATAGTGAATTCATTGTATGGATTATGCTAGGTTTTCAGTTTTTTAACGGTGAGACGTATACATGGACATGAAGTTACGAGCATATAGTACTCACAGCATTATTTGAGGGGTCCCAGGAAATTATAACAAATTTAATTATCAAATGGTAGCTACATCCACATTTTAGTTTTTGAGCATCGATATTCAGTTAATTGTTAGATCCCGAACTTTTCTTGAAAATTTTGAATTATTAAGTAGAAATTAAATGAAGAATTGGTGGTTTTATTTTCATGTGTAAAGAAAAGGGAAATTCAAGAATTTGAAATGATATTTTGATATCAAAGCATGAAATAGGTGTTTTGTGTATGTATGTGTTGTGGGTGATTTAATAAAATTGATGTGAAAAGAATTGATTTTAGTTTTTGATGACGCTGAGATTTTTGGGTAAATTTGTATTTGTAAGGGTACTATGAACATGTATAGTGAATGAGTTGATTTGAATGGAATTAAAAATCAAGAAATGAATAATAAAAGTGTTAGATTTTGGAGGATCAAAAGTCTAAAATTTTTGGAATGAATAATAACAGTGTTGGGTGTTTGATCAGAAACTTTTGTGAATTTTTCTGGGTTGATTTAGGCAGATTTTGATAAAATAATATTCATAAAAGTTATAGCTTTTCTTGATAGCTTTCTATGGCTATAAAGTATGACCTTTTTCGTTATCGAGGTTGAAAGTTATGATCATTTGAAGTTTTGGATATTTTGCTTTGTTTTTGAAAATGTCCACAAGAGTTGGTTTTGTGTATGCTGTGATTTGAGGCAAATTTTAGACTGATATGATTTGAATTAGATTAAGTAGCCTTCTTGAAAGTTATAGAGAAATTTCATAACTTTTCAATGATGTATAATGTGCCATTTTTGGATGTGAGAATTGAAATATGTGAATTTTTGAAGTCTTGATGTTGTTTAGGTTGAATTTATGAGACAGAAATTTTAATTAAAAATTTGATCTATATAGAGGTTGAAATTGCTCTTAAAGTCTCATGAAAGTTGAAGTTTGTATTTTTATCTTTACATTGATGTAAAGTATGACATTTTTGGACATTGGAGTAAAAAGATAAAAAATTTAGAAGTTGTGTTACTGTTTAAGATGACATTAATTGGACAGAAACTTTGATTAAAAAATTGACCAAGTTAGAGGTAGAAATTGCTTTTAAGTTCTTCATGAAAGTTGTGAATTGTTTTTTTATCTTTCCATTGATATAAAGAATGAAATTTTTGGACCATGGAATGAGAAGTTATGATTTTTAGAAATTCTGTTACTGTTTAGGGTGACATTTATGGGACAGATACTTTGAAGTAAATTTTGATCCCTATAGAGGCCAAATTTGTTTTTGATTTCTTCATGAAAATTGTAGAGCTTTCTTTTCTCTTTCCATGGATACTAAATTTGAAAATTTTGGAGTTATGAATGAAAAGTTATGCAGTTTAGAATTTCATATGAAGAAAAGAAGGAAAAAAAGAGTCGCACTCGTGACGTCGCGAGTTGAAGGCCGTCGCCCTCGCGACATCGGGCTGTGCTGGTCGCCCCGCGACCAGCTCGCGAGGGCAACCTGGTCACCTCGTGAGCTGCTCGGGAGGGTGACCAGAACCTTTCCATTCTTTTGCTTCTAATTTTTTCGTCTGACATCCGATCGACTTGATTTTTGAAGCGTTGAATTTATAAGACATTCCTCTACCTCTCCATGAAAATTTATGATTTTTAGATTAATTTTAAAAAGTTTGATTGAATCAAAGTGAGAGGATTGATCAAAAAGTTTGAGTTGGACATTTTTTTGAACATGCTTAGGTATTTTGGTGATATCTTGATCTGTAGAGATCCAATTAAGTTGATTCTTGTTGTAAAATAAACTAGAGACATGAGACTACAAGTTATCTGAAGGAATGAAATTTCAATTTGGGCTCTAAGACTTTCAATTTCTGGAGGGAATTTGGGTATAGTATTCTGTCTCGGTTTAGTAAAAATCCAAAAATGTTTAGGCTATAACTTTTGCTCTAGTCATCTAAATGAGATAATTCTTGATTTGAATTAAACTAGAGATACATGGCTACAAATGTTCTGATGAAATTGAGTTTCAATTCAGTCTTTAAGAGTATAAATTTTTAGATGAAAATCAAGCGCAGGAAAATGTTTTAGTATAAGAACAGCTCGGAAATGTTTGGTGTATAACTTTTGGACTGTTGAATCAAATTGAATGATATTAGTGTCATTAGAAAATTGAGACAATGAGAAACAATTCTCTAGAAAGAAGTGTGAGGAAATTTCTTACTTACATTAAGCATGATTTTGAGGTTTTGTTATATTATATAATTTTGGGGAATTAATTAGCATGTTAATGTGAGTAATTAACATGTTAATGTAAGTAAGATCATATGACATAGATTAGATTGAATTAAAGTGTTAAGAATGCATAAGGAGCAAAATTGGAAAGCTACTTAAGCTTTTAAGGTTATAAGGCTTATATGTAAGGACAAAATGGTCTTTGCTCATTCATTAATGGGATTTTAGTAAATATAAGTGTGGGTGCAGTGTACGAAATTGAAAGAAAGGAAAGAACAAAAGAACAAGAAAATGGAGAAGAGTGTGTTTCGGTGAAGAGAAAGAAGAAAGAAAGTCATACAAGGATTTGATTTTTCTCAATTTTTAAAAATAGGTTATAAACTATTTTTATAACCTAAACATGCGACTTTTTAGTTATAAATTAAAAGGACAACTTTTGCCGTTTCTCTAAAGTTGTCCAATTTATTTGGCATTGTTATCCAAATTTGAAAATATGTTATCTGGATCAAGAAGACAAATAGATAATGCACTAGATCCCATCAGAACTCCGAAGTTAAATGTGCTTGGGTGAGAGTAGTACTAAGATGGGTGACCTCTTGGGAAGTTCTTGTGTTGCACCCCTCACCCACATCTTTGACAACGAGGGATGGACCAAATGATCCAACTTCCTCACTTAAGACTCTCCCTTAACAAGGAGGTCTTGAGTTCGACTCACCATAAGGAAGAGAAATAGACATGTTCCTATTGATGACCCTCTAGTCTCCTGAACAAAGCTCCTTGATCGGATCAATTACGGATGTCTCGCTTCCAGCGGCAGTGTGGGAGTTGGAGCTACTCGGGAACCTGGGGCCTGATGGGAACCTAATGCTGAGCAGATGGGAGCCAGTGATCAATCATCCGCTGACCAATCAAGTATGTGAAGACTCCTTGTGCGCAGAAGTGTACAAGCTACGTAGGAACCTGAGGGATCTTGGAGTTCCAGATTTACCTCCTCTAGGCTCTTGGAGTGAGGATCTAGAAGATTAGGATTAGTCTGGCTAAGTCAAGATACCTAATGTAAAAAAAAAAAAAAAAGCAAAAATTATGACTTACCATGCCATCGGCACACATCCGGAGTGCATGCATTACGAAGTACCTTAGAGAGTAAGCAAAGAATATCCTCTACAGGACACGTGTACGGCTCCCGATTCCCGAATTGTCCGTCAAACTCAACTACCTCGATGCCATCAGCACCGTTGCAAAAGCAAACAAATATCTCTTATAGATCAACTCTAGCTATATTCCTCTACGGCTTGCCCTAAATTTTCTTCTCCACTCTCTTCTCCGATCATCTGCAAGGTGTAATCGATTTTCACTCTTCGAGTTTAGTTTCTATTCTTTTCATGGTTCCGAGATTTGTTTGGATGATAATTACGTAGGGTTCTGTTCGGTTTCTAAGAACCTATTGAGAGAATTTTTTTTTAAAATAAAAATTTTGGGGCTTCAAAATTTTAGTTTTTCTGCTTTTTAGGATCTTTTATTATGCTGTGGACTTGTTTGAGTTGAAATGAAATTTATGAATTTAGCTTTAACTAAGGGATGGAGTGGGTTTGCATTTTATGTTGTTTTGGTTAGTTATCTAGAGTAAAGATTGTTAATTTCTAAGTTCCCCAAAATTTTGCGTTACATGGATGCTCATAAATGGGTATGTGTGGATTTCCCCATCCTTTTCTGTTGTTTATGATTGGGTTCAAGTGTTTAATAGATATGGCAGTAATCTTCGTATTGATGGCTTGATGTGATTTTTGTTGTAATTCAGTTTATAGGATTGGAGGATTTGGATTCGATTGATTATTACTTTTTAACCTTTTGCAGTAATCAAGATGGGAACAATATCTAAACCCACTGTCGCCACTTTTTTACTTTGTCTCCTTCTCTTGCCGTCGGTTTTCTGCGCTTCTAATGATGGTTTGGTTAGAATTGGACTGAAAAAGATGAAGTTTGATCAGAACAACCGTGTTGCTGCTCAGCTTGAGTCTAAGGAAGGAGAATTGCTTAGAGGTTCTATGAAAAAGTATCGGTTGCGGGGAAATTTGGACAACGGGGAGGATGCTGATATAATTTCACTTAAAAACTACATGGATGCTCAGTATTTTGGTGAGATTGGTATTGGAACTCCCCCACAGAAGTTCACTGTGATATTTGACACTGGTAGTTCTAACCTGTGGGTGCCCTCTGCTAAGTGTTATTTCTCGGTGAGTTTTTCACTCGAAATTGTTGTGGGTTTACATATCATATTCAGTGTGATATGTCTAAAAAATGCATTTTTTTTCCTTGTACCTGCTTGCAGGTTGCTTGCTATTTCCATTCCAAGTACAAGTCAGGCCACTCAAGCACCTACAACAAAAATGGTTTGTACTATATCTTTGATTTAATTTGAAATTGTGAAAGTTTACTCTTTCAAACAAGATTGAACGAATAACCCTACACTCTCAATTTTGTAACTTTGGCAAATAGAAGTATGCTGTGTTTTGCGTGGTTTTATTAAATGAAGAATTTATGATAGCCAATGAGCATATTTGTATTTGTTACACGGATTCACACGTATTTGGATATATGAGAGTATAATAGGGTATTGTATTCCATCTGAGTAAGGTCATGCTTGGGAGTGAAGGGGAAGCTAACCTGAATTATGCTGGAATCCTGGTTAACTACATATAAGACAGACACACAGTCGTTCATGGAGGTTTTCCTTAAAGTCTTGTTTGACCTGTGAGGGTTGATGAACTCTTCTTATTTTCACATTCCCTTCAAACACTGAAGTCTTGATCTATTAGTATTTTAATAACTTTAACTCATGCTTTCCTGCAATTCCCAGTGTGATGTGCTTAGCTTCGTTCTAGACTGGATCTCAGGGTGGAAAAAAATGCTCATGTTATACCCTTTTCTTTTTGGTTCTCTTGTAGCGAAGCACTCAAGTTTTATAACTATTTTAATCAATGCAGCAATACATATTTACTTGCACCATACACAATTTAATGGATGCTGCTCTTATAAGCTTCATAGACTTTTTGACTGTAGTCTTTTGTGTTCCTATATGATCTTTGGTCTCTCTCACTAGATGTCATTTTGCATATTGATTTTGTTGTAGAAACCTTCCAAGAGATTGCTGAAAGTATAATGTGATTTAACATCTGTGCAGGAAAATCAGCAGATATCCATTATGGGACTGGAGCTATATCTGGCTTCTTTAGTCAAGACAATGTAAAAATTGGTGGTCTTGTCGTAAAAAATCAGGTAAATTCAAAGGGTTGAGCCCTGGCACATCAAGTATGTTGTATGATATCTATTTTTTAAGGTCAGAATTAACTGTAAGGGTGGTCAATTCAGGAGTTTATTGAAGCAACCAGGGAGCCTAGCATTACATTCTTAGTAGCCAAATTTGATGGTATTCTAGGAATGGGATTCCAAGAGATTTCAGTTGGGAATGCTGTGCCTGTGTGGTAATTCTTTGCATACTGCAGTTATCCATATCTTTAAAATTGCTTCTTTTTTTTTGGTGCTTTTGCAGCATTTATAGGCCAATAATTTAGAATCTCTGCATTGTCTTGCTTGAATATTTTTTCAGGTACAACATGGTCAAACAAGGTCTTGTTAAAGAACCAGTGTTCTCTTTTTGGTTTAATCGCAATGCTGATGAAGAAGAAGGAGGAGAAATTGTGTTCGGTGGCATGGATCCAAACCATTACAAGGGTGAGCACACCTATGTTCCAGTGACAGAGAAAGGCTATTGGCAGGTTGATCTAGCAATGGTTTTTTTTGTTCATGTAATTTAATGACCAGTTTGTGTCAATGCTGAATATGAAAGTGTTTTATTGTATTGCAGTTTGACATGGGTGATGTGATGATCGATGGTAAAACTACTGGTAAGCAAAGTGCTTATATTTTGTTGTGGCTTTTGTCTTCTGGGGATGTGGTTTACTCTTTATGTATCCTGTTATCTGTTAGATTTTTACTAGTTTGTTTTTCCAGGATTTTGTGCAAATGGCTGTGCTGCAATTGCTGATTCTGGAACATCTTTATTGGCTGGTCCTACGGTGAGGATCAACTGATTATAGATTCAGTTATTTTTGCCATAGTTCTGAACTTGTTAGCTGCACCTTGTTTGTTAGTGATCTGTCTAATTTGATTATACTAAGTAGATTTTCATTGGAATTAGAGATACGCCTTACTTTTCATAAAGCGAAATTGTTTAGATGTTCCTTCAGGTTTTCCATTCCCAGGATTTTATGGCCCAGGACTCATTTACTCTCTGTGTTTCCATGACTAGAGAATGTCACTTGTAGAAGATATAGTTAGTTGCATTTCTCTTTCGCAGTATTTATTTGTTATGCCCACTCCCTTTTGTAACTTTGTGTGGTAACAATTACAAAATTAGTATCTTTTCAAGACTACGAGGGAATCACCATTTATTTCATCTTTTGTTTAGGTAGTCTTACACATACTAGAGGTTTAACTGCTTTTTATTGGCTTTTAGGCCTTTGGCTGTGTCTTAAGTGATATATATATATTTTTCCCTTTTATTCTCTTTTTGGGGGTGGGGGAATTGGTTGTTGTTTGCAGGCTATTATTACTGAAGTAAACCATGCCATTGGAGCTACTGGAGTTGTTAGTCAAGAATGTAAGACTGTAGTTTCTCAATATGGGGAAACTATACTCGAGATGCTCTTGGCTAAGGTAATTCAAAGTTCTTGCTTAGGTGAATATTAAGAAATTGTTCTCTTATACGGCTTTCAATTAGTTTACTAAGATTTTCTTACAAGCATAATTATCACAATATGTGACAGGACCAACCAAAAAAAATTTGCTCACAAATTGGTTTATGTACATTTGATGGAACTCGAGGTGTCAGGTTAGATAAACACTTTTTAATGATTAAATATTCTGAAGCTTATTATTGTCTTCCATTAGTTGCACCTATTACTAATTTTTAATCCTTCAACTGTTTGATTATCATCAGCATTGGCATTGAGAGTGTTGTGGAGAATGTTCAGAAGGCCTCTGATGCGATGTGCTCCAGTTGTGAGATGGCTGTGGTATGGATGCAAAACCAACTTAAGCAGAATCAAACGCAGGAGCGTATTATTAATTATGCCAATGAGGTAATCTCCCTTTTTTCCCCTCCCTGGAGAGGAGTTAACTTTGCTTGGCATATGTAAAACAGGTATAGTGGATGTACTCACTCATTCTCTCATTTTGTCATTGCAGCTTTGTGATCGCTTACCTAGTCCAATGGGGGAATCGGCAGTTGATTGTGGAAGCCTGTCTACGATGCCTAGGGTTTCATTTACTATTGGTGGAAAGGCTTTTGACCTCACCCCTGAACAGGTATGGTGTAAAATTTTGACGGTTTTGTTGTTCCGACTATCATATCTATGGTACATTTCCATAACATCATGAATCTATTGCTACAGCGTGGGTTGATTATTGTGTTTTAAGTGATTAAAGTGCAAGATGGAAAAGTGATGCATGAATTGTTGGCTTGATTAAATAGCATCTTTTGACTAAATAGTGTACCTTTAGCATTTTGACTCGGGTACGCTGTCATTTTTGTTTGCTCTCAAGTTAAATCCTCATTTATTCATTTCTTAATGGACATGGCATTCCAGTATGTCCTAAAAGTGGGTGAAGGAGAAGCAGCTCAATGCATTAGCGGGTTCACTGCATTGGATGTGCCACCTCCACGGGGTCCTCTCTGGTATTTCTCGATTCTTTTTCAGACATACTAGCACCTTGGTGATCTAAACAGACGCAATTCTTAATTGGGTTTTGGTGTTTCGATGTAAAATGCAGGATTTTGGGAGATGTCTTCATGGGTCAGTTCCACACTGTATTTGACTATGGGAATATGAGAGTTGGATTTGCAGAAGCTGCGTAAGTGAATTACCCAGAAAGTTACTTATATATGATTATATGTTTAAAGCTTGGAGTTTGAGGACTTTTTAAGTATTGAACTGTAGCAAGTGGTAGAACTGTTCCTTGCTACGTCAATGTAAATATATGCAAAATATGCGAACACTGGGTTTCTTGCTTTCTTAACCAGCTAATGCCCTGTGGATCTGCAGTATTTAGAATGAAGGGTTTTATGTAATCTCTGGTGCTTCAGAAATAATTGGTCAGGTTCACGATTATCCAAGCGATTGAATTTTGACCCTCTTCGGCATTTTGTTTACAAGAAAAAGAAAAAAATTTCTGGATAATTGAATTAAAGCATTACTTAAGAGTGTGAAATAATAATCTGTTTATGGGCATAGCAACTAAGTTTTGGAGTTAAGCTCGTTAAAGCCGAATTTAATGCCAACGCCGTGACCTTGGACATCATAATCCAATGTTTGGAGGGGAATGGCCTGAGCGGTGAAGGACTAAATTCCGAGATTATTAAATGTAATTTGACTACATTTAACAAAATGATTTTGTTTTTAACGTGAAACTAAAATTAATTTAAACCTGACTTTAATCGAAACTTCAATTTGAATAGAATAATACAAGCTTAAAATTTTGTTTTAATTTGAAAGAATATTTATAAGTGTTAACTATTTTTTAATAATTATTTTAGATTAATGAATATTCATGTAAATAATGAATGTTATATAATTCAATTTTGTTGTTGATTATGATCATTATTTTGTATATATATTATTATAAAAAATGTACGTAATTACAATAAAATTTAAATAACGACCTAATTTTAATTTAAAACTTTTATATAATGAATCCAATTTTATAAATAATGAATCCAATTTCTTAAGATTAGTAGTTTGGAACCTTCACTACATTCTTCGCTCATTGCTAACTCAGCCCTTTTCACATTCAATTCCTATGAATTCTTATATATTGTGATCTTAGTCTTAAACAAAAGCGTATTCTTCTTGTTAATCATTTTCTTTGTTTGATGAACAACTCACGTTGTGCGTCCTCGTGTCATCATCATCATCATATCCTGACGTCTCGCAATAAAGTAGAATTTGGGAGGGTCTGATAGTACGCAACCTTATCCTCATGTACTTCGGCTATTTCCTCTTCCGCCCATTTCTGCCGCCTCCTCCTCCTAGTGCCACATGGACACCTTAGCATGAGAACAACAACATAACAAGCAAAATCTCCATTCATATTGTAATGTCTCATGACAGAAGTATTCTATGCTAACTTGTTTTTCGTCGCAATCTCTTAAAGTCAAATCTATACATACATATAAGCCCCTCACAGCTACGGACCCAAAAAAAACTCTACTGTTGAACATGGAGTGGATTAGAGGCCCTATCATTGGCGGCGATTCCTCAACCACCGTGTCTCTAGCGACCTCCATATCGTCTGGCGAGCTCTTCGCCGTCAAGTCCATGGAATCCTCGACTTCCATGTTCTTGCGGAAAGAGCAGTATATTTTGTCTCAGTTGAGTTCTCCTTATATTGTTACATACTTAAATGCATAGGTTTTGATATCAGAGATGAGAACAGGTGAAGGTTTACATGCAATTAATCTCTGCATGGAGTACGTCGCCGGAGGCAACCTTCAGAACTTGACTAGGAGAAACGGAGGTCAACTGATTGAGGCTGTGATAAAAGCATACACGAGAGACATCTTACAAGGCTTGGATTATTTGCATGTCAATCGATTGGTTCATTGTGACATAAAGAGTCAGAATGTATTGGTCCATCAGGATGGATCTAAGCTTGCTGATTTCGGTTGTGCTAGATATGTAGAGGAAAATGGGACAGCCGCATCAGTTTTTTTCCGGCACAACGACGTTCATGGCTCCGGAGGTGGCTCGTGGAGAAGAACAAGGGTACCCTGCAGATGTTTGTGCTGTTGGTTGCACGGTTATTGAAATGGCAACTGGGACCAGCCGTTGGGCAGAGCTAACGCAGCGTTTGGTTACCGTCTGCAGATGTGAGGACAGAGGACAAGGACATATAAGTTCTGTCCTTGGTGGTGTTTGGTTGCCGTCTTTGTCCTTTGTCGTCCTGTCTTAG
>JANZLF010000222.1:44138084-44149345 GCA_026546835.1 Erythroxylum foetidum
CCCGGTACCGACCGGTACCGGTACCGTTCCGTTCCAGAGCCCAATCCGGTACCGACCGATACCGGGTACCGTTCCATTCCAGAGCCCAATCCGGTACCGAGTCCGATACGGTATTCATAACATTGGTCTCAACAGCTTGTTTTTTGTTGAACAAATCTCCTCATATATTTGTCGATTTAAAGACACCTGAAAAAGTTTGGTCAAGTAAACTAGTAAATTATGGTGACATTAAAGTATTTGGATGTCCAGCTTATGCACATGTAAGTGAAGAGAATTTAGAACTTAGATCAATCAAGTGTATCTTTCTTAGGTACACTCCAGGAGTTGGAGGATATGGATTTTGGAATCCACAAACTTTAAAAGTTTTCACGTTCAATGTTGTGTTTGATGAGATATCTATACTACATCAAAAGGAGGAGTTGAATGTTCCCAATGTTGTTAACAATAGCATTGAGAAGAATGAGATTGGAAGTAAGGTGAAGCTCCAATTACATTCTAAGAGCAATGATTAGGAAGTTAAAGAGACTCAATTTGTGGTGAAGCGACAAGTCAATATGAATTATTTTCAATCATCTCACTCTATTGCTACTGATCGTCCCCGTCATTTCAATCAAGGTGTACCTCGAAAGAGGTTGATTGACAAAGCAGACTTTGTTGTATTTGCTTTTGTAGTTGCTAAGGAGAGAGAGAGTTGCTTTGTGCATGTTAGTTATAAGGATGCAACTATATGTCCAAATTTTAATAAATGAGTTGTGGCTATGTTGGAAGAAATGGAACCACTTCAAAAGAATGACACTTAGATTCTAGCAAAATTATCGAAAGATAAAAGAGCAATAAAGTATAAATAGGTGTTAAAAGGATGAAATTTTCGAAATTAAAGAATCGAGGTATAAAGTTAAACTTGTTGCTAAAAGATTTAGCCATGTATCAAGAGTTGACTTTAATGACATTTATTCACCTGTTGCGAAACATAGTTCGATTCGACTGTTTCTTGGTTTTGTTTCAACTAATAACTTTGAATTGGAGCAACTTGATATTAAAACAATATTCTTACATAGTGATTTAGAAGAAAAAGTTTACATTATGCAACTTGAAGATTTTCAGGTTGAGGACATGGAGGACCATGTTTGTAAACTCCAGAAGTTATTGTATGGTCTCAAGTAATCGCCTCGATAGTGGTATAAATGTTTGGTTACGTTTATTTAAAATCTTGGTTTCAGGAGAAGCAATTATGACTTTTGTTTTTACATGAGATCAGTCATCTTTGTGCTATACGTTAGTGATGAAATATCTAACTTTGTCGATGCGAAAGTCATCAATACAAAGATGGTTTCCTCATACCCCGATTATGCCAATTTAGTGATCAATGAATAATGCAAGAGTTTCCTAGAAGATCAAAACGGATTAAGGCATATGAAAATAGAGACTATTTTTAAGCCTTGCAAAGAAAGTATCCAACTTGCGTTTCCTCATAGCTTTTCTCATTTGAACTAAGTTATCATTACAATGCTTGGTTTGATACCTAAAATATGTCCTAATTATATCGTCGGCTGCCTGTTCTGGTAAATTATCATAAAGGTTTGAACCTTTCAAAGAAATTATGTACTTGTTAATCTTCCTAATCTTCATAACTTTTCCTTTAAGATTTTGAATGAAAACCAATTATTTCAAATTTCCAAGTGAACCATTCCCTACATAATATAAAACAGGATACTTGACCACATCTTAAAAGAATGTAACCGGATTCGGCTATGTGTCAGGTAAATGTATGTTAACTAATAATTCCAGGGAATCGATCCCTCTACTTAGTTCTGTCATGCACTATGATGATTTTGTAGTTTTTATAAACAACTCCCCTTGATTGATTTCTGTTGACTGCTACATAATGCATAAATAGTTAATTTAAGCAAGGAAAATAAGTAACAGAGGCTGGATTTTCTCCACCTATTTTCCGTTCTAAAGCTCATTGTACGATTTTGCTGGGAACTTTCCTTCCTTTTTCCTGAATTTTGGAGGCAGATTCAGGCTGTTCAGATTTTGCGATGCCTTCTACTTTATCCTCCATTCTCAAGTTCTTGAGGCCTTCATCATGACCCTGGTTCAACCTTTTAGCCTCTTCTGCCTCCTTCCTTAGTAGGTAAATTTCTTTGATGTAATAATGCAGCCTGTCAACCATGATTGAAAGAAATACAGAAAACCCTGCAAGGGAAATTGTCTGCCATGAAAGTTTTCCTTTTTATATCAAAAATTGCAGATAGGTACAGAAATCACTCGCTTACGAATCTCTCACAATTTTAAGCTGAGAATATCCAGAGTTATTTCTAGCTCTCTGTCACCAAACCAAACTAACGACTAATAATTTTCTACTCTATACCTGCAAACGGCCAGCAGGAAAGGTACTGAGAGATTTCATTGCTTGCCACTAAACATGCAAGGAACTTCTATATAATCCAATTCCAAAGTCGGCAGATTTAATATTATACCCATAAGAGATGCTTCCAAGAGGCGCTGAGCCATAAGAACCTCATCGGTTGGATTAACACCCCCACCCTCCGTGGAACGCTTTTGAATCTCCATAACACTGTAAAGCATGGAGCTAAACACCACAAGCACAGTGGCTGCCACCGTCTTGGCCACCAATGGACCTCTTCCTTGTTTCAGCTGGTCTATGGCTACAATTAGCAGCTTCCTAATTGGGGTTCTAAACAAGAGAGAAAAAATCAAACCTATCTCAGTAAATACGACAGTGAACAAAAGATTAATCATTTCCTTTGTCGATGGTCTTGAAGAAATGGGAATGATCTCAAGGAATGAATATATATAAAGAGTGATGGAAATGGTCATAGAAGAGAACTATGTCGTATGCCAGAACTGACTTGCAGCTTAATTAAGGAATTATACTTTTCCATGGCTTGAGGAACACAAGAGGATCATAATTTCCCGTTCTTCCGTTAATGAACATTTGGTGAAGGAAGGCATAGAAGTCAGGCTGTAATTGAAAGTTAGCACTCTCACGTCTACCCATCTGACTTGTCCAAAAACCAACTGAAAATCGTAGCAGATTCCACAGGTCTTGTTGCTGCATGATTTATATACTTAAGAAAGTAACCATCACGTTGTTGAATTTTATACATCTTAAGTTATTATTGACCATAAAAATAAACAAATAATAATCATTAATTTATATGATTGGGTAATGAACAAATTAATTTAGGTCACAACTGAAACTGCTCCATAAGGATTCCACCACTGCATTGCTCTGTAAGGTAAAGGCACTCGTGTGCATGATGTGCGCTGAATACTGCCCTGTCCAGCTTTGGATTTTAATTTACTGTTCAAGTACTTTCAAGACACTGAAAATATTAAAAGAAATGGGTCATCATTCCAGATCGTCTGCTAAGTCCACGCCTGTAAAGATATTATTCTCAAAACAGTTACATGGGATGGGGAATGAACTGTCAACATGCCCCGGACAAAATGGGATAATATTGTCAAATTACAAACAACAAACATGAAAGTCTCACATTTAGATCAAATCATGGCAACCCGCAATTGGACTCATTGTTGCGGAGAACCAGAAAACAGAGCCCTACAAAATTTGCAAGTGTTTATTCATGGTATATTAAATTTGTGTAATAGAAACAGAAAGCAAACGCCCACATTGGTCTTCATATGTCAAGAAGCAGCCTCCTAGGGTCCTCCACAACATCCTTTATACGACGCAAGAAGAACACTGCCTCCCTTCCATCAATCAGCCTATGGTCATATGTTAGAGCCACGTACATCATTGGCCTGGGGACAATGTTGCCTCCAACAACCGTCGGACGAGACACTATTGAGTGCATCCCCAAGATAGCAGACTGTCAAAAGAATGTTGACTATAAGATTATACACCACCAAAAAAACACTGAAAATTTGCCTAACCAGAGTACTACTGCAGGCCTACCACATAAATTTGTTTTAAGAAAAAAATTTCTCATTTTTCGGTATAGAACCAACATGCTTTACCAAATTACCCCAATGCAACTTCATCGATTCTATGCACATAGAGCAATTAGATGATAACCAGAATTACGAAAAGTATCTCAACTGTAGATCACAAGAACACAAAGTAACACTACTAGTTCTCCCAGTAAAAGACAAACCTGAGGAGGGTTAATGATCGGTGTACTCAAAAGGCTCCCATAGACACCTCCATTGGATATTGTGAAAGATCCTCCAGCCATTTCATCAATTGAGATTGTTCCATCATTTGCCTTCTTTGCAAGATTGTTTATCTCCTTTTCTATATCAGCGAAATTCATCCCATCAGCATTACGGATAACAGGAACAACAAGACCCTGGAAGAAATAGCAAGTTCATAATAAGTTTCCATACTAGAAACAAAACAATCTAATATATTCATCATCTATGGCCATTTTAGACCAAGAAAATGTCTTCACAAGCTGAGAAATGGAACACCCAACGGTATCGAGCAACTCAGCAACAATCCACATGTCCTCACTTTTCTCCAACTTTGGCAATGTTTCCAAGAGCAAGCTTAGGTATAGTATATTGCTTGCCGCAAACCCTCACTTTCTGCGGCTATCCCTTATAAATATAAATAAATATATATTTCTGATATATAAGAGAAAATATTATATACATATATATATAAATAAACCTCTTCAATATATTTGAAACTACTCCATCAATCTTAAAGCACATATTCAAAAATACATCTAAACCTCGTATCAATCTGACTAAAAAATATATATATATATTGAATATTGCAAAATAAATTGCCAGTGTTAGCTGATATCACAAAAGTAAAATGCATCTCCTCAGAAAATTTCAAGCTGCTCAACTTCGAAAACACTATAAAGCCGTAAAGAAAGGAAACGAAGGGGGAATTTAAATTAACTCAACTGGCAGATCGAAAGACAGGTGAGTAAAACCTTCATGCCATATACTACTGACAAAAGTACCCCAATCTTAACTTCCTTAAAGCCCTATTCAGTACCCGATCTTAACTTCCTAAAAGCCCTATTATCCTTAATACTTACATTCTCAAAGATTGAATTTTTGCGAAGGAATGTGCATGCATATATACAAACATATAAATGTCAGAGTAGGTCCCTTTGCACTATGCAATACAACATCCTCACATATTTTACTCACGCTACTATAATGTACCAAAAGATGCTGTCATAAACATAAACAATGTGAAAAATAATCCACACAACAGACTTGATGCAAACGCCACAAGGGAAAAAGCTATTTGGATAGAAGTGGACGTTATTCCAACAAGACAAATTATTGACCATCACAAGCATCATATCAAATAAATGAACAAACCTTTGGAGTGCCAACAGCAATACTTATGTCTATATAGTCTCTGTAAATGATATCATCCCCGTCAATAACTGCATTTACAATAGGCTGATGCTGAAGTGCACTAACAGCAGCCTGGACCATGTTTAGAAAAGATGAAAGAAAAAGAAGAGGAATTACTACATGATAGCATAAGAGCCATAAATGCTAAATTATTATTTAAAACCATTAAAACTGTAGAGCACACCTTTACAAATCCTGACATCAATCCTAGCTTCACTCCATGCTTTTCAACAAAAGCATCCTTATAATCAGATCGCAACTTCATCAAATTAGTCCTACAACAACATAAAATTGGCAAGGGATTGATATTCAAATGGTTACTGGCAGCATATCAATTTATTCTGATTTCATATATCACAAAACCAACAATCAACCTCCCATACCTACCCATTCACCTGGGGCAGGCAGTGAACATAAAAAATGGTCATGTCATGAAAATCAGCTTTTGAGCGTTAAACTAAAAAGAAAAATCAACTCCAAGAACGGATAAAGAGATCGAAATCAGAAGTCGAACCCAGTGCCCATTTTTCAAATGTAAATTCAAGAATTTCACAGTAATTAAAAATCACATTAAAATCATTTGTTTGAAACCGAAGCATATACATATAAAATAAGAATGATTGTGAATAAAGCTGACAGCAATGCCAAGAGAAGAATTGATGGATACTTCAACATTTCCATCAATGAGCAACAAATTAGAAGATTTAAAGGGAAACCAAAAAGGAAGGAAGAAAATAGTCTAGTTGTTAACGTCCTAATCATGTTGAATGACTCTCAAACCCAATGATTATAAACAGCATAAGAGAGGATAACTTATTAGGCCGCTAGCCACATTACCAGGAAGTGGAACTCACATATCAACTTCATTGAATGTTGTTAGCATTGCAAACGTGTTCTGAGAGTCCTTCAACCGTGTTGCTACCCTTTTCCGTAGCCTAGTCATGGGAACCTGTAATATTTAAGGTATTAAAGTCACAAAGTAATGTTCTTTTCTAGTTTTCTTCAAACTGAGAAAAAAATCACTTGATACTATTATGACTGAAAAAACCAGAAAAAGAAAACACTTACTCGTCTTTCCCTTTCCTTAGGCGGAAGTTGGGGTTCCGTAGCTGTGCGTTTAGGAGGCTGTGATGATGGTGTCGCTGGTGTTTTAGGCTTGTCAGTGACAGGAGTAGCTTCAACTTTAGGCTTTGGCTTCTCCTTAACTTTCTCTTCAGAAGGAGCTGATGTTCTAGGAGCAGCTTTTTCAGGCATTTTCTCAGTGGGAGCAACATCACCCACACCTTCATCAGATTTTGAAATGATAGCAATCTTGATTCCAGGTTCCACTGTATCTCCTTCCTTGGCTACAAACTGCCAACAATTGCACACACAAACTAGCATTCAATTGTTATGTACATGATCAAATCCAACAAGAAACAGAACATAAAAATAAAATAACAAACAATAGTAATAATAGTAATTTGTGTTAATTATATCTAGAATACAAAAGGGTGAATTACCTCTTTTATCACACCTGCTTCTGGACTTGCAACGTCAATTGTTACCTGGAGAAAACAATTATATCCAGAGTAAGAACATGAATGATAACTATCCTCTAAACAAAAGTGGAAGGATGGCAAAGCAGGAGAATAACACCTTATCCGTCTCAATTTGAGCAATCGGCTCATCAACTTCAACCCTGTCACCAGGTTCTGTTCAAGAAGTATAATATTAAAGTGATTGCAAATAAATAATTAAAATAGAACACAAACAATGACGATATTTTGAATCCATACTTTTCAAAAAGGTTGCCAAAGTGCCATCCGTAATGGATTCTCCCATAAAAGGGACAACAGCATCAACCAAATCCCCTACAGCCAGTATAAACAACATAGAAATGTCAAAAGAGAAGGTTGTTTGGGATAGAATATGGCCATAAAGTCAAAGCCCTAGTAAGCAAAACACCTCCTCTTAGATGATGTGACAGAAAACTGTTCTTCCTAATTATTTTTACAATGTCAGAGTGATACAAATTAGCTTAGTCCTCTTCAGCTACATTAGCATTTTCTCAACCAAGTATTGCAATATTAATATCCACAATGAATGATGGATCCAATATACACTTGGAGCCTTAGATACGTCAACAAAAGATAGACAAACACTAACTCACATACAAAGACAAGAAGTGTGAACAAATACAAATGGACAGATTTGAATGCATGTCAACAAGAGATTAAAGACAAAGTAGTTGATGTCAAACCACTATCTGCAGAAAATGGTCTAGTCCACATTTGGTTGCTAGCCACAAGCTGAATTCTGAAAAGAGCATCCCTGAAACAAAAAAGGAAATGCAAGGGCCAAAAAAAGGCAGAAATAAGTGAACTGAAACAAATTTATTTGCATAGAAATTTCTTCTGGGACAAGCAAAAAGACTCTCAACTTAGATAAGTAGAGTGTGGAGCAGGCTAATAACTTCAGCATCAATCTCATAATCACTCTTATGTCAAATCTTGGTTTACTTGATTGGCACTACGAAAACATTCTCACTATTAAGACCGAAAAAGGAAAAAGGAGATGAACATGGCATTCCAACCATTTGTTATTGTTGAGTGTAATGCTGTAAATGCATCCTCACTATTTATGATAAAGGCAAGCATATTAGTGATAGATGCATTCCTTGCTCCCGATTCCTTATTTAACATCTTATCTCTAAGTATATGAAATATTGATTCAATCTACAGAAGTATATACCCACAAAGAATTCTCCCAATTCTCGTTCAGTATTCCAATCCTAAGAGCTCTACTAATACAAGATGCAATAAGATCATAATGATAGAACTAACCTCATTGGTTTCGGATTGACTGAGTAACCTATAGCAGAAAAAGGGAAAAAAGATTACAACTGTTTAGTTTTTATGCCATCTTATTCACAACACTAGAAACAGGAAAGAATGAGCTTTCAGGTTACCCCGTGAGATAAGATGAGCTATACTCCTGGCATGGGCAACTCCTCTTTGAGGAAGTAAAATCTGTATTCAGGTTTAAATCTTATAAATTAAAGAATCTCACATATGGGACCCAAAAGAACACAATAAATTTAGTAAGTAGCAGGTTAACGCACAGACGAATTATAAAGAATAAGCATATGAAAAATACAATTCAGTAAGAGCTAGAAGTGTTAAAATAACCCATCTATCAGTCATTTTCATTTCTAAGGACTACTTCGGTCCGCACATCACAAGCACCAGATTAGACGATACACCATGCAATCACATAACCAACAGAGGATCAAATGCATTTGCCACGAAGACATACGCTTATGTACAAGAGAATATAGAAGCACTATCGCTCACCTCCTCCGAAGAAGGCGCAACTCTAGGAGCAGAACTCACCGCTCGAAACTGCTTCAAAATCTGACAAAATAAGCCAAAAAAAAAAAACGTTTCATGAAAAATCATCACATTTTCAAATCAAGAAAAAAATTAAAACGTTAAATCACAAACGCTAAAAGAAAATAAGAATTGAATAGCAACTCACTGACGAAGACAAGCCTCCATTTCGGACTTTTCTCCTTATAACGCCCAACATCGTCTATCAATCTCAAACACCTGCGATCTCTGGTTTCACTAATTCACAGAAAATCCTAACAAAATGAAACCACCAACAGGTATAGATATGATCATATGACCATACGAGAGATGACTAACCGGATTGGAGTCAAATCCACAGCTTTTGACCGGATTTGATCAACAGACAACTAGGGTTTTCCGATTTAGAGAGTTTTGAGCGTTTCTGTTCTCGTTTTAATTATATTTTTGTTTATTTTACGCTATGGAAAGTGGAAAAGTATGCATGGGCATCGTGGCATGGAATGGAAGAAACTTGCGATCTAGGTCCTTCCGTGGCGTGGAGAGGGCTGATTGGTTGAAAGTAGGAGATGTCAACAGTCTGTCCTCTTTCTTTTACATAATAATCTTGAAGGTACATATATTTTTGTTAAATTAATAATTTCTTTGGATTTAAATATCATATAAAAAGAGAAAATACTGCCCTGTTTTGTAACCAACTCCTTTTTTGTAACTGTCACTCACCTGGGCTCTTAGGTGGTGATTTTAATGCCAAATTGGATAGCCGTGATAAACGTGGTGGCTCTCGGTTTCAACCTATCGTCAACCCTCACTTCCGTGATTGTGTGCAGCTCTGCAATCTTCAGGAAGTCGTTTTTTCAGGGCCTCGCTACACGTGGCATCGCGGGCAGGTTCGGGCTCGGTTAGACCGCACGTTTTGTTCTCCTTCTTGGCACGACGAGTTCCCCTGTACCAGGACTACGCACTTACCTTTTTTGAAATCTAATTATCGGCCCCTCCTCATCACTTTGACCAGCCCCGTCCCTCATAAGCCGTTACAGTGACATTTTCGGTTTCAATCAGCTTGGCTCACGCATGAGGACTTCGGTCGAGTCGTTGCTGAGCACTGGCCTCATTCGTCGTTGAACCCTGGTGGCGTTTTAGCCCAATTTTCGGACATCCTTTCCCGCTGGAATAACAACGCTTTTAGGAACATTTTTCACTGCAAAAAACGTCTCATGGCCCGCTTGGTGGGCATCCAACAAACCTTGGAAGATTCAGCCTCGTCATCCCTCCAAGAGCTTGAGGCATATCTGCAGACTGAATTAGAGTTTGTTCTGACGCAGGAAGAACTTTTCTGGCATCAAAGTTCTCGCCGCCGATGGCTAGAACTTTTCTGGCATCAAAGTTCTCGCCGCCGATGGCTCACAGATGGTGACAGGAATACTGCCTACTACCACGCTGTCACCAAATCCAAGCATCGTCAAACTCGCATTACCTCCTTAACTACCAAGGATGGAACTGTTCACTCCGACCCTATGGCCCTTTGGGACTTAGCCCGTTGTTACTTCGAGGATCTCTACCGATTCGACTGGCCTTCTCCCCCTGGTTGGCACCTTCAAGGACATTTTCCCACCCTTCCCCCAACCGCCAATGATAATCTCACCCAACCTTTATGCCTTGAGGAAGTCCGCACCACTTTCTTCTCTATGACGCCTAACAAAGCGCCTGGCATTGACGGATTACCTGCTTTATTTTACCAGTCTCAATGGGAGCTTATCGGTCCGTCTGTGACGGATTTCCTACGGCAAGTCTTTAGTCATGGCCTCTGGGACGATAATCTCAACCGTACCATTCTGATACTTATTCTTAAACTCTCGTCGTCGACTTCGCTCCGTTAATTCCGACCGATCGCCCTCTGTACCGTCTTATATAAAGGCCTCACCAAAATTTTGGTTAACTGCCTAAAACCGTATCTTGGCGACCTGGTCTCTCCCACTCAATGCAGTTTCGTCCCGGGCCACCTGATTACCGACAACATCATCATCACCCAGAAGGTCATTCATTCCATGCGTAGGAAATCCGGCCGTAAGGGGTTCATGACCATCAAAGTGAATTTGGAAAAGGCGTATGATCGACTTCATTGGGCCTTCATCCATGATACTCTCCTTGATGTGGGCCTTCCGGGCCCACTTGTTACCATCATTATGAAATGCATCACTTCGGTCTCCCTCTACGTTAACTGGCAGGGGGATTTAAGTGAACCATTCCTACCTTCTCGAGGGCTACGTCAGGGCGACCCCCTCTCCCCCTACCTCTTTGTTCTTTGTATGGAACGCTTGGGGCACGCCATCTCCCATCGGGCCTCCCAAGGTCAATGGCGGCCGATCAGGTTAAGTAGGACTGGGCCGCCCCTGTCTCACCTATTCTTTGCAAATGATCTCATCCTTTTCGTGGAGGCCTCACTTGACCAGGTAACCGTCATCCGAGATACTCTTAACTCTTTTTGTGCCGCTTCTGGACAACGGGTGAGTCTAGCTAAATCTCGTTGCTTTT
>JANZLF010000222.1:44153493-44164221 GCA_026546835.1 Erythroxylum foetidum
GATATTGAAGTCACTTGTAAGAGATGGAATGAAAATGAAAGAAAGAAGAAAAAAAATGTACACAGATTTGGATTAGTTTAGACCGATAGTCTTAAGGTTTCCAACGCAAACGTTTTCTTTGATATTTGTTCACGGATGTCGGAAATTGGTTTCGATTCGATTTGATCCAATGTTTGTTTCACTTATGATTTTGCTTCCGCCTTATGTTCCTTCTTTCGATTGTGCTTTGCTCGTTTTCGTTTTCTTATTAGTTCCCGCTTTTCCAGTTGGGATCCGGTTTTCCGGATCGAGTCCCAACATGATTCTTTTTTAGTTCTACTACTTTTAGGTTGATCTAGTTTTTCTTCTTTACCTTTATCCATAAAAATCTCTTCATCTGTTTTATAATCTAAAATAAATTCTTCTTTATCAATTATTTTATTTATTTGTTAATCTGGAGTTAATGTTAATTTTTGAACTAACTGTGTAATTTCAGCTAATTGACTCTTAATATTTTGTTCCACTATTTCCAAGGATTCAATATTTATAGGTGCAGTATATTCAGAAGTCTGATTTACTTCCATGGTTGTTCTATAATTGTTGCTTTGGGTTTAGTCCCAAGCTCTGATACCAATTCCAACGTGGTTTCTAGTTTTATTATTAATTGTTGTTGAAGTGTATTTTGTTTTTGTATTTCACTTATTAATTGTAATATGATGGCTTGCTGTTTTACTAGTTCTATCATTTGTTCCTTTAATTCTTGTATTTCTTGGGTTACACTCATAATGTGTGTTTAATATATGTTGATAAATCCTTAATTTGTGATTTTATATCATCTAATTTCATTGATGTATCTATGAATGATGAAGTAGATATAATGGGATCAGTAATTCTAATATTTTCTCTTTCTATTTGTTCAAATTCTAGATAGTGAAGAGGTCTTTCAATTTTTAAGGATGAAGATCATTGGATCAAGGGAGTAGACGAAGATGAAATATCTGAAGAAGAATGTCTTTTTATAATTGTAGGGTTAATTTGAAAAGGATATTGTATAGCAGGTAGAGGTCGTAAATTGGTTCTAAAATTAGTTCCAACTTTGGCTACATCATTGAAAAGTTGATCAGTATAGGTTCTATCTGTATTTTTAAATTCAATACTATGATGAGAATTTGTTAAAGCATAACTAATTTGATAGGTGAGTGAAAAAGGATATTGTCCTGAAATCATTAAATCGTCTCTATAAAATTTGTATGCAATAGTTATAGTGTCTTCTAAGTTTTTGGATTTTAAAGGTTTTCTTAATTTTAATCGAGTATTAAATTTTATTTTATTATATGCTAAATTACCATTCATAATTCCTATAATTTGATCATTCAATTTTTTCATTCGTTCGTCCACTATAGCAATTCTTATGGGTGAATCAATTCCTTCTTAAAAAGTAGATTTTAATAAAATTTGAATAGTAGAAAGATGAATATAACCTATTTTCACTCTTTCTTCTAACGATATTTTTTGTAAATGTTTTGTTATTTGTTCTTGATTAATTAAACTAATTCTTATATGTCCATTACATTGATCTATTCGGATAAGAGTTTCATGAACTATTTTCCATAATAAATAATATTTTTACTATTTAACATTTGATTTAAAAAAGAAGTTTTATGAATATCTTGTCCTGATTTTAAATCTAATTGTGTTTTGGCTATTTCTTTTTCTTTATCACTTGATAAAAGTGTATTAATATGAAAGGTTCCTTATGCTTCATGTAATTCTAAATTATCTACATCTAGAATATTTTCAATTTCTTTATCCTTTGTTTCATTAGTCATATCTATGCCAAGGATTATGTTGTTTATGGTCTGAAAGAAGTTTTTCAAAATGATTACACTTTTGATTATAAAATTAATGAAATTTTCTTTCGAGATCTAAATTTTATTGTATCGATTGTAAGGATTCAAAATTAGTAATTAATGTACGAAGATGATTATACTAATCTATCCAATATTGTATTTTAATAAAATGTTCATATTACATATATTCTAAATATTCTATCTGTTCTTCTAATTGTTGACAAACACAACAATTAGATGATTGGCGAATAGAACAATCATAATAATGATAATAGTGTGAAGTCATTTAGGTTCGTTTACGTTTAGTTGGTCTATCTAAACCATATTGATCTAAAATATATTGTTCATTTTGTCTGATTAGTTCTTGGATAAGTAAGGGTTTGATATATAAATAATCTCTAAATAAATTATATAATAATCTATGAGTAAAGCCTTGTCTCAAGAAAGATCTAAAGAAGAACATATATCTATTAGGATAATAAGTAAAAAAAGGTAAGTAAAATAAACACATAACAGGTATAACATAAATAATAGTAAGGAGTATAGTGAAAAGCATAATGGGTAATTTATAAACAATAAATAATTCATGCAATAAATCATGATATAAAAGAAAAGGATTCATGATTAACAGATTAATTTAGAAATCTCTTTTAGATCGTGTTTTAGATTTTACAAATTATTATATTGAATATGTTTAACAATATATATATTTTGTGTAATCTGAAAAATACGTGCTTGATCATTAATTCTTTTAGCTTTTTCCAATTTAATTTGAAGTTTATTAATCCAATATCTATGATTTTCAGTGTTTTCTTTGCTATTTTTAATTTGTTTTTTAAGAGTATCTTTAAGCTCAAAATAATGCATAACTGAAAGATTTTATTGATAAAAAAGGGATTACAAACTTAATCAATAAGTTTCTTGATACAATTGCTATAAAATCTTCTAGTTTTATACAATGATATTTTTATCATACGAATCATTCTAGCGGTGTCCATCATTTCTTGATATTTTTGCATTTCTCGATTATTGTGAGCATGTTTGTTAAGTGCATGACATCTTTCAGACATTTCGTCCAATCTTGCTTCACATTTATATGTATCCTTGATAATTTGATTCAAATAACGTTTTCATTCAAAATACGAAGAATTCATATCTGTAACCAAAAATAAAGTAGTTAATAAATTAATTTAATCAATAAGTTCTGAAATGGATTGAATATATTCTGTACATTTTTTTATTATTTAAATACTTTCGATCTTGAAAATAACAAATAATACTAAATCTATGTATTATATCATCTTGATTTGAAGGAGTTACTGGTGTTTGTTCAATATATAATTGATTTTGATTAATTATATGATTATAACGTTGATTCCAGTCATCAATTAACTGTCTTAATGTATGTCTAGTGACAAAATAAGGTGTAAAAGTGCTTTCCATTTTTATTTAGAAAGATGGAATAAAATGTATATGATATGATTAGAAAACTGAAATAAACAACATCTTACTCGTACCTGTCTTTGCTCTGTGATGTTTTGAACGCCAAACCCTAGGCTAGTCGCAATAGAGAGAGAGAGTAGGAGAAAGAAGGTTTATTTAGTATTCGAAGCTCCAAGCGGAGTTCTGGCTTACATTATATAGGAAAACAATCGAAGAAAAGTCCAAAAGATAATGGACGACAAAAGAAAATGCTAAAGCTAAAGATACTAAAAGCAAAAAGTAAAGTAAAGTAAAAAGCTAAAGTAGCTAATAATGTACAGAAAATGTCAAATGAAAAGCAGATTCCTCTGTCGTCTGCTTTACTGATGGGCCTACATTGCATCAATTTGAATAAAAGGATTCTTGTTTGGATTTATTCTTCAATAATGGCTTCAATTGAATCTGTCTCGTGATCTTCTGTCTGAGAAGTGGATGGACAGTATTTGCAATGATGTTCTTTATGACTTTGCATTTGACTACAAATTGCATATTTCCATGAGTTGTTGAGTTCTGCAAAGATTCCTTCAATGTTGTGGAATGGGCTTATAAACTGCTTGACTAATTGTAGTGCTTCTGGCTATATAGCTTGTTTATAGGCAGAGATCATTAATAAATTGAATCCTTTGTAGTTGATTCGAATCATAGAATCTGCATCCAATCTACTTGCGTGCATATATACTCCTTCCAAGCAGTTGAGATTAAATTGATTAATGAGTTCCCAATCAACTGGATGATTAGGAGGTGTATCAATATGAGGATATGTTCCATTGCTAATTCCAATAGTGATGAATGCTATACGGGATAACATAATTTCTGCATCTTTGCTTGTATCTTGTGCTTTAAAAATGGGGTAATTACTCCATACCTTGATGTAAATCTGTCGATTCTTGGCAAATCTATCTTTATAATTCTTGACGGCTTATGTAAATCCAAGGGGAAACTAAAAAAGAATATGAGTATTGAGTACATAGAGTGTGTCAATCAATCCACTTTGAAATAGTAGATAAGTAGTCAATGGACCTGCTTCTGGTAGAACAATAGCTTTGGGTCCAAATCTTCCTCTATTTTGTGGATAATAATGGACAATTTTACGGATTTCAGTCCAAGCATTGATATTTTGGAAACATTCAACAAACATTTCTGAAGTCAATTTTCGTGCTTCTATCTGGATAGATTTGGTAGGAATAACAAGAATCCGATCTAAATTGATTGATTTATTTAATACTTGCATTCAGGATGAAGAAGGAGCATGTGTTTTTAATACCTGACTATATTGAGGACGTAATTCTGGGTTATGTTGTTTATATTCAGCAAAAGCCTTTTCGGCTTCCTTTCTAGTAGTAAAGCTTTTGTGTAGAATGCCTGAACGTCCAGTGATATTTATAGCTGCTTTATGCCATGCATAATAAAGCCCGGCTATAGGACCATTGTAAATGACATAAGTCTTTGACTCAATTTCATCAGCTTGTTTTTGAGAGGTAGATGGAACTAATGGTGCTTGAGTTATCTGCTGAGGTGTGATGGGTGTAGGAGTATTAACTGAGGTGGTTGGCTTGGTTGTAGGAGTGTTTTCAATTTGAGTAGTAGGTTCTTTTGTGTTTTGCTTCAAAACTTAAATGTTGGCCTTTAATTGATTTATATCTCGTGTGATAGCTCCAATGATTTGTTGCTGATTGACTAAATCAACTTCTTTTTGTGCAAGTGTTTCTTTCAAATTCTTTATTATTGCTTCCATTCTCTGGTTAATATATCTACAAGAAAATTGTTAGTAGATTTGATATATTGAATGTCAAATTGATATTGATTAAACTCTAGTTGCCAGCGAATCAATCTGTCTTGATTGTAGTTAGCTTTAATATTAATCTTTGGAAAACTGCAAAGATAAGTATAATTAGTTTGAATAGTAAATGTAATTGGTAATAAATCAATCTTCCATTTTCTCAATGTTTTGAGGCAGGCTAATGTCTCTTTTTCATGAATAGGAAATTTGCATTATGAGGAACTGAACGTTCTATTGATATATTTACATAAAAGATATTTGAATTTGTTGGGAGGTTTTGCCAAAAGGCATCCTGCCCATATATCTTTACTTGCATCTATTTGCACGAGGAGTTTATCCTTCGGCAGATAATTATATAAAACTGGTAATTGTGTACATAATGCTTTGAGTTTCCTCACAGCATTGGTGTTTGCATCATTGTAAATCCATTGAAAATTAGTGTAACATCCCGTCCACATATAAAGGATGACCCGAAATTTCAGTACATGTGAGCTCAAAGAGAAATTAAGACAACACATTTTCTTGCTCATGCATCATGTTAGCATATATGTACATAAATACGGAATGTTTTTACATAAAAACTGGTACATGCATTCATTGACCACTTTTGGGTATAAATAGTATTAAATGTGATTTTATTGAAAATGAGGAGTAGAAGGAGTAGAAAGAGTGATCTTGGTATGAGTTGTGATAAGGAAAGATTTAGAAACAAGATTGGTAGTGATCTGGAAAAATATTCACTGAATATGCTTAAGTCTTTTAGCCATAACGTTTTCTTTAGTAATCCAAACGAGATGATTCTTAATTTGAATTAAACTAGAGATATATGGCTACATTTTATATGAAGACATCGAATTTCAATTCAGTGTCTAAGAGCCTAAAAAAATTGTCATGAAGTGAAGAATTGGGTGCATTGTTGGTGTATGAATGAAAAATTTATCCTCGGATTTTAGGGGCAAATTTGGGATTGATATAGATGGATTTTGGAAAATTTCTTTATGGAAAGTTGTAGATCTTGCTTTTATCTTTCTAATGGTATATTATATGAAAAATTTGGACATCGGAGTCAAAATTTATGATTCTTATAAGTGGATATGTTTTGGACGCAAAAAGCAGACGATAGAAATGAGACGGAAAAAATGAGACAGAAGAAAATGAGACGATAGAAATGAGAAGGAAAAAATGAGATGGAAGACAATGAGACGATAGAAATGAGATGGAAGAAAATGAGATGGGAGAAAATGAGACGAAAGAAAATGAGACGGAAGAAAATGAGATGGAAGAAAAAGCAGACGATAGAAATGAGACGGAAGAAAATGAGATGGAAGAAAAAGCAGACGATAGAAAATGAGATGGAAGAAAAAGTAGATGATAGAAATGAGATGGAAGAAAATGAGACGGAAGAAAATGAGACGATAGAAATGAGATGATAGAAATGAGACGATGGAAATGAGACGATAGAACTGAGACGAAAGGAAAGTGAGACGATGTAAAATGTGAGATGATACAGAAATCAAATCACAGAATTAGTCTTCAAAGTCTTCATGAAAGTTTTATATTTGTAAGTCCTCTTTGAAATGGTGTAAAAATAAAGTTAATCCGACATCTGTAGTGAGAGTTATAGCAATTGTGCCAAGACATGTACAGTACGAGTAAAGATATGAACATGTTGGATTCTTTTGTCCATAACTTCTTCTCTAGACCTCCAACTGACTTGATTCTTGAACCATTGGATTTGTAAGACATTTACCTACATCTACACAAAGAATCATAGTCATATGAAACTATTGGAGAAAGATTTAGTGAAAAGAGTGGGACAGGTACAGTGAGTGTGTTCTTCAATAATATGAATTGGTGTTATCTCACTGAACATACTTCAGTATTTTGATGTTTTATGGATCAGTAGAAGTCCAAATAAGACGATTTTGGTTTTATGGTAAACTAGAAACATAGGAATACAACTTATATGAAGAAATTAAATTCTGAAATAGACTCTAAGAGTTTCAAGTTTTGGATGGAAGTTGAGTATAGAGTCATCGTCATCATCATCATCACCCAGTCTGAAATCCCGCAATAAAGCAGGGTCTGGGGAGGTCCGATAGTACGCAGCCTTACCCCTACATAGTAGAGAGGCTGTTTCCAGTAGACCCGCATGCAAATGAGACAATATAAGAATGATGTGGTATATAGAAACAAGAAAAAGAAAAAGATAGGGAGTACCTGAAGGCAGATAGATTCGCGAGAGCCTAGTATTATGTAAATAATGAATAACTAATATTAATATTTTCCTTTAATATATCCAATATAATAAAACCATCACATAAAAAACCATGACCATAATAAATAGATCCAAGATACAAATTCATTCCACTGCTGTGGAAATTTATATGGAAGCCAAGTCTAATCAACATCAACACAGATAAAAGATTCCTACGAATTTGTGGAGCAAATAATACTTCATGTAAGATGAGGTGTCATCCTCTACACATGTCCAATTTACATGTGTCAATTCCTTGTATAGCAACTCTAGAATCGTCACCTACATAAAGCCATCAATTGCTATGTAGGAGTTTACAAAACTCATTGAAGGCATCTTCGTCCTTCGCTACATGGTTGGTTGCTCCTGAGTCTATAATCTACAAAGGATGTGATTCAGTTAGAAAAGCAGAAAAAAAAACATTTACATAACAAATGTTTATACTATAAAGTTGTACCTTCTTGAGCTCGGTACAATCTCGAGAAAAGTAGCACTTATTACCACAATTATAGCAATTCATATGTTTCAAGTTCTTCTTCCTGAAAGGATGCTTTTCCTTTCCCAGTTGGTTCCATTTTTCTTCTTGGATTCCTGAGGAGAGTGGTTGAATTTTTTATTCTTTTTCCATTTATATCCACCATGATGCTTGTGTTTCTTGTTTATAGCTCCAAGTGAGTTAGAACTAACTTCATATGCCTCAAAAGATATCTTTGAGGCTTTAAGACGCTCTTCTTCTAAGATAAGATGCCTCGTAGCATCTTCCATTGTCTTGATTTTCATTATGAGTTAGTTGCATCTTCATATGCTTCCAACTCTAAGGCAATGAACGAATCACAGCTTGCACTTATTGTTCATTAGAAAGCTCATGACTAACATCACGTAAATTACTTACCATGTTGGACATTTTTCTCAAATACTTTTGCATTGTATCATTTGGGTGCTTCTTATAAGTATCAAACTTAATTATAAGTGACCTCACTTTGGTCACTGAAGCATCTCCAAACGAGCAACCAATTCAGGCCGCATGTCCTTGGCAATTTCAAATTTATGAAACTTATGCATAATATCATTATCCATGCTACTCAGCAATGTGATGCGAGCTAAAGAGTTCTTTTTTCACAATTCATATGCATCACGGTCCCTCCTATGTTGAGTTGTAGTGCCATCCTCAGGAACTTCCATAGTTAGGTTTAATGGTTCAAGAACCTCTTGCTCCTCTAGTACATATTCGTTTTTTATATTCCAAATTTCATAATTGTCACCATTGAGTTTCTCACCCCTATTAAGTTCAGTAACAATATTCTTTAAAGCAGTAGCCATTTTGAAACACTAAGTTTCTACAATAAGAAATAAATATATATGCACGTTAATGTCACGTTAATTGTTCATAGAGTAAATAATTCAATCACAATTAGTTATAAAATCAAAAGTCCATAAATGTGTTCAATCATCATTCACACAACAATTGAATCCTAATTACTTTACTATAAACGAATTCTTATATAAAATTCATGTAAACATATTACATAAATATCAAGATTTTGTTCTTATAAAACAACATATTGTATTAATACTGCTATAACCTACGAATAGTCTATAGGTAACGAGCCCTATGCAAAAATGAGTTCACGTGACATAGTTTGCGAAGCTCGATGTACAATAACTTTTACTATTTCCATTGGAAGATCTATAGGATACAAAGTCTTAATCAACATTCTTCTATTCATCTCTTTAATAAACGTCATCACCAATAAATTATAAGTCTTCTTGTTAGCCATATTATTCCAGAATATTCGTAATAGTTCGCCTTGAGATTGAGGTAATGTTGCAAGCAAAGTCATGTACTTTACTTTACCATCTGCATAAGCTAGGCAACCTCTAAAATATAACTCTTGCATTATATTATTAACTGAAATAACATATTATGTTAGACCGTCTCCAGGTATTAAACGCATGTTAACTAATTGTACATACATGCTATTAATACATCTCTTATGTGCCTCACATCGAATAAGCTTAGGCTTATGCTTAATAATAGACATTTTCCCGAAAAAAAAATTTCAAGAATCAGAAGAGTGCACAAAATAAACAAATTAGTTTGTCTAACACATAGTGAACTCATGCTCATAAAATGGAAACAATTTAATTCTACAGGCAGTTTATTTAACTAATCAAATTATGTTATTATTATCTAATAAATTAGAAACTAATTTCTAATCTTAAATTATGATTGAACTAATTAATTTATATGAGTTTAATTAGAAACTAATTTCTAATGAAACGCCTAATTTTACTTCAACAAAAATAAACTTAGAAATAAACTTATTTCTAAGTTTATTTTAACTAAACAGATTAGTTTGTTTTTATTTTAATTTGAAACTAATTTAACGAAATTAATTAGTTTGGGTAAATTCGAAAACTTATTTCTAATTCTTTATGTTACATTTAACGTAAACATTAATATAGATATTAAGATCTAGTCCATCTATATATATATATATATATATGCAGATGTCGCCTTATCCAACGTTATATTATATTTATTGGTGAAAGGCCACGTGCCTCTTCTTCCCCGTGAGCACATGTTATCTTATGCAAGATTATATCATATTTAGGAAGAAGTGTCTTCTCTACGTTTTTTTTGGCTTCAGAAAAATAAAAGCATCTTAAAGAGATGAAACGAAAAACAAACAACTCTTCTGGGTTCAGAAAAATAGTTCAAAAATATCCTAAACAAAATAAACCAAATAAAACTACATACGTTGTTTTTTTTGTTTGCAAACCATGCATTTTTTACTGTCAACAAACATCTTCCCAACACTCATGAAAGAAGAGAAAATGAAAACCCAACATTTCTAGGTTGAATTATAGGAAACAGGATGAGTAAAACCATAAGCGTAAAACAGATGTGTGATATAGCAAGAAATAGCATATCAACAGTCATGACATTTATAGATATTTACAAATCCAAAATGTAGATTTACGCATGCATATAACATAAAAAAATTAACCTACTCTAATACTAATGTGAGTGAATATATACTATAGAATATCATCACATAGATTATGTTAAACAGGATTGTTTCATATATATATATAAAACAAAAATTCATGAACTTAAATTCTTGTTGTGATTCCACCGGTTAAAGAACTTTTTGTTACAAATTTCCTACGGAGTTCTTCATTTCTATTCTTCTGTATACCTAATTAGAAGAAGTTAACATGCACAGATGTATGCAGTGGCGGATTCACAGTGGGGGCACTTGCCGCCACTGCCTCCAATAGATTTCTTTAAAATAATATACTTTTTTAAGTTTTGCCTCTACAAAAAAAATAAAATTTTACTCCTATTAAAATTTTGCCCCCATTAAAAATAAAAT
>JANZLF010000222.1:44192530-44205531 GCA_026546835.1 Erythroxylum foetidum
TCTGTATTCGATTCGACTTATTTGATATTCGATTTCAGTCGGATTCGATCCTATTAGCTTCGCATTTGTTTCGTTTCACTTGTTTATTCCGATTCATGTGTTTGTGTCCCATTTGTATTCGATCTGATCCTTTATTTTTCGTTCCGTTTCAGATTCTTTTAAGACCTATCATATGCAGTAAAATCGAATTCTATTCAAGAGTGCTCATGTTCAGTTTAATCAGTGATAGCGTATTAAGTGGTTAAGAAGTTGGATCTCGGGAACGGGACCCAACACTTCCTCCTCAATAGACTCTACACCCACTCACTCGAAGTCAAAATGCCTTACAAAATGTGGTATGAGATAAAACCTAAACTGAAAATTTTAAAGGTATTTGGATCTCTCTGTTATTCTCATATACCCGACGTCAAAAGAGGTAAGTTGGATTCTAAATCTGAAATAGCAATCTTTGTTGGGTATTCTGAATTAACAAAAGGATATAGATTGTTTTATCCTTCCCAAAAGAAGGTTAAGGTTAGCAGAGATGTATACTTTCTCGAAGAAGAGCATTGGACCTGGTCGGAGGGAGAGTTAGGAAATGATGTAGGGGAGCAAACGTGCAAACCCATTCTCGGCTATTCCTCAAGCCACCATAAACACTCAAAACCAGGAGGACCATGATGAGTTAGAACCTGAAGAAGTAGATGAACTTGAAAACCAATTACCGCAAAATGAACTAACATCTGAGAAGGAGGAAGATCCAGAAATGGAAAATGATGACCTAGATCATGTGCCGGTAAGGGGAACTCGCTTCCTAGCGGAAATTTATGAGCGAAGTAACAAAACAACGCTGGAACCAACGAGAGTTCAAGAAGCACTTCTGAATCCAAAATGGTATGAAGCCATGAAGGAGGAGATCACAATGATAAACAAAAATAACACTTGGACGTTAGTCGAGAAACCACCGGACAAAAGAGCAATTAGACTGAAATGGATTTTCAAAATCAAATTAAATCTAGATGGTTCGATTAATAAGCTTAAGATGAGATTGGTTGTGAAAGGGTATGCGCAAGTGGAAGGAGTGGACTTTGTGGAGACTTTTACGTCGGTAGCAAGGATAGAGACGATCAGAATCCTTCTGGCGCTTGCAGTAGAGAAAGGTTGGAGGATCCATCAGATGGACGTGAAATCAGCGTTCCTAAATGGAATATTACAAGAAGAAATATACGTACAGCAACCAGAAGGATTCGTAATAGAGGGAAAGGAGGAGAGTGTCTACCGACTCAACAAGGCGCTCTATGGCTTGAAACAAGCCCCTCGTTGTTGGTATTCTCAAATCGATTCCTTACTGCTCAAGATCAATTTCAAGAGAAGTCACAGTGAGCCAACACTGTACGTGAGACTCTAAACAGAAAATATAGCGGTTGTATCAATATATGTGGATGACATATTGATCGCCGGAAGCTCAGAAGCATAAGTTCATAGCTTGAAACAACAATTCAGCAGATCCTTCGAAATGACTGACTTGGGTGAAATGAAGTATTTCTTAGGTATGGAAGTGAAGCAATTAGACGGAAGAATTGACATAAGCCAGAGGAAATACGTACGTGATGTACTAAGACGTTTCAAGTTGGACCAATGCAAGCACGTAAATACTCCAATATGTCCAAAGGAAAAATTAATAAAGAAAGAAGCAGGAGATTAGGTAGACAACAAGAATTACAGAAGCATGGTGGGATGTCTAATGTACATAGCTGCCATACGACCAGATATACATATCTAGTGAGTGTACTCTCGAGATACTTGAGCAACCCAGGTAGACAGCACCTCATTACAGTAAAAAGGGTATTAAGGTACCTTAAAGGGACAAGTGAGTATGGATATGCGAACTTAAATGCTATACAGACAGCGATTGGGGTGGAGCATCGGAGGATATGAAAAGCACTTCCGGGTATTGTCTTACTGTAGGATCAGCATGTTTTTCCTGGAGCTCGAAGAAACAAGAGTTAGAGGATCTTTCAACAGCGGAAGCTGAACTAGTGGCGGCTACCGCAGTAGCCAAGCAAGTTATATGGGTTAGAAAATTGCTTAGAGATTTGCAGGTTCACTTATCAACAGCTACGGTGGTATATGTGGACAATCAAGCTACTATCTCTATTTCAATGAATTCGGTGTTCTATGGAAAGAGGAAGCATTTTAAACTCAGATATTACTATCTGAGAGACGTGCAACAGGAGGGATAAATAAAGCTTGAATACATTCCTACTAAAAATCAAATTGCCGATCTATTTACAAAGGGATTCCATGTGTCACGATTCAAACTTTTAAGGAAATCAGTGGGAGTTCAGAAACTGCATTTCTGATCCTAGAAGGAGTCTATAGAATATGTATGTCTAAGAAATTTCGACAGGAGCAACATGCACAGCCATGCAAGTGACGTACAAAGAAAATAAGTCGTAAAGATTAAAGAACAAGTTTATCAAGAATTCAAGAATTGCAAGTTGCGACAGTTACAGTTAGTAAACAAGATTGAAAGACTATAAATTCATAATCGATCACAGATGTAATATATACTTCCATTAATCAAAGAAAAATCTCAGTAATTGCTGAGTTCTCATCTCCTCTGTTCTACTCTGTTTTTGTTTACGTTCTCTCTCTAGCTTTCTCTCTCAAAGTTCTTTGCTTCATCTTCGGTTGTTTGTATACGGTAGATAGTTAGTTACTACAGTTTCGTCATACCATGTTTCATCCCCAGGGACGACAAGTAAGGCAAATGAGGATCCTGTTACAGATTATATCTGCTATGACCATGATTAGGGGAGGTAGAGGCCAAGCAAGCATTAAAAAAGGAATTACAATACTTATCAGGACCACAATTCTCATTTATTCTTTGTTACTCTCTGCTATTGGCATTTAATAATAGGGAAGGATAGTGCACTAGAAAACTAATGGTTTCCTCAAAACATAAGGGAAATGCATAGAATCCTAATCACAAATCAACCTCAACAAAAAATAAGGCGAAAAGAAAAAGAACTGTTTCATTTGTTTCATTCCTTTTCCTACAAAATCTAAGCAAAAATGAGGTATGCAAGATAATGTACACTTAATGCAAGATAGCATTATAAAATCAGAAGAGAAAGACTGAACAGAACAACAAAATTACACGATCATCCAGTTTCTACCTCTGATTGCTTCCTTGACAAGTGATGACAATGTAATCTTTGCACTTCTGTAACAACTTCCCAAATCAGTTTTATTGGAGAGTTTCGCCTCAGTTATTACAAATCCCAAACCAACCCGAAATTTTTGGGACCTCTCACATCATTAGCACTGAAGGCTACAGAAGGTTTGTTGGTCTGGAATGTATACCTAATGTGTAAAATAAGAAGTCCCCACTAATACTGGAAAAGCAAGGAAAACAATATTAGAATTACTGTTTTCTGATTTTATGCATTGCCTATTTTACTTGCGCAAACAACATAGAAAAATTGCACGAAGTAAACTGAGAAGAAAAGTGATGAGATGATTAACAAGAGTGTCTAGCAGCAAAACTCATTGAGATGAAAAATATTGGATGAAAAGGGTTTAATAAGTTATATGGCTCGTTTGTTCTGCCACAGTCTGTTGTATCCCAATAATTTTCTGCTTTGGAATGAAAATCTTACCAAAGAAATGAAAAGTTGTTCAACAATCTCAGAAGTCAAGATGTCTTCCAATTCATTCAGTATACCTTCCCTACAGAATCACAAATTAGAAATAAAAAAAATAGAACACACAGTTTAACATAATCCTCGCATAATACTATGGCTGTTTAGCAGCTGCCACTAGCTAGATGTTCCCAAGATTTCAAGCACAAGTTACTTAGCATCAATGTGTAAGCATTCAGGTAGCAACATTTTCACTTGTAGGTAAACTTTACCCATATAGGTCACTTTTGAAGTATATTGGATTTGTGTATTTCCAGGCAAAGTCCAAACCAAGTGAAAATAAAGAGGAGTTGAGAACACCGAGCACCAATACTAAGCACAATAATAATGTAATTCTTCAAAGAATGTCCAAACCTCAAGCACTACCATTTGTATAATTAAAGTAATCCAATAGATAAAGTTATACACATCAAGACTAAAAGCTAAATTTCTTTCTGCACATAATCAAACAAGAACATTGCAATTTGTGTTTATATATATAGTATTTGGTGCTCAAGCTTGAATAACACTTTATTTCGTTAGCCAATTTGTTAGCCATTGAATAACACTTGAATAACACTTCATTGCAATTTGGTGCTCAAGCGAACATTGCAATTTGTGTTTACATTATTTATTTCGTTAGCCATCTCACCTGTACTACCCATACAAAACCAATAGTACGGGATGTTATTCTTTCCACACTCTAGTTGTATGTATATTATTTGTTGGCATTAAATTACCTGGAAAAATCGAAGTTAATTTATATTTAATCAGGTGCATAACTAAGAGCACTTTTGCAGGTAGTTATTTTTATAATCCCAATCAGTCCATACTAATTTGGACAACTATAGTTAAAAGAATATACTTATAACATTATCAACACGTAGCCAATAATCTATAACTAGGCCAAATAATATTTGTTATTAGTTGCCTATCATCTAAGGCCAAATATTTTTATCGCCAATATTGACTTCTTGATAAGTAACTGCATTTTATGACCTGTATTTTGTCGCTAATTTTGCTATTATCTACGAAATGGTAAATTGTGGAACAATATATTTATCCATGTTTTTTGAAAACGTTATAAAATGTAATTAAAGATTTTCTGGATGAATTGTCTTTCTTTCATTGATCACGGAAGATATATATATACAAGACAAAAGACTTATCAACCTATCTTGCCATACAAGATTACATAAATATATACATAGTAATATTTCCATATTTTACATATATGATATATTTCATGTATTCCCAATACTCCTCAAGTTGGTGATTGAACATTCGAAATGCCCAACTTGTGGAGGAATACTCAAATTGTTGTTTGCCAAGCGCTTTTTTAAAAATGTCAGCTAATTGATGACCTGTGAGAACAAGAGCAGTGATTAGATTCCTTGCTTGGATTTGGTCTCAAACATAATGACAATCGACCTCAATGTGCTTCATTTTCTCATAAAAAACAAGATTGGTGGCAAAATGTAAGGTCGTTAGACTATCACAAAATAACCACTTAGGTTGAGGATGATAAACACCAAGGGAATGAAGCAAAGACTTTAGCGAAGTAAACTCACGTGTTGTAGTTGCCATAGATCAATATTCAACTTCAATAGACAACCTTGATATGGTGTGTTGTTTCTTTGTCTTCCAAGATATAGGGGATTGGCTAAGCATGACAAAATAACTTGTAAGGGATCGTCTAGTCAAGTGGCAACTGGCCCAATATATGTCACAATTTGCATGAAGCTAAAGATCATTATCATAACGTAAGTTAACAAAATACCCTATCCTGGATTTTGCTTCAAATATCTCAAAACTCGCATTGCTACTTCATAATGTGCCAAAAACAACACCTACTTGAATTACGCTAGCACATGCACTGAGTAGCAAAGCTCCAAATGTGTTATAGTTAAATAAATCAGTTTTCTCAATAGAATCCTATACTGTTCATGTTCTTCATCAATTCCCCAGTAGCTAATGAAAGCTTATGATTCTGTTCTATAGGAAAGTGAGCACGTTTAGCCCCTAGTAAGCCACTTTCTACAATTATATCTAAAGCATATTTTCACTGACATAAAAATAATCCTTCTAGTCCACGGTCTACTTCGATTCCCAGAAAGTATTTCAATGTACCCAAATCTTTCATGTAAAAATGTTGATGCAGATAATTCTTAAATTGTTGAATTGCATTTAATTGGTTTCCAATTATGACAAGATCATCAACATACACAAGAACACTTAGTGAGACAACACCATTTCTGAATGTAAATAATGAATAGTCAGCATACAACTATAGAAAACCATACTCCCACAACGCTCCTGCAAGTTTAACAAACCAATTTTGTAGAGCTTAGTGCAACTCATAAAGTGACTTCTATAGACGACATACTTTTCTTAGATGTAAAGTAGAAAATCCTTATGGTAGCCACATATACACCTCTTCATAAAGGTCACTATGTAGGAATGCATTGTTTACATCCATCTGATGTAATTTCCAGCTTTTCGCCACATCAACGGCAAGAAAAATTCAAGCACTGACCATCTTTGCCACATTAGCAAAGGTCTCATTATAATCAATCCTGGAAACTTGATTATTCCTAAGAACAACGAGGCATGCCTTATAACGTTGCACAGTTCCATCATAATTATATTTAATTTGATACCCATTTAAATACAATCGTTGTTTTTCTTGTATGCAAATATGTTATTGTCCAAGCGTTATTCTTTTCAAGTGCATCAATCTCCTCCTTCATTGCCTGATGCCATCTATTTTATTTTACTTCCTCTCTAAAATGTTTTGATTCTTTACCTATTGTAATTACTTCCAAGACTTTTCTATGTGAAAATAAAAATATCACAAGTTACCTAATGAGCTATAGGATCTTGAGTACCTAAGGATCCAATTGGCGAGGGTGAATCTAATGATGGGGAAATACACTAAGCAGTTTGGCATATATAGTCCTGCAAGCGAGTGGGTGGTCGTCATTCTTTGTGTCCCTAACCAAGTGCTATTTGCTATTGTATCTACGACGAACCTCGTACATTTTCTGCAACAACTACGACATCTTCTTAAGGACTTGAAGTATCTGAAGAACTCCCGTTGTCATCGTCTCTCTCGCCTACATGCCCATTTGAGGGACTCCCCCTCACCTCCATATGCCCCACATCATGATGAGGCTCTAAAATCTCTATCCTGTCATCAAATATAGTGCGCATAATTGGGTTTGTTATTGGGGTGAAGATAATTGCATAGGTTCAACAAAAGGAAAGACAATTTCTTCAAAAACCACATCCCTATAAAAAATCTCTCGTTTCCATTCATACACTCGCCATCCTTTCTTTCCATATGGGTACCTAAGGAACACACATTTCTTGCCACATGCTTCAAATTTTTCTTTATTACGAGGCCTATGATGGGCATAACATAATCATCTAAAGGTTCTAATATTTGTATAGGATGGTCGCTTCTTAAATAACGTCTCATACGAATTTTCTTCCTTTAGAAAAGTGGTTTAGAATATGGTTTATGAGATATGTTGCTGTCAATGCACATTCTCCCCAAAATTTAAGTGGAAAACTAGCCTAGAACCTAACTGCTCGTGTTGCATTCAAAATGTGACTATGTTTTCTTTCAACTTGACCATTTTACTGTGGTGTTCCCACACAAGATGTTTGATGCAATATGTCGTGCTCACTATAATATTTT
This sequence comes from Erythroxylum foetidum, assembly GCA_026546835.1. NCBI lineage: Eukaryota > Viridiplantae > Streptophyta > Magnoliopsida > Malpighiales > Erythroxylaceae > Erythroxylum > Erythroxylum foetidum. Next base: position 44,199,899 of record JANZLF010000222.1, read on the forward strand.
TGCATAGGTCCTAAAGTGAATTCTAGGTCATTGTCACTTCTAATGCATTTAACACTTTTATTAAACTGATTTTTCACAATTGTAAAAAGTTTCTTAAGCAAATCACTTGCTTCATTCTTTTTAGCCATAAAAAGACCCAAACAGCACGAGAAAAATCATTTACCATTGTGAGAAATAATGAGTACCATAGAAAGATGTAACTCAATATGCACCCCAAATATTACCATGTATTAATTGAAAAGGTTCAACACTTTTATTCTCACTAGTAGAAAATGTATCACCAGTATGCTTTGCTTACAAACATATGTTTTATTTTTACTGATATTACTACTAAGTCCAATCAAAAGAGTAAGTAATATGACTTGATAGATGTCCCATTCGTTGATGCCATAAAGCCAAGGAATCCACCTAACTCGTATTGTTAACCTGTTCCAATGCCATGAGACGATAGAGGTAGAACCCATCAATCAGTTCACCCATACCAATCAAGGTCCTTGTACTATGGTCCTGCATAAAACAAAGCTCATTTGTAAATGTGATGATATAATTGATAAGTGTAAATTGTATCGTATTTTAGGGCATAGTTTGATATGTGTTTAGCTGTTAATTCAATCATTTAGTATGTATTTAGGTTAGATTTGTGTTAGTTTGTTAATTATTTGTGTTTTATGGGTTAGTACAAGCTTTTGAGCTTAAATATTGTGTTTTTGAGGTACCGTGATGTGTTTGCTAGTATTTTAGGGTCAATATCAAAGAACGGAGGAGTTTCAGAAGACATTTGGGTCGAAATAAGAGCTCACGATCGTGACAGAAGGCTCAGATGTGGGCCATGATCATGGCCTATGTTAGGCAGATGTGCAGTCACTTATGAAATTCTTGTTTTGACGAACTTTTTAGACCTTTCCAACCCAGAAAGATCCTAAGGTTACCAAAACATAAAAGAATAGTTAAAGAACATTAAGAGGGCACAAAGGAGCTTTTGCATCAGCCACACTTGAAACCCTAAAGAGAGAATACCGAGAGACAGAGAGAAGGAAAAAGAAGGAAGAGGAAAAAGACTAAGACGAAGTTGACTCGACGCATTTCCTAGATCAAGAGGTTTCCCGATGACATTACCTTTCGTCATTTATTCTAAATCATTATTTCCTTTTCATTTTGATTTTATTTATGAATAGAATTGAGATGGATAGTATGATGATAGGATTTGGAATATTGATAGTTTTCTAAACTCTCGTTTGATATTTTATTTTGATTTAATGATAATTTAGTCAATGGTGATTATTGGATGAATGTCATGATTTGATTGTGTTCTTGCATAATTCGGTAATATATTGAGAGGGTAAACTGAATGAAAAACAATTAAATTAGATTAATAAGAGTTAGGTGATTTAACAGAAACCAGGACAAATCATAATGGTAATTGTGCTGAGAGAGATCTTGTGTGATGTTCCAATAGTTTATTAAAGTGTTTCAGATTTAATTAGGGTTTTGGATAATTTGTGAATTGAGAGGTTGCAAATTTCATAATATCATTAGGGTTTATAATTTAGGATTTAATGGTTATAACTCGAGAGAGAGTAATCAGCCCTAGGATAATCTAGAACTGACACTCCATTGAAACATAATCGGCTAGGTTAACATTAATGATAAGTAAAATCTCCTTTCTCATAAATTGGTAAAAATTTTTGGTTGATTTCTATTATGATTACATATTGCTCTTGTTAATACTTTTGTGTTTAATTTCTGATTTGATTGGTTGAACTCAATTCTCATAATTAATTTCTATTGCATCTTTTATTTTCAGTTTTATAGTTTTTCTGACCTTAGATTTTAGGATTAGATTACTCTCCTTCCTTGTGAGATCAACACCTTTAATACTATGCTATGAATCATGAGTTTGTTGAATATTGAGGTTTTATAAGATTAAACTTGCCTCGATCAAGTTTTCGGCATCGTTGCCGGGGAGGTGCAGAATTAGTTAATTCTTGTAATCTAAAAAGTTTCACTATCTTTTGAGATTGTGGTACCCAATCACAAGAAGGAAAAAATGTGTGAGAAGTTTAGGCGAAAAGTTAAAAACACGTTGATTTGGACATCACAAGGTAGTGATGAAGAATCCAGAATTTTAGATATCAAGAAGATAAAAAGAACGATCATGGAGGATATATATTATAGGGAGTAAAAGACTCTTGTGGATTTCAATGAGCCCTAATTTAGTTAGGGAAATTATCATTCTTATATAAACACATACACTTCGGGATGGCAAAACTATCCAGATTTTTATTCGTTTAATAATGTAAGTACTCACATAGGACATTAAGACTTATTAGAATTTCAGTAAGATGAGTTCAGTTTAGGGGATTCCAAATTGCAAAAAATTCATGGATAAGCTAACAGATATGGGAGAGACCCAGAAGAGACTAGAAGAGCAATTTGATCAAATAACGAAAAATCATGCCTCTTCTATTCACAACCTAGATATTCAAGTGAGACAACTTTCCCGTGAATTTTGTAAGAGAAGTGTAAAAGACTCTCTGAGCAATATGAAATTACATCAACTAGAGCAATATGAGGTTATCATTCTTAAAATTGGGGAAGTGCAAGAAAAACTAGTGAAAAATCAAGCTGAACCCCATCTTATAGATGACCAAGAGATGAAGAAAGAGGATGAAGAAAAAAATGACAACCCTCCCTATTATTCCCTAGAACTTAGTATACCATGCTTGAACATCGAAAAAATTTGGGTAGATGTCCATAAAGAGAACCTTATCATTCATATTAGTGATGATCAAGTGACATTCAACATGAATGATGTATTAAAGAATTCGAAAGAGGACGACTCATTCATAAAAATTGATGCGCTCGAATCTTAGAAGGAACGAGAGAATGAAGAATAGTTGATAGTGAACCTCAAGTTTGAAGAAACTATAGAAGTATCTGTTCAAGAAGCTAAAGAAGAAAAGGAGATGAGGGTGAATGAGGAAGAACCAAGAAGAGAACAACTCACCCTCTTACTGGGCAAATTGCTGCATTCCATAAAAAAAATTAAAGAGTTTTGCTATTCCCTGTTTTGTTAACAGTTCACTTGAAAAAAGGACATTGCTGAGTTGAATTGGTTTTCATAATTTTATCAATATTTTCCTTCTGATCATTTTGAAATTTGTATCTTACTTACAAGCTAGAAAACTGATGTTGAACGAAAAGGGTGAAAGCAAGCCGCTCATAATTGATACCAACTGAGTTTTCAACGATACAAGGTCAACATAATGATCATAAATTAGCACGTTTAGTAGTTAGATTTAAATTGATGTGATTAGTAGGATTTGTTTTGAATTTTAAATAAAATTTTAATGATTTGAAATCATTTGGGATTACTAATTCTCTTACTCTCTTTAAGTAATTCAAAGATAAGATAACAATCTTGAGCATCAAGCGAATTTGATCTCAATACTTCACCATCATCACCTCTATCACCGTAAGGTTTTGTTTCTAACCCTTTTCTTTAAAATTTAGTCTTTATTTTTGTTTTATTTTATTTTATGTCATTTCCTTCCATGTGTGCTTGTTTGTCTTCTTATCAAATTGAGGACAATGTGTTATTCAAGTGAAGGAAGGGTTGTGTGTTTTGTTTTGAGTGTGAAATTTACATATTGTTATGTTAGTGTATTTAGGTTTCATATTGTGAATTGTGTGAAGGTATCGATGGCTTGGATAGAACGAAATCGATTTAATTTTGAACATAATCTATTAGGTTGTGAAGAGTCATTAGCTCGCAAAATTAGTGATCTGGGTTCTTTGGTTAAAATATGCAATTTAATTAGGATTCAGTGTTAGTTTATCATGTTATAAGTTGTAACATTCATTCATAATTTTAGGTCTTTTTTCTAAGTAGCTTTGCTAGTATTTTTTTTCATGAAAACGAGTAGCTAAAGCAACAAGGTAGGAATAAGTAAAAAAAAAGTGTTTGTAAATTTTAAATAAATAACTATTCCACTAACATTTAGGTTATGAATAGAGCTAGTAGCCAGTTAAGAACGTGATGTTGTCGAGTAACTGGATCGACAAGCATCACAAATGTGTGCCTTCACGTCAAAAGGCTATAATGACATTCTAACCAAGCAACTTACTAAAAACATGACTTAGTCGAGTAACTATATCGACATTCATCACCAATGTTTGCCTCGTGTAAAAAGACTAGTCTATGTCCACAAAAAGTAACCAAAAATGTTTCTAATTAAAACCTACCAAACTTATAAGTAGCTTAACTTTTCATTAAAACGCTTAAGATTAGTTACAAAGTTTGATTGACTAAATAATTATTAATGTGTGTATACAATTGAAAAGGGTGAATAAACTTGACATTTAAGTTTTGATTAATATGTATATTTACTTAAGAGTTTATAGACACGGATTTTGCAAGTTAATAAATTAGAACGACTTGAATGATTATGTTTAAAGTTAAATTTGTTTCATGAAGTTGAAGTTATTGCATCATATGCTTTATGTTTTGTGTTGATTGTTGTTTTGTTTGCTTGAGGACATGCAAATATTTAAGTGTGAGGACGTTGATATGTGTAAATTGTATTGTGTTTTAAGGCATAGTTTGATATTTGTTTAGTCGTTAATTCGATCACTTAATATGTGTTTATGTTAGAATTGTATTAGTTTGTTAATTATTTATGTTTTCAGTGTTTTATGGGACAAGATTTAGAGCTTAAATATTATGCTTTTGAGATACCTTAATGTGTTTGCCAGTATTTTAGGGTCAATATCAAAGAATAGAGGTATTATGCGCAATCGCTTACAAAATTTATATTTCGAGGGACTTTTTAGACCTTTCGGACCTCGAAAAGATCCTAAAGTTACCCAAAACATAAAAGACCATTTAAAGAACATTACGAGGAGCATAAAGGAGCTTTTACATAAGCCACACTTGAAATAAAGAGAGAATATCGAGAGAGAGAAAGAAAAGGAAGGCAGAGGAAAAAGAGGAAGACGAAGCTGACTCGACGTACTTTCAGGATCAGGAGGTTTCTTGACATCACTGCCTTTCGTCATCTATTCTAAGTCATTATTTCCTTTTCGTTTCAATTTTATTTATACATAGAATTAAGATGGATAGTATGATGATAGGATCTGAAATATTGATAATATTTTAAACTCTCCTTTAAGATTTTATTTTGATTTAATGATAATTTAGTCAATTGTATTTATTGAATGAATGTAGTGATTTGATTGCATTCTTGCATAATTTGGTAATAAACTGGGAGGGTGAACTAAATAAAAAACGATTAAATCAAATTAATGAGAGTTAGGCGATTTAATAGAAACTGTGATAAATTATAGTGGTAATTATACGGAGAGAGATCCCGTGAGATGTTTCGATAGTTTATTAGAGTGCCTCAGATCTAATTAAGGTTTTGGATAATTTTTGAATTAAGATAAATTCCATAATCTGATTAGGGTTTATAATTTAGGGTTTAATAGTTATCACTCGAGAGGGAGTAATCAGCCCTAGGATAGTCCAAAACCAATACGTCATTGACACATAATCGACTAGGTTAGCATTAATGATAAGTAAAATCCTCTTTCTCATAAATTGGTAAATTCCTTAGGTTGATTTATATTGTGAT
>JANZLF010000222.1:44221800-44236468 GCA_026546835.1 Erythroxylum foetidum
TGCCTGCATTCATCAAGATCACCTTGACAAAATACTGACTTGAGCGTCGGAGGGGCTAATCGGGACACAACCCCCGACCAGCCTTCTTTGTTTTGCAGGTACTTTCACGTCGGATTCATCACAGAAAGCAGTCAACTTATGGATCCAAACGGTAACGTACAGTTCAGCCAAAATCCGGCGGAACCAAATTCTTTTTTAATACTTTTCATTTTAGAAAAGAAGATAGTTAAATTTAAAATAAAATTTAATCCAATCTTTTCATTTTAGAAAAGAAGATAGTTAAATTTTGGCAGCTTGATAATATAATTCAAAAATTTTAATCCTAAAATAAACTTTTGCAGCCATATTTCACGATAATATAATTGAAAACTTCAAGTCTTAAAACTTTTGAGCTTAATGCATGCTATAAACTTGACTTATTTAGTATATATAATAATGACTGTAGGCATCATAAATGCCTTTAAGAGAGAATAACATGATATGTAATGAACAAAAGGGAGATGTTAAAGTTACTTGGAGAGATACTAAACTTAGTTGGATATGCAGCTTGAAACTATTGTCTTATATTATGTTTGGTACACTAATTGGTGTTCGTATGTATAAGCAATAGGCATGATATTAAATTTATTTAACCCCTTTTCTTAAATTATGACATTTATTTGACAATATGACAATATGTATTAAATTAATAAAAGTGAGTAGTGACTTTATTTCATGCATATGTAATAACAACAACAACCCAGTAGAAAATCCTGCTAACGCACAAGGTTTAGGGAGCTTTAATAGTACGTAGCTTTATTCCTAACTAGTAAATGTTGTTCCAAATTCAAAAGATATGAATTATTTAATGAAAATGATTCCCTGCATAGGGTGTTGTAATTTATACATATGATTCTCTTCTATAAAATCAAAAGTAGATAATAAATTTGAAAGATCAACTAAGTGATTCCCTACACAAGGTGTTGTGATTCATACAAATGATTCCATTTATAAAATCAAAAGTAGAAAATATATTCGAAAGATCAACAAAATGATTCCTTGCATATAGTACTTGCGCAGGGTGTTGTAATTACATATATATATAAAACAATGACAAGTTTAGACAATAGATCGTACAAATTGTCCATGAATAATTACATATGACAAAATAGTGTTCATGAGTTTTAAAAAAACAAAAGAGTAGAAGCTAGCTATACATGCCCTTTACTCCTAGTTCTTTTTGCTCCCTCTTCTTTTAACCTTATGGAAAAGCCAAATTTTCCAATTTTGGTTGCTTTCCTTTTTGATTTAGACTCTTGAATAGGTTCCTTCCCTTTCTTTGTGATCCATTTACTAAAATGCTTCTTGAGAAGGCATCCACACGTGACCCTACAATTAATAAATAATGTTAGTTGTTATTATCACTTACATTCTTACTTTAATATGAAAAATAGCTTACTATAATTTCGCTCATGGTAACTAACCCAAGTTTTGACATCTTACAAGTTCTTAAATTATGTCCAGCTTGTTTAGAATTCTTGCAAGTTTCAAGGCCTCCACTCCTTGTTTAAATAATTTTGCCTTTCTTACTTCACCAATTTCCCCTTTTCTCTTCTTTTTTGGCCTTCTATCTCTTTTTTTATACGGGGGTGATTGATCTTCTCTCCACATTATTCTCTGGGAATAAGCCCAAACGGTTCACTTGATACTAGATTAATGCTCTTCTAATAACACCTTATATATGTCTCTGTTGAATAGTACTGATGTTACATAATCCTCATAATCTCCTCTCTCCAAAAAAATCACTAAAATGAAATTTCTACAAGGGATTCTAGTAAACTTCCATCTCCCATACGTGCATTCATTTATTTGAAGGTTCACAATATAATGGCTATACATGTAGTGCTCAATTTCAAATTTCCCATTACTTGCCATAAATGTGTTAAGTTATTAGTAACATTTGTGTAAATAGGTATGAAATGCAAATAATGTTATTACCTGTAAAATGAGCCAAATAATTTGTAGCCTCCTCCTTATTTTTCTTTAGCTTTGACATAATGTTAGGACATATCTTCCCATTGTAAGCATCCATTCCTTACTTTTTCTGATAAAATCTCTTCATGGTAGCTCTTTTCATCACCTTTAAGTAAGTAAAGATTGGTTTGTCTTGTACATTCATCAAATATGCATTGTTGTGTTGCTTAATAATAAATTGCTCTTACATCTTCTGTCAAATACATATCTACCCCATCTCCTCTCGGGAATATTTGTTAACAAATCATTATCATACTTGTTTATGCTCTCTATCTTGCTCATTTGCCGTTTATAACCTTGTTGAAGCAATACTCCACATCTAGTCTTTGTAAATGGTTGGTAATTTATACTTGCTTTATATATTGTCCATAAGTTCTTAAAGCAATAATGATGATCAAAATGTGGATAGTCATGCTGAAGTCGTTCTTGTAAATCCTGCATCATATGATAAAGGTATGATCGGTAAGAAAGAAAGTGAAATATGAAATTTACATTAAAAATATTTAATTAGGGATAACATATTCAAAAGGCTCTAATCTTTTAAGATTTTTTATATTTAGTGTCCAAGTTTTTAAAAGTTTCAATTGAGCGACCAACCTTTTAAAGTCTTAATAATTCATTTCAAAAGGTTATTTTTTACAATGTGGTATATCTAATATATGCCACATGGATGTCCATTTGTTATCCATATTAATAAAAACTATTGTTTGATTTGAATTGTTAAGGTTACAAAAGGTTGACCACTCAATTGAAAATTCTGAAAGCTTGGATACTATATTGAATAAATCCCAAAAAGTTGAGCATTTTGTGATTTATTATTCCTATTTAATTATGTCTATTACTCATGAAGACCTATGATCGAGCGTTGCCAATGTTATCTAATAAGCATCCTAAAAACCATATCCATCTCTTTTAATTCTCATCTTATATAACAACCAAAGCCAATAGAAATATAATATCATTAGGGTCCCATCCAATGATTGTCAGTAGCTGTCAAGCATAGCTTGTCTTTAAATGATAGCCATCAATGTAAACCTAGATTTTACTTGTTTAAGACATATATATCATAAGTCAAACATATATTTAGGAGATTTGATGTATAATAAATTGGCCTTATTACTGTCCACCACCACCAAGAAGTAACGCTATTAACTTGTCATATTGTGCCACGTTGTCTCTAACCAATAAATACAAGGGATACCTTTTATCTCTATATGCTTTGATGCCTATCATATCTTGTTGGTAATATGTTAAAATAGCCCCTTTAACTCATTTATATGCCAATTAAGATAGTTTTAAAGTTTGTTAAATACTTATGAGCAACCCACTTTTAATCAACTTTTTTTTACCATCAAATGACCTTTCACATGAATTAGAATCATGGAATATCTTAGTTTAAAATGAAGCTTTATCTTGTGTAAGGCTTCCATGTATTCTCCATCCACATTTCTTCTTACACTCTGTAGTAACTCTTGGCCTTTCATTCTTGATAAAAACGTCAAATCTCATCTGAATACTCATGTTCATCAAAGCCTTCCTAAATGTGTCAATAGAATCAAATATCATTTCTTGCTTTAAAACAAGTCTCTCATCATTTAAACTATAAGAACAAAGTGCAAATATTTAGGCTTTTTCTTCCTCTCCTCATTAGAATTTCTTTTTATACCACCAGTTTGTTACCATCAACAGCAACCTCATCATCACCTATGTCAATATTCTCAACATTAATACACCACTTACTCATGATAAGTAACTTTTCTTTTATGCCACATCTATAGAAACCATCAGGAATATCTTCACTTGAATATCCTAAGTTACCAATATCTATTGATTGGTTTTTATTGTATAATTGGTCATTTGAATCATTTAATGCCCATATCCATGTTCAACTTCAAATGCTACTGGAATGGGTGGAAAAAAAGGTACATCTATGGGTGTCATAATCGGTGTATTTGTTGATGTTGGCAAACCTTCCTCATCATCATCTCTAACTACCTCAATTGGATTATCAACCTTAGGATCAATAACTTGGCTTAATTTAAGGTACTTCTCCCTATCCATAACCACCTCTACTTTCTTCATTTTCTTGCTTTAATTACAACAATCAAACTACTTAAATCATTATCATTCTGTAATGGAATCAAACCATCTTCAAAGGAATCATGTGGGAATTTATAAGTAAAATCCCACACTTCTCCATACCCTAACCTCTTATCATTAAGCATAAAATCAATCAATGTAATCTCATTTACCTCATAACCAAAACAATCTTTCTCTCTAAATTTATACACCATTTTTGGTTTAAATTTGAAGCATCCTCTATAGAAGTACTCAAACTTAGTTATGGGATTTAAAGTACTTACCATTCTTTAAACATAATTTACAATAAAAACAAATGTCACATTATATAATTGTATCTTTAAGTATATGCAATTTCTATACATTACTAAATTATTCACTTTGATTGATATTGAATATTTCAAATATACGCTATATGAATTCCTTCAATAGCTCACATTGATTGATATTGGTCACAGTGATATGACTAATTATTTATCACCATTAAGGTATAAAGGAATAAGTGGATGATGCAAATTGATCATGTTTTAAACATAGAAGCATTGTAAAAAGTATTGAGTGCGTTTAACCTTAGTTGAATTCAAATAGACCATCATATATTCATTGTCTAATACATCATTTCTAGGTAATAATAGATCATCATTCATTTAAGCACATCATTTTAATCTCCAGCCTAGATATGTTGGTACTTAGAGGCACATAGTTATAGATAGGAGTTAGCAGTTCTGGCTTTTCATGGGGATCTTTGCCTTCAGACTCTTATAGACATCCATGTTTTATACACTTGCTTTTCCTTTCTTTTATCTCATCTTTACATATTAAAACCATGTTAGGAGTGGTTAAAACCATGTTAGGAGTGGTAAAGGACTAACCTGATAAGCTCTACTATTTCCTACAACTTATACCCTAAAATAAAAAAAGCCTAGTTCTTCTAATTCAAGTACAAGCTATATTTTTCTTTAATCACAGCCTGTGAGGAAAATATAAGACTTAAAAATTTTAATAAGTTCTAGTATGGCTTTGATTCCTTGTAACAACATATAATAGTAAAAGAAGTGAGAGTTAATAGTAAACATGCATTAAATTATATAAATGGGCTTAGTTACAAGATAATACATAACCAAAGATTTTATATAGTTGTGGCCATATTCCTTTTTAAAACCTAAAAAGAAGTATAAATAGGTAAGTGATTGTCTACATTACGTGAACCATTTTCCAAGTAGAGTATATATATCTATAATGTCTTTAACTTACCACTTGTTTGGTGAGTTCCAATTAGACGCATACAAATTCTTTTATTATTCAAGTAACTTTGATAGCCTCACAAGATGAAAAGAAACTAGTGACAAATGTTGTGGATGGATGAAAGAAGTAATGAGAATCTTATATAAAAGGGGAAATTTCAATTAACTCCTAGTCAGATAGAGGATATTGAATCGAGTGTTTTGTTAAGAAAAGTTGCATTTATTTTCAATATTTTTCTTATTTATAAAGGTTATGGTTGCATGGTTTATAAGTATGCTTATGCCTATGTCTATAGGGATTTTACTATAGACAATATTAAATAATACAATATATACTCAAGAATTATAGAATGTGTTACTGTTATGTTCAATAATACAAAATACGAAACTTTTATAATTTGTTTGAATACTTAGCAATAAACTGTAGAATGTGTTACTGTTTACTATTTATGTAAAAAACTGATGGCCACTAAGTTGACTATTACAAGCATTTCATAAATACACAATGTCGAACAACATCATAATTAACATACTATGAAATAATTAAGGGAAAGAAAACATAGTCAAAACCATACTATAACTTCACCAATAATTGATCATAGAAGAAGTTGATATAAATTAAAATTCTTAAAAAATGTAATTTCATAAAAATTTTTATTCGGTCGTGATTGATTTTAGCACAATCAAAAATAAAAAATTAAATAACACAATGTAAATCAACGCCAGAAATTTGTTAACATAGTTTGACATATTTTGCTTACGTATGTAGGGCCCTCACCTAACTTAATACTTTCACTAATGACAATAGTTTTATACAAGACCTTACTGAACCTACTCACTTAACCCTCGACACTATCTCTCGTTCTCATAACCCATGAAAATATTTCACAACAAATAACATGATTGACTCGTATTAACCTCAATAGAGGATTTTCTCAACAATGTTTGAAATAAACACTTCAATAATCAACATAAACAAATACACATGAGATAAGAAAAATAACTTCCCTAGTAATTCCAACTTCTTCAATGAAAGATCACAAAATTATCCATCAATAAATCTGCTGTAGTTTTCAAGATTATCATCATAACATCACATACATAGTAGCAAACAAATTTTCAACAAGCGTAAACGTTTCTTCACCGAAACCATGCAAATATCGGGGCTACAATAACCACAATAGCTGCTGGAATTTTTTGACACCACTTCCACTATCAATAGTCACTCAAATCAATAACCAATCAATTCACCAAAAGCCATACTCAAACCAAGAAACAAACATGTTTTCAACCAGATCATAGCATATATGCCCCGACCACTAGACAAGTATTATATGAACCAAGAGAAAAATCTCAGTAGCAAAAATTACCCAATCAATGATAAACACTCAAAAGAAACGCAACACCCACAAAATCAACCCAAGGTACATTATTTTTCGAAGAAATACAGCTGAACACAAAACATGCAGTCTATGTTATGTGATCCAACCAAAACATTTGCAATAGATAGAGTTTTATCTCCACACAAATGGCTACTAAATATTATTGAAAATCACCCTTGAAATCCCAGTTGCCAAGTCATCCAATATCTGTCATTTTTCCTTTCCAAAAAAGACAACATTCAGCCCACTATACATATGAAACTAGTCATATTACATTTGCTATAATTAATTCAAAATTCCCAAAAAAATTTGAATCCTTAGATAACCATTATCCAAAAAATATGCTATCTATTTAAATCCCATCCAATTAGGATTAAATCTTATCAAACTTGTCTTAGAAGAGTGCCACATAAACATAACTAGGTCCAGTTATCAAATAATATCCAAAATTAAATAATAAGATATATATCTTAACATAAATTAACTCACCAGAAAAATTAAATTCGAGACTGAAAAGATATAATTGCTTTTGAAACTTCCCATAATGAGAAAAACCTAATTCCTTTCCAAAAATGTTAGGTTCTATTTTAGGGATTGATAAAACTACAAACTTTTGAAGTTTCATGCTACATCGTATAGATTGTGGAAAATGATGTTGTATGAAGCAAAGCATCTTGTAGGTTATTTAACCCACATCACGTTGTTTCTATAGTGTCATGTAGACTCCTAATAAGTGATACAATGTCATTTTTGCACAAAGAATTATGGTTTTTAACAACATATAAACATTATAGAAATGGACAATATAATAACTAAATAACAGGGGTAGTATTTGATAGTTTGTAAAGTTAGAGACTAATGTGATAATTTATCAAACCACAAGGGGGTTCTAAGAATTTAACCCTAAATTTTATTCAATTTGACATCTATGAAAACATTCCACTTTGACTACTTTGGTGATTAAAAAACATAATTATATTATGACATATTTGGCATGAAGTTGCTAATCAACCTATACAATTAAATGAATTACCAACCCCTTGTTACCCCTTGTCAAACAATATAAAATCTCTGTATAAAAACATATGATCTAATTCATATTTGAACTAAGCTGTAAAGTTTTAGAATTTTAACTCCATCCTCATAATATGTTAAGAAACATAACTTAATATGTTTTGTTTAATGCTAAATGACCTAGATGAAAGGTTTTTAAAACTGAACATAAGCATCATTTATATATCAATATGACTAAAACAATAGCTTTGTACTATGTTACTCATTTAACCTAGTGAAAATCATTGTCATAATAAAACTTTTCAAAAAAAGAAGAAGAAGAAAAAAACAACAACAACAACAACAACATTAAATAAATTAAGGCTTTACCATTAGAGATAAAACAAGAATCATTAATGAAAAAAATCAGGCATTCTTAAACCAATCGCTTTGATACCATATGTTAAGATATTCTTAATTAGATAAATAAAACTCTAATTTTGTATAAACATAGTATCTAAAATCTCAAGAACTATACAATTTTTACAATTAATTATTCTTAAGAGAAAAATATACATTGATCTATGATAAATTCTTGAAGATAATCAATGATTATAAGAAGATTTCAAAAGAAAGTGTGTTTTTCTTTTTTGACTCATTTTAGTTTGATGATTTACTTTTATTGAATGAGAGAAAACTATTGTTATAGGTACAGAGAATTCTAGTTTCTAGTTAAGGTTTCTTTTATATTACATGTACCATCAACATGTGTATTAATTAAAATCTCTTTTTATTGACTAATATAATGTTGACACATAATAATTATTAAATTATAATTATCTTTTGATTAAATAATAGATAACTAATAAAAATATGTCTATAAATCACTAAAATAAAACTGTAAAAAATTTACATATGATATGATCCCACAACTTCAATCATGTATTAATATACAAGAAAGATGTATTTTTGACATTAACATTTTTATCAAAATATAAGTTAAATTATAACGTTTGGAGTGCTTAAATTTAATAGAAATATTTTCAAAATGTTCAATTTAAGCTTTAAAATAATGAACTTCTTTAAATATATCAAGCCCTCGAGAGAGCTTCGACGATGATGAACCTTAGGTTTCTTAAAACGATGTGTTTCTATTTTTCGAAGATTAGGTTTACCTTCTTCTCTATTAGGGTTCAGTCCTGGACTTAGACCAATAATATCTTAGGCTCGTCAACCCTTCAAAAGACAAGTTGCCCTTTTCGGCTATGTCCATGTTTATTGGTCCATTTTGATTATGCTCCATGTTTCTTTTCTTCACTTTTTTCTTTTTATATTTCTTTAATTACTCTAATAGAAAGTTGTTACTTTATTCTTGCGTAGTTGTAGTTTGTTACAATCTATTTCAAGTCTGTGTACGAGCCTATACATAGGCAACAAACCATTCAATAGAATTTTGAATCCATTTATTCTTTCTGTTGTTTTTCTATCATGGTATCATAGCTCGTTTGTCTCTATGATTTGGGGTGGTGCTCGGTTTTGTCTCTTTACCCAATATGCCCAACAGATGTCCGACCCTACTTTGCGCTGAGGTGGACGTGCTAAGAATTCTACATCGTACAAGTATGAGTGTATTCAACCATTTATAATAATTTGCAAACCTTTCCTTTCCAGCTAGTTTTTGGAGGTGAGTTAGGCCTTTCACCATGATATCAGAGCACCACAATAGATCTTTATTTTGGCTTCTTTCTTTGGTCATCAGTGTAGCAGCACCACACCAGCTTCTTATCCTTCTTTTTTTGTTTTCTCCTTTTTCATTAGTCTTCAACTGTTCAGTTTTTTAGTTATTCCTTCTTCCTTTCTTTGTCATGTCAGGCCCCTTATACGCCCATGTCACTGCAAATCAATGTCAAAATAATTACAGACTAGAGGATCATCTAGCTAGTCCCTATTATTTACACCCTAATGAAAACCCCTCTTTTAATCTTGTTTCTTCTCCTCTCACTGGTACCAATTACCATCCATAGGCAAGATTTATGTGAATGACCCTTTTATCCAAAAACAAACTAAAATTTATTGATGGTACCATACTCATGCCTGACAAAAATGATCCCTCATTTGTATATTGGAAAAGATGCAACACAGTGGTCTTATATTAGCTCTTAAGATCAGTGTCTAAATCTATAGCACAAAGTGTGATATGGTTTGATTTAACACTGGATATTTGGAAGGACCTAAAAGGAAGATATTCTCAGGCTGACTCCTTTATAATATTAGATCTACAAGAGGAAATCTACGCCTTTCGTCAAGGAACCCTTTCTGTCTCAGGCTACTACAGCCATTTAAAAATGTTATGGGATGAGTTCCTCAACCACAGACCTCTCCCTAAATGCAGCTGTCAACCGTAATGTTTATGTGATCTCTTAGCTTCCATAAAATCCTATCAAGATGGTGATTGTGTTATCAGATTTCTTAGAGGTTTGAATGAGTCCTTTTCAACTGTTAAATCCCACATCATGCTTATGGACCCCTTGCCCAACATTAAGAAGGTTTTTGCCATGGTTGCCCAATATGAAAAACAACTAAATCTTACTTTCCAGCACTCCCTCTCTACACCCTCTATTGAACCCCAAGCCTTTTATACTAAGTCTGACCCTAAACGATCTTTCTATCCCAACAAGAAACCTGTGTGTGCTTTTTGTGGCAACAGTGGCCACATAGAAGCTAAATGCTATCGCAAACATGGATACCCCAACTTTTCTCAAACCCCTAGAAACTCTTATTCCACTAAAGACAACCATCAGACTAGATTTAAAGCCATTAACCAAGTAGAAACTAACCTTGAAAATGTTACAATAGATGTCACTGATCCTCCTGTGTTAGAACCATCTTAGGACTCTCTAAGTTATCATCTCACTATAAAATAATACTCTCAGCTACTCCAGCTTCTGCATAAAGAAGGAGATATCAAAGGAAAACCAGTCAGCACTTCTCAGGTCAACACAAGTTCTAATGCTCAGCAAGGTATTCCCAGTCAGTCTTACCTTATATTTTATGGTCATCCATATGGATCCTTGATTCCGGAGCTTCAAACTACATTATCTGCTCCCTAGATCAGTTTTCCACCTATAGGACAGTAGAAAATTTAACAGTAAGAGTACCAAATAATGCCTTTGTCCCCGTCACACACATTGGGACTGTCTAATATTCTTTTTGTGCCTATCTTTTCTTTCAATCTTATTTTCATTAGTAAACTCACCAAAGACTCTCAATGTCAACTAACATTTTTTTTCTCTGACTTATGCCAAATTCAGGACACCAAGTCACTGAAGACAATTGGTTTTGCTAGGCAAGTCAATGGATTATATCATCTCACTCCCCCTTCCTAAGACTTTAACTCCCTTCTATGTACTACTTCAACAAACCAAGACAACTTATGTCATAAAAGACTCGGACACTTATCTAATCAAAGACTCAAAAGTCTATCTAAATTTGATCCCTCTGTTCCTTTTCAATTTATTGTGTGTGATGTCTGTTATTTAGCTAAACAGAGGAAATTACCTTTCTCTACCAGTTTATCAATTGCAAATTCTTATTTTGATCTTATTCATGTCAATATATGGGGCCCTTACCATACACCTTATGTTCTCGGATATAAGTTTTTTCTAACCATTATGGATGATCATAGTAAAATGACTTGGATTTACATGATGAAACAAAAATTAGCAAGCTAGAGACTTACTTAGAAGTGTTTATGTCGAATGACAATTTGGTCAGAAAATTAAACGACTTTATAATGATAATAGCCTGGAATTTTCAATGACAGAATATTACAGAGAAAAGGGCATTTTACATGAAACTACCTAGGTTGAAACACCATAACAAAATGGAAGAGCCGAAAGGAGACATCAACATATTTTAAATGTAGCCAGAGCTTTGAAAATCTAAGCTAATCTACCCACTAAATTATGGTCTGAATGTATTCTCCATGTTATTTATCTAATCAACTGTTCCCTCCCCTCTCTTATCTCATAAATCCCCCTATTATGTCCTTTTTGGCACTAACCCTAACCTTACCCCCTTAAAGGTATTTGACTGCCTCTGTTTTGCTTTCACTAACAAAGCAAATAGAGGTAAGTTTGATACCAGGGCAAGAAAATGTGCGTTTCTTAGTTTTTCTGTAGGTATTAAAAGTTACAAAATTTTTGACTTGACAACTCAAACCTTCCTTCTATCTAGAGATGCAATTTTTTTATGAGAACCATTTTCCTTTTCTTGCTTCACCAGAAGACACATGTTCTTCCTCTCCTATTTTACCTACCCCTTCCCCTCCATCTTCTGATGATCCACTTCCCTCACCTTTACCCCCACCTATACCCTCTCCTCCTTCTCCTTCTCCTTCCTCTTCTGCTCTCTATAGCTCAACAAGACCATCTTACCCCCGCCTACCTTACAGACTATGACTGTCCCACCCTACCTCATACTTCTCCTTATCTTTTGTCATCTGTTCTCACCTATAATAATCTATCCCCTCAACACCAAGTCTACTCCACTACACTGACACCTTTTAAAGAACTTAGAACTTATAAGCAAGCAACTAAACATCAAGAGTGGAGACATGCAAGCAGGCAGAGCTAAAAGCTTTACAAGACAACAACACATAGGAGCTTACTTTTTTACCTGCAAATAAACAAGTAGTTGACTGCAAATTAGTCCATAAATATAAATTCAATGCTGATAGCAGTCTTCAATGTTGTAAGAGCAGACTCGTCGTTAAAGGCTTCACTCAACAGGAGGGATTGGATTATATGGAAACCTTCTCTCTTGTTGTCAAAGCCACCACCATCCATGTACTGATGGCCCTGGTGGCTTCAAAACAATCACACTTACACCAATTAGACATCAATAATGCATTTCTACATGGTGAACTAAATGAGGAGGTATACATGAAACCACCTGAAGGCTTTGACTTACCTCGTCCGGATATGGTCTGCTGTCTCAAAAAGAGCATCTATGGGCTCAAACAAGCCAGTAGGCAGTGACAATCTAAACTGACCTCAACTTTGATCTCTAATGGCTTCACTCAGTCGGCCTCCATTCACTCAATGTTCAAAAAGAGGAAGCAAAATTACTTCATCTTCCTTCTTATGTATGTTGATGATGTCCTTCTGTCCAGCAACTCCCTTATGCTATCAACAAAGCAATTCCTTGATGACACCTTCAAGATCAAGGACTTGGGACTTGCCAAATATTTTTTAGGTCTTGAACTAGCTCGTTCTTCCTTTGGTATTAATGTAGGACGTCAACCTCTTGGGCCTCGCGTCCTCCAAAGGGCCTCGATCTTTCGGGCCTCGCGCCCACCCCCTTGCAGATATTGTCCGCTTTGGCCTCGGCCTCTAGGGCCTCGCACCCTCACGGTTTTACTTTTCCACAGGACATCCCAAGAGGTCACCCATCCTGGTACTGCTCTGGCCCTAGCACGTTTAACTTCGAAATTCTGATGGGATCAGGTGCGTTAGGGCATGAAAAACGCATTTGCAAGGGAGAGGTTTCCACATCCTTATAAGGCATGCTTCGTTCTCCTCTCCAGCCGATATGGGATACCCCTAAGTATCCACCCCCCTCGGGAGGCCTAGCATCCGCGCTGGCATATCGCTCGGGTCCTGTCTCTGATACCAAATTGTAGGACATCGACCTCTCGGGTCTCGCGTCCTCTAAAAGGCCTCGGCCTCTCGGGCCTCGCTCCCACCCGGTTGCAGATATTGTCCCTTTAGGCCTCGGCCTCTAGGGCCTCGCACTCTCACGGTTTTACTTTTCTACAGGACTTCCCAAGAGGTCACCCATCCTAGTGCTGCTCTGGCCCTAGCACGTTTAACTTCGGAGTTCTGATGGGATCCGGTGCGTTAGGGCATGAAAAACGCATCTACAAGGGAGAGGTTTCCACATCCTTATAAGGCATGCTTCGTTCTCCTCTCCAGCCGATATGGGATACCCCTAAGTGCTCGATTTATACACTTTAAACACCAATCACTTAATAAAAGAGGAAGCTTCGTGAAAGATGAGCCAAGAAGGAAGAAAAGCCTTTTTAATAACTAAAAGTGGCATGTTAGGCAAGTGACATGTGTCGCTTACCACATGTCACCTTCTAAAGTTTTCTTTTAATTCTTTTCCAAAACAATTCAATTTCTACTCCAATTTTGTCCCAAAATTTCAATGGCTCTAAATAATAAATCCTAAAATCATGAATCTAAATTTTTCAGTATCATTGGACAATCATTTTCAGTACCGAAAATCAAATCAGTCTGGCACTTGGCAATTTTTCCGGTCTGAAAATTTTTTCTGAAATTTTCTAGAAAAATTTCTAAAATTCTCAAAAAATGTAAAACACACAAAAATCCACTCCAATTCAATTTTCAAGCACAAAATCATATTTTTCACAATAAACACATGTATAAACACATATGCCGAGAAATGTCATGCATGCATGTACAGTCATGTGCATATGCAAAAATTGTCATTCATATATATATATAGACCATATTATGTATGATCATGCCGAGATACGTCTATACACTCATACCCCTTCCTAAATTACTATTTTATCCTTTCCATCGGTGATGGGATGTTACACTTGCCAATCCATTTGTGTTGTGTTTGTGTGCTTACATGTATTGACAAGCTTGAAAAATGCTTGAATTATGAGAATTGTGATTTCGGTTTAACAAAGTTGAGAAATATAAGTTTTATGGATAATTGTGAGAAATTGCTATGATCATGAACGTTTTAATGGTTTTTTCTTATTACCGAATATAAACATGTTACGCACGAGCATTAAGCTCACCCCCCCTCACCTTTCCCCACCACAAGTGATGAGCAAGTTAGTGAGTGATCGAGATGAGCGCCAAGGCATTACTCCATATCGCACTTTTGTTCTTTTGTTCTTTTGGAAGTTGAATTTGT
>JANZLF010000222.1:44250352-44267718 GCA_026546835.1 Erythroxylum foetidum
ATCCGACTTTCATTAAAAAACATATATCAGCATTGAAAACTGCAAAATAGAAAACGAGAGGTCTCTTTGTTTTAACAATTGATCAAATTCATAAAAGACCTCTCGTTTTCTATTTTGCAATCTTCAATGCTAAAATGTTGATATATGTTTTTTAATGAAAATCGGAGAAGAAGAATAATCTCTCGTTTTGTGAAACTTGAACCAGAATCGCGTCTTTAGAGGGGTTAAAGATCAAATTCATAAGATGCTTGCCCTGGTTTTTGAAAACTGTAAATCACTTGATGAATTGTCACCATCTGGCATGATGGATGTTTTCGACCCAGCCACTGGATTGGCTACTCCTGCTTTGGCGCCTGCTGTCAAGCTATACACTCTATTACATGACATATCAAGGCCCAAGGTTAAATTGGCTTTTGAAAACTATTTTAAGGTACGAAAAACCGATCAAAACTTTTTGTTGTTTATTGTTTCACCTTCACCTCCGTGCTTCTCATACTCGGTTATTTTGGAAAATTGTTTTATAGGCCGCTGCAAAGAGTAGATCAGAAAGGCACTTGGCTGAAACTGATGAACTTATGATAGATCTTGACGCCTTTTCCCAAAAGATGAAATCTCTAATCTTGAATATCAAAAATGAGATTGACACTGATATACAGATCCACAATCAGAACCTACTTCTTAGGTAAAAACCATTGATCATTTACCTCCACCTTACTCTTGGTGTCCTATGCTCAGGCACGACAAAAAATTGCGTAACTTCACTTCAATATGCATATTTTTTCATTACAGGGCAAAGCATAAATATACAGATAAGTTGCTCGTTGATTATGCCTGCCAAAATTTGAATCCCTTCTGCCAACCAAACTCCTAATTGTTGATATGCATATTCGTGATTCTTAAATCGAATATATTATTTAACTAATAAAAGAATCTTCTCAGTTGATCATACTCGTGGTTTTATGTCACGATCATAAGGGAGAGTCCTGTCGGCAAAAGTCAACTTAATCATAAGGGAGAGTCCTGTCGGCAAAAGTCAACTTAGTGTTAGGAATTTAACTTGTATTGATCAATTGAGGTAATGACAAATGGTAGATTTGGAATCCAACTCGATTGAACTTATTATCCCCTGACTCAACTTGTTAATGTCGAACTAAGTTCATAGGAATTCTGTTGGCTCTCTGTAATGGAATTGAGCACACAAATACAAAATTTAAAACGTTGACTCCAACAAGTTCCTGCTTCCACTTGTTAGACATTTTGGCCTCAAAGGACAATTTTGTCAATGTCTCTGAAGTTGGACTAACATTAATTGCAATTTTGGTTTTTAAATAAATTATCGGATAAGTTACGTCATTTGATCCGGATAAAGATCATAAAGTGGCCCAATAAATGATCTAAATTAATGGGTCGAAGTCCGGATGAAAAATGGGTCTCGATCAGTATGGATCGGGTCTATATCGGCCTTGTGATGGGGAAGCCCGATATGGAAGCTATATATATAGGTTAGGTCTCCTGCAGTAGTTCAGAAGAACGTTCACGAGCATAAGGTTCCTGACCCGTTAAGGAAGCTTGGAACGCTGAGGAAACTGTAGAAAGGCTTAGCCCGTGAGTCGGTGAACGCTTTCCACTAAAGGACCCGGGAGATTCGGAGACGTTTGGAGCTCGAAATCGGCATCGGAATCTGAGATGGAACCGAATCCAGGTATTCCGCATTACCTTCGTTTTTGATCCTTTCACGTGATCCTGGGGTACGTAATAAGGTCTCCTCTACGTACTAACATAAGTAACTTATAAGAGAGTTAGGTTTACATTATTTTAATCTAACTTAAATCACTGGGAAAGGCAAGAGAAGAATATAGGTTTTTCTCTGTTTTTAGATATTGCATAAAGGTGATTCTACAAGGGTTTAGAACAACATTAACGACTTCTAATATATGTATTTCTAATATCATTTTATTATTCATGTTTGATTTATTAAGGTGCATAAAATACCATTAAAACTACTAGAATTTGCTTCTATTAAATATATAAATTTCTACATATGGTATCAAAGCATATTTCAATATGTTATATAGCTCTTATATTTGAGTAGGTTAAAATTTCGAATTAGAACCTAAACTAAAGATTTAAGGATTTTGAGAAAATCTTAAATTTTAATTTGCATAAAACCTTACAATTTTTTGTTGATTCTTTTCATTAAGTCAAGAGGTTGGTTGGTAATTGCACTAAAAAGGGTTGTTAATCAATTTTGTGACTTGTTATTGATTAAATTATGTTGTTTAATAGAATAAGTCATTAGATTGGTTAATAATGGCACCAAATTGGGTCGTTGATTAATTTTGAAACTTTTTTGAGATTAAATCTTATGCTTTTCATGTTTATGGTGAGTTCTATGAATGTTTGTTGCTTCCTCTATAGGTTTTTACGTATTTAATTTTTTTATGATACTCGGACAATTGATTAGACAACATTGTCTTAATGTTCAGTCAACCAAACCTCCTGTGACATAGGGTAACAAGCTACTATCTATTTTAGGAACAGTTTCAATCAATCATTAGATCAACCAAATTGATTTTTTGGTTGACTATACATCAATCGAACATGGGTTATTCTAAATTTATTTTTTGCATATGTTTTTTAATTTAGGATAATTTAATCCTTTTTAATTACCGCCAATTATTTATGTCTTAACTTAGTATTGTTACCTACTCAAGGAGAATAATTATGTATGAGTTTAGTGAGATAGTATATTGATCAGCTAGCGTTATAATTTTAATCTATGTTTGTTGTCTATCTAAAGGGGATAATGGTTTATAATATTATATCTTGCTTAATCTACTTAAACTTCTATTTGCATTATTTATTCTACCTAAAGAGGATTTTGAGTTTTGTTTTGTCTTTGATAAGACGTTATTTATTTGTTAATTTGGTGAGTTAAGTAGCTGTAAACAACTAAATATGTTCAATTGAAACTTTAGCTAATAATAACTTTAAGGATAAGAAGAGTTATGTAGAGCTAGCCTTTGGCTTGGTGAATTTGGATATGGCTCAAGATAAGGATGAGCATGTGCCTATAACATATAAGAGCACGAAAGAGAAAAAGGTCCACTTCCAAAATTGATAAAAATCAAATAAGGTGAGTATTAAAAAAGCCTATTTCACCATCCTTTAAAGGTGGGGTAATGGCTAAAAACAATTCCAAGAGATTCGTGGTGGTTTTAATGGAAAGGTTCATGGATTGTGAGAAAGTTGAAGTTGGTAAACTTATCTATAGGTTTGACTATTAAAGTATGATGAAGCATCAAAAGTTAAAGCTTACATCCTTAGGACATAGCCAATAGGCTAAGAGGGCTTTCGATCCCAATAATAGACTCTTACTTAATCCATTAGGTGTTGAATTCTTTACCTTCTGACTTTATTTCCATGAGGCTAATTTACAATGCTTAAAAGGAGGCTTAGATGGTGAATGAATTACTCTCAATATGTATCCAAAAAGAGGAAAAGATAAAGCTTGAGAAGGGTGATACATTGAATTTGGGCTAGGAATCTTTTAAACTAAAAGGAAATTATGAGAACCCAAAAAGAAGTGAAAGAAAACTAGTATTTCATTTAGCTAAGTGAAGTGTGATATATCCTAAAATAGTCAATAAGGTTAAGAAGGATGGATACAAAGTTAACGGCCATCTAGCGTGGTTAAGAAGAAGTACTACGTATTGTCATTAAAATAAGATGGGCGCTTAAAGAAAGATTACTATAAGTATAAGGCTTCTTTGAAAAAGAAGGATAACAAATTAGGTAACCTTAAGGTTTTAGTTTACGTTGATTCATCTTTAATATATAAAGCATCAAATAGGTAGTGGTTGGGTAATGGTTCTTTTATTCATGTTTCTAATACATTACAACAGTATAGAACAAAAAAAAGGTCAAGAAAAGGGGAGGTGAACATGTGTATAGTTAATGGAGCCATAGTAGAAGTAGAGTATATAGGAGATATTGAACTATAGTTTAGGTAAGGTGGTACTATAATGTTAAATAAAGTGACATATGGCTTTTATGAGATATAATTCAATTTTAATTTTTAAACTTGATGATGTTGGATACTTAATTGTTAATAATAAAAGAGCTTTATTTTCCCTTAATTCTAATGTTATTGTTGAATGTTTATTAAATAATGGTTTTTGTTGTTTAGATTTGGAGGATCCTAATGAATTGGTTATGAAGATTCAAAAATAGGGAATTAAAAGGGTTTTGTTATCCTTCAATTCTATTATAATTGGAGAATGTTTATTAAATGGTCATGAATATTAAAACAAATAGGGATTTAAAAGGAGTTTAACCGAGGGGAAGTCATTCACTTTATAGCATAAAGGATGTTCATATTTAAAAAAAAGAATAATAAGATTGATTAATAATAAATTCCTTCCTAATTTAGTTAATGATGATTGTGTTTGTTATATTAGAGGTAATCTCACCAAGAGTATGAAGAAAGGTGTCGTTAGTAGTAGATTCTGGAGATTATTCACACAGATATTAATGGACCTTTAAACTCACAATTGATGGCAAAAATTTATAAGATTTTTTGTGTGACTACTCTTAGTTTGGTTACTTATATCTTATTAGTAATAAGTCCAAGGCCCCAAAGAAGTTTAAAATATTCAAAGAAGAGGTTAAGAAGCAACTTAATAAACCCATTAACAATGTTAGGTCAAACTATAGTAGAGAGTACTAAGAGATTTAGGTTAAGAAAAAAAATTTACAAAGCTTTTAGAAGGTTGTCGAATAGTTGCATAAAACATAATGCATAGTACACCTAAGCAAAATGAAGTAGCAAAGAAGCATAATCGAACACTAAAGGATATATTGAGGAGCATAATGATGAGATTAAAGCTTTTTAAGTATCTATGGGAAAGGTATTAAAGACAATAGTATATATTTTGAACCTTTCCAAGTAAGTCAATTATTAAAATTCTATTTGAATTTTGTACAAATAGGAAGCCTAGTTTGAATCATTTAAGCGTTTGAGGTTGTCCGGATGAAATAAATATTTACGATCCACTAGAGGAAAAGTTAGACCCTAGGACAACCTCTAGGTTCTTTATAGGTTATCTTAAAGTTTGAAAGGTTTCATATTTTATTATCCTAATTATAATACTAAATTTGTAGAAGCGTTAATTATAAAGTTTTTAGATAATTATGTAGTTGATGTATCATTAAGAGTTAAAATATTTAAGGAGCCTTAGCCTATAGTAGCTCATGTTCCTATAGTTTATAAGATAGTTGTTAAGGCATTTCTAAAGGTACATGGAGATGATTTGCAAAGAGTTTCAGCTTTTAAGGGTTGAGATGAAAAAGATGATGTTGAGTAAAATATGATAGACACTCAGCCTAATCATATAGCACTATTGAGTTGCTCATATAGAGATATAAGGCCTATGACCTTTGATGATTTTATTATTTGTATAGGTTAGAGTGAGTATAATTCAAAAGAGATTATAGATCCTTTTATCTATGATGAAGTGATAGGAAGTGAACATTATGATATATGGATGACTACTATAGATGAGGATATGTAGTCTATAGAAAATACTAATGTTTAGAAGTTGATTAATATTTAAGATAGGTTTAAACCATTGTTTACAAATGGGTGTTTAAGACTAAAAGAGATGTTAAAGGAAAGGTTGAGAAGTTTAAAGAAAAACTTGTGGCTAATTAATACACTTAAAAGGATATAGTGGATTACAATATGACCTTCTCACAAGCCCAAACTAAGGACTCATTCTAAATCATTATGACTCTAGAAGGCATTTTGATTTTGAACTTCATAAGATGGATGTCAAGACGACCTTATTTAATTTTAATTTAGTAAAAGAGGTGTATATGAAGTAGCCTAAGATTTCTAAGGTGAAAGAAAATGAGTTTTAAAGTGAAAAGGAATGAGCATCAAGTTTATAGGTAGAGTAAGTAAATTAATGGATTGAAACAAGCATTATGACAATGGCACTTAAAAATTCACAAGGTGGTCATTTTGAGGAGAACACACTTAACTCTTATAAATACTTCAAATTTAGTGAGAGCAAGTTTTTGTTTATAGAGATATACGTGGATGATAGATTGCTTGTTAGCAATGATTTAAGTAAGTTATAAAATATATAGAGAGAATTTTTTCAAGAGCTTTGACACGCAGGATCATGGAGAGAGACAAATTTCATTCTTAGATTGGAGATCTATAGGGAAAAATCCAAGAAGATTTTGCTCCTAACTTAGAAGGCTTATATAGATAAAGCACTAAAGAGTTGCAATACATAGGATAGTAAGTCGGGTGCCTTGCTTATAATTAAAGATGCTTAAGTTAAAAATGGAGCAACATCCCTATAATAAGGCAGAGAAAGCCAAGATAAGTTCCATTCTTTACTATAATACAGTTGGGATATGATGTATTCAAAAGTATGAACTAGGCCTGATATTAACTTTGCAGTTAGTTTTATTAGTAAGTATTTATCAAATCATGGTCATTAACACTAGGTTACAATAAAGAAAGTGATGCACTATATAGGCAAGGATAGAGAGTATATCCGAGTTTATAGGTGTGTAGATGACTTAGATATTATTAGATATTTTGATATTGATCTTCATAGTTGATAAAATGACAATAAGTTTACTATAAGTTACATATTTATCTTAAATAAAGGAGCTATGTTTTGAAAAATCTTTAAGTAATCTATTGTGACAACTTTAAATATAAAAGTTGAGATTATAACATATTTTAAGGCAAAAGTAGATGTCTAGTAGTTGAAGAACTTCATTGGAGCATTTATGATTATTGATTTAATTTTTAGGCCAATTAAGATTTATTATGACAAGTTTATTGTCACAATACTTTGATATTATGAGGATCAGTTGATCATGGTGATATATCTTATGAGCATACTATCACCATAGATATGTTAGTTGACCCACTAACTAAGGGGTTGAGATTTATAGATAATTCGTAGACATGCAATCAATATGACTATTATATCATCTTATGATGTTTTGATGTTATAAAAGCTTGTGACTTTTATGTTACATTTTCATAGTACTTAATATTAATAAAGTTGCACATTTTAAACTTATATTATTTATTTTACTATGATGTTTTAAATGCATGCATGCAATTATCTTATTGTACATTTGCAAATGTGATTCTTTTACCTCGAGATATGTTATGACTTCTTTATAGAAGTGGATGGTTTACATCATGTTTGATTATAACGTTTAACGATTTTTGATTGAGTGGACCATCTTTTGGTGATCAAACTTTGTATAAGATTAATGATCTCTTTCATAGATTATGAGTCTTACTTTAAGATTAGAAAGATGTGGTTATGTGTAATTTATAGTATTATAAGCAATAAATGTAGGTCGTATTATGTTAGTACTATGTCATAAAGTTTAATTGGTGACTTGTTAATTGTGATTATAGAGAGTTATACGTTGAATATGTTAGAGATAATAAATTAAACAGTGCTTAACATTTTAAGATTTTTTTTTTCAGTTTATTATCAAACTTTTTAATTTAGTGACTAACCTTTTAAAAATTATATTTTTACTTATGTGGTGTACGTATTAAATGTCATGTAGATATCCGACTATTAGTCACATCAATAACAATGATATTTTGGCATTATTTATACGAGTTTTAAAAGGCTAGTCACTAAATTAAAAACCTTAGAAAATTTGGCATTAAATTAAAAATATCCCATAAAATTTACTAACTGTAATGGTTTATTATAGATGGTTTAATTTACTTAATTGGATTTTTTATGTTGTGATTATGGTGACTTGTATGTTGATTATAATATATTAACTATCATGGTCCATTATGGATGATTATTTAATTGGATTTTTTATGATGTAATTATGGTGAGTTATATGTTGATTATAATATATTAACTATCATGGTTCATTGAACTGGATTTTTTATGCTAAGATAATTTTCAAAATTGGGCACAAAAATTTTAAATTTATTATTTGATCCAATAAAGGTATTTTTTCAAAGAAATTATTAAATTCCAATTAGTTTCGTCAAAATGGATTAATGTAAGAAATTTTTCATGTATGTTATAACTAATTAGTCTTTTATTTAACAACTAGGTCAAGTAGAGACCTTAATTCCCTTAGTTATACTTATGATCCTTTTTAGTGGCTTGATCTTTTCATTATGGTTATTAGGTGCAGTGTGGTTACTATATATGACTATTAGGGAACCTTGATAATAAGGTGCAAACTTATAACTAATTAGCCTGGGTATCTCTTGCCATCTTATAATCATATGTATAACTTATAAAGTGTTAGGTTTCCATCATCTATAAGTTGTACTAAACTAGAGGGAGAAGTAAGAGAAGAGTATATGCTTTTATATGTTTTGTAAGTATTGCATCAAAATTATTATACAAGATTGAATAATAACAATTATGTCTTCTTTTGGATGTTCCTAATGTTGTTTTACTATTTATGTAGAGTTTACTTAATTTGAAACATGAACCCCCAACCTATAAGGATTATAAGCTCTTTAAAAAACCTCCCACCACCAAGTTAATGATCCTTAAAAGCTTTATTACATGGAAAGTTTTTGTTGAGGCATAGCAGCCAAAAACTCAAATTATTATTTATGGTCTTTAAATTGGCAATTGATGTTCTTAAATGAAACTAAAGTTAATAGATAAATAAATAGGTAAAAAATAAAATATAAATGTTATAAAAATATAATCCAATATTTAAATCTATAAATTTTGTTCTTATTATATCTTACTAACTTGTAGGATGAACTCGAAAAACAACTCTTATTAAAAACAAATATAATCCATATAGCTAACACTATAGATATATATCACACCCAACTTAAATTTTAGATTATCAAAAATAGTTTGATTTAAAGCTTTAGTGAGAATATTTGGTTTCTAAATTTTACTTGGCATGCATACTAGTTCTACTATTCTTTCTTCATTTTCTCATTAATAAAATATTGATCTATCTCTACATGTTTAGTTTTATCATGATGGACCAAATTCTTTGTTGTATTGATAGTTGTTTGATTAAGATAAAACAATTTTAATGGTTTCTCAATTTGCATCTTGATTTCATCTATAAACATTTCTAAAATACTCTTTTACATATACCATGTGCCAAAGCAAAAAATTTTGTCTCGGCATTACTCCTTACAACTAGTGATTGGTTCTTACTCCTCTAAATAACTAGATTCACCTATATATAATATCTGATGGTAGATCTTTGATTAGCAATTCAGCTAATCTAATCCACATTTAAATATATTTGAACATCTAACTTGGTGCCCTTTTTGAAGGATAATCCTTTCTTATATGTCATTTTAAGATATCTTATGATTTTGCATAATACTTTAAGATGTTATATATGTGGATTTTTTAGAATTAACTAATCAAAATTTTATCAAAGCTAATAGTTAGTTTAGTGTGAGATAGGTAAACAAGTTTAGTCATCAGCCTCTGATATCACCCTTTCTGAATTTGGACTCCATCTTTCTTACTCTCAAGTTTGTTTATATAGTACATGGGAATCTATAATGGTTTGAAGCCAAGCATTTTGTTCTCCTTTAACAAGTCTAAAGTGTAGTATTGAGAGACTACAAATCTCCTTTTATGTTTTTCCACTTTTATTCCTATGAAGTATTTAAGTTTTTGAAGTTCTTGATTTCAAATTCAATAGTAAGAATCTCTTTTAGTTGTGTTGTTTCTTCTTTATAATTGCATGTCAGATTATGGTTAGCAATATAGACTATAAGAATAACATTTCTTCCTTTAGATAAGTTTTTGCAATTAATGTGTATTTGTTTGTCTTTAAGAAAATTCATGCTTCTTGATGACTTTGTAAACTAGTCAAATCATGCTCTAGATGATTTTTTGAGTTTATAAAGTGATTTGCATAGTTTACACACCTTGCTATAACCTTGTTAGTTATCAAATCTAGCTAAGATCTCTGTGTGCACTTCATCTTCCAATTTTCCATTTAGGAAAGCATTCTTCATATATAATTGATGTAGCTTCAACCTAAATTCACTGATAATGATAGAAGTACCCTGAACTTCGCCATTGAAGCAAATGTTTCTTAATAATTCATGTCATAGGTTTGAGTAAAACTTTTGGAAACATATTAGGCTTTCTATATTTTTTTAATACTTCCACATGTCTTATACTTCACATTAAAAATCCACTTGCATCTTACAAATTGTTTATCTTTAGGAAACTTTAAAATCTTCGAGTACCATTCTTTTTAAGTGTTTGTATTTTAGACTTCTAATTAAGGTCATGTAAGGTTCTTAAATTATTTTTGGATCTTAAATTTAGTTATGATAAAGGTAAAGGCTCTAAAGGTGGTGATTGTTTACTATAAGAGATAAAGTTCCATATATGACGTAGAGTGCATGAATATACACCTTTCTATTAGGTTGTTGGCAAGTCTAAGCCATCATATACATGGTTGTTATTTTCCATAATATTTGAATTTGTTCTAAAATTCATATACCCTCTTTTTTTGGATTATTTTCATTTGGTTTAGACTCTTGGTCTTATTTTAAATCCATATTGTAGAATCTTGTTTTTTTTCATATATACACATAAATCTCTTTGTTTGGCAGTTTATGTAGGATAATAAGAGTTATTTCAAATATGTTAATAACTTAGATTAAGGAATTTTTATACAGGGTGGTTGGAGCTAGAATATACAGAGAATCAATATTTTTTATATATTTTTATGAAAAAATTACTAGGACTAGATTCAGAACAAAATTAATATTCTTGACTAAAATTCTCACTTTAAATATTTGTTTTAATGTAAAATGGTTATTCTCGAAGAACGTGTCATCCATTGAATGGCGTGTTTACTAGAAGAATAGTATTTGTATCCAGTTTAAGTTAGTGAGAATCCTATAAAAATACAATTTATAGATTTAGGATTAAGTTTGCTCAAATGATGTGAATGGAGATAAACAAAGGTTATATTTCTGAAGATCATAAATAGTATGAAACAAAAAGCTATGCTTTTAGATTAATTTATTAGTTTTTGACATGGAACAAAATAGTTTAGAGTCCTTGAGGACATCCTATTGATGAGCAATGTAGCTAGAAAAACTACATCTCCCTAATACTTTTTAGACATATTTAAGTTAACATAAGAGAATGAGCCACTTCCAAAAGTATCTATTTTTCTTCCAACTACTTCATCTTATTGTGGAGTATCTACACTTGAGTTTTGGTAAATATTATATTTTTTGGAAGATTATTTTCAAGATTAGACTAAAATAATTCTTTTTCCAATGTTGGTGCAAAGAATATAGACTTGGGTTTACTATTGAGTTTGTATCATATAATGAACTTCTTAAAGATAAATCTAAATCAAAATTTTCTTTCTTAAGAAATAATCTTGTGATGTTGATATGTTTGTCGATAAAAGAAATAAATCATCAAGAAATAAAAAACATATTTGACTCGAGAAGGATCTAATGTCATTATGTATAATCGTAAATGGTTTTGATGATTCGTAATCATGAAAAGGAAATAAGTTAGGAACATGTTTGGAATAATAAAACAATTCTCATCAAAACTGTGATAATTTTTACTAAATAATCAAATAAACATATATTGTCGGTAGATGAAACTAGGATGGCTTAATGTAAAGTTCTATAATATGATTGTACTTTCTTTATTTGACTTAAATATGGGTCTAACTTAACTTGACTTGTTAGAGCTAAACTATGTATAAGCCTACCAATGAGAACTTGTCTTTGAGAAATTATTATTTGTAAGAGATAAAGCCTTATATATTCCTTAGCAATTTTAACATATTTTCCAAGTTTAAATCCTGAAGTTCATAATGTGTGAAAAAATTTAACGACATAATTATGATCATAAGTTAATTTGCTAATAGATAATAGATAATATATAATAGGCTACATTCAACATATATAAGATAAATATTAAGGTCAACCCAATGTCCTAATTTTATTGAACCAATTTTGGTTGTTATTGAGAGTGCTCCATCAGCTATGTAAATCTTATACCTTTTACAATAAGTCTTATAAATTTAAAAGAAAGATCCATATCTGATCATATAATCATATGCTCTAGAATCTACAATCCAATGATTGATTTCTAGGCTATTAAAATTTATAGCCATGAAATATTTATCTCTTTAAGTTAATGCTAAATTAGAAATAATTGGTGGACTAGTATGTAATTGGCTGATCAATTATTGAATTAGTTTAATATGTTTTTTGAAAATTGGAATAATTTCAACTTTTAGAAAATCATTTTTAGCTTCGATTATGACATAAAGTTTACTTCCTCCATTATTGGTGGGATGACTCCACTTCCAATATATTTG
The DNA here is from genome assembly GCA_026546835.1 of Erythroxylum foetidum. Taxonomy (NCBI): domain Eukaryota; kingdom Viridiplantae; phylum Streptophyta; class Magnoliopsida; order Malpighiales; family Erythroxylaceae; genus Erythroxylum; species Erythroxylum foetidum. Next base: position 44,262,749 of record JANZLF010000222.1, read on the forward strand.
TTTCTCATAGAATTTTCAACGTGTGGCTCGTACATATCCAGTTTTCTCACAATGATCATACTATAGTCTCCCCTTTTTCTTTTCAATATTTGCATGATCACTAGTAGATGGAGAAGTAACTCATTTAGTAGTAACTATCGAACTTCCAATTCTAGAATTTGTATTCTAAATTCTCAACAATAATTTTCTTCAAATTTTTTCTCTCTATATTTTGGAAAAGAATTTCTTGAATATTTGGAAGAGGTTTACGCTTAGAATCCTCTTTCTTATTTCATCTAAATTTTTATTTAATCGTAATAAGATTTTGAATATTTTGTTGAACTAAGGGAGGTTCCAATTAATATTTTGATGATAACCAGACATAATTAATATTAAAGTGTTTATTATTTTGATGAACAGAAATATTATAACAAAATATAGTCAAAAGCTCAAGAAAATAGTGTATAAAGTTGATAAAGAGAACTAAAAGTTTGTAATTGATGCCAAAAGGCTCACCATGCATAAACATTTCATCTTACTTCATTGCATGAGTTTTTACATTCATTACGAGGCATTAAAGCTTTTGATTTTAATATAAAAGCCTCTTTATCTTTTAAAAAATCTTTGTGGAACATCTTGGAAAATGTTTCATTCATATTTGGATTAAACAAATTGGTTTTGAGCATTTGAAGTTATTAAAATCATATTCTTTGAGAGATTGGTCGATCTATATGGGTTAATGGTCGACCAATATAGGTTAAAGTTGTCAATTTTGATGTGCCGAGAGTGTGTGAAAACATTGGTTGATGTATTGGTTGACTAATGTGCTATATTGGTCGAACAATATGGTGCATTAATTGGCCAGTGTCTAATGGCTAGTGAATATGAAGATGTAAATGCATACTAGTCAACCAGTACGCTATACTAATGAACTAATGCATCCGATATAGTTGTTGTAAAGACTAGTTCTTAGCTCAAACATCTATTTTGGGTCCCAAAATACTATAAATAGGTGCTTTTTCATTGATTTTAATATTAAGAAAGTTTTGGATGTTGTATACACATATTTCAAAGAGTTTTTCAATCATTTGAGCATCATTTTGTCATATTTGTGAGAGTGAGCTATTTTGGAGTTATCAAGTAAATAAGTGAAATATTTTTCAGTTGTAATACTTTATTGAGATATTGAATATTGTACTTAAGGTTGATCTAAGTGATACTGAAGTTCCTCTTTATCTTAGGAGAACATTGTAAGAAAGGTTTCTCCTTATAAAAAAATTATACAAAGATTATTGTTTGTCTTGAAAGAAGAATTATAGTACAATATAAGAAGAGTCTTGGAAGGGAACATATGCAAAGGTCATTTTCAAAACACTATAAGTCAGTTTGCACTCTCACTTCCTTACAAATTGATTAGTTTATATTAAACATGGTTGGTTTGGTCGTGCTAGGCCTAAGTCCAGACACAGAACGGCGCATGGGCCGATCGGCCCATCCCTTAGGGATTGATCTAATTCCTACAGGTAATAATCATATAAATTCATTACCTCATCATTGAAAATGTACGATTTTCAAAAAACCTTATTTTTCTCTATTCATTAGCCACCAAAATTCTAAAAAAAGACTGACTTGAGCGTCGAAGGGGCCTACCGGAAATCAACCCCTGGCGTGCCTTTATTATTTTGTAGGTATCTTCGAATCATAATCAACCAATCTCATGGATCTAAGCAGCAGCGTTTAGCTCCACCAAAATCTGATAGAACCAAAACAATTTTTTCATCCTTTTATATTAATTGTTATTAATTGAATACAATAGTTAGAAAATTTATTAAATTTTGTAAACGCCAAACTCACCCTCTTTCTCTTTTGGATGCCATTAAGGACTAATATATTGACTCTTTCTCTAAAATATTCCTATATCTCATACTATCTTCGAAACATCCCACTTGAACTATTCAAAGAGATCACGTAATATTATTGTAGTATTAAGTGACAAACTTTTCATTGTCGTAGGTTATGAAGTACTCCTTTGTCTTAAACAATAATATTTTGATCTTGTTGTCTGAAGTACTCTTTTATCTCAAACAAGTCTATTATAACCTCATTGTTTGAGTTTGCCTCTTTAACCGCATCTCATATCTTCTTAGTTGTACCATAAAATATAAATTCGTTCAATTTTATTTTTCATAATATTTATTAGTCAGGACAAAATTATATATTTTTTTGTTTGCAATATTTAAAATTTTTGGTCGTTTTGTTTCTGTGGCTAAATCGTGCTGGTGGAGTAGTTGTCATTTCCTCTGTTACTTACGAACATTATTAGAGATTAGAGCTGTCAAAGGTATCTTTACCCAATCAACTTACAGCCTTTAATTAAAATAATATAAGTTTTCAAATTGCCATTACCGATAAAGCTTACACCCTAGAACTTAACTTGAGGTCTAGGGTGTACATCTACTTGGTATGCAGTAGATATGTCATATCAATAAAAATATTTTTTAACCCGATTTATTAAGTTTTAAAAAGTTAGTCAGTAATTTAAAAATTTGGCACTAAATTTAAAAAAAAATCCAAAAGGTTAATTAGTTATCCCTATCTAATATTTCATCATTCACGAAAATTTTCTCTATGATGCCATGTAGAATTTAAACTAATTGAAATTTTATCTTTTTGAATGAAAAAGCTAGGATACCATCTAGAATTTAAACCGGTAATTGAAATTTTATTTTTTAATGAAAAATGAAATTTACAGTGCAATAAATAGGCATAAAAGAAAATATAAATATGATGCAAATATAATCTTAGATAAATTTCTAGAATTTGTTTTTCTTGGATCTAAATAATGGGATAACTTGGAAAAGAACTTTAATTAAAAAAAGAAATCCTAACAAACAAAATGTAACAACTAAATTTATTTTCCTAAAAGTTGGTGACATTTATAATCAACTTCATCCATGTTCTTGAATTGCTGGAATGATTAAGAACCAAAAGAAAGAGTTATTATCCATCACTAATTTCAACTGTCAATGAAATCCCTCACATCGCTGATCTGAATCATCTGAAGAAAGAATGGTTTCTCCACATGCGTCGAGCATGGTCCGAATCATATTAGTCGTGGGAGTTGGAGATCAGCAGATCATCAATGAAAGAAAGGAAAAATAAAGGCAGGCTTCGATTGAATTGATGAGCAAGAGTTGGTTCATTCAAACAACACAATAGGCCTATGCAAAACTGTCTTGGATGCTAATGATAATTGGGTTCTCTCAAACTAGAAATTACAATCTTAAAATGTTCATTGACATGTCTCCTTTCTTATTTGTTTAATCTTCATCAATCCAACCTAATCTAGTGAATTATTTCAAATTATTTCACAGCTAATAATTAATCGGTAATCATACCTGCTCATGGAAATATGCTGTTAAAATACAAGTGAGTCATGCCAAATGTTTCAGAAAGATTTCAAAGAACAATTAAACATTTTCTTTGCTAAAATCCAACAGCTCCACATGGAGCTTGCGTGGCCGACTGAAATGGTTGGTTGGATTACATTCTCTGGCACAAAGGAGAATGCACATGTAAGATTCTGGCTTACCTAATTTATATATTAACAAAAGATTCTGGGGTACTTGTTGCCCATGAATCTCAGTTACCTGTTTTCTGGTATTAAGTTTTGTTCTAGGGTTTGGGATCCTCTGTACTCCTTCTCTAACCCAACCCTGACCCCTCTTATCCTAGTCATCCATCCATATAAGTCCTACATAGATAGATGGCTGGGAGGGGACCAGGGTTGAGTCAGGGGAAAGGGGAAAAGGATTTGGGGTCTTGTTCTAGACCCTAAAGCCTACAGTCTTCTGAAATTTGAGAAAATTGAACTCATTTAGAATATAGAATATGCATTTTCGTCCTAAAATCTTCTGGTTCTTATCTTTTTTTGTTTTTCAAAATAATAGCTGCATTTGATGCGACAGATAATGACATTATGTGATTAGGAACAAACGAGTGGTTGACAAGTATCGTATAATTTAAGAATCTTGTGCTGAAAAATAGCTGTATAGCAGGACTTTGCTGTTCTTGGTAAGTGGTCACGCTCAATTACCATCGTCAAGAATCTTCTTACTGACTTCTAGGCAACAAAATTAAGATTACACGTGCAAAGTTGAAGGTACAGTTTAGTGATTGAGATACCTATTTTCAAGGCTACAATCTTTGTGTCCAACTCTTCATATAGAGCGGAAGGAAGCTACTATAAACGAGAGGATTAACTTTCTCCGTCACCGCATAGCACCGCAAGCCCGCATTCTGGACAACGGGTTGTGAATTCATCGGTGGCTAGCGGGACAAGGTCATGGTTGCAGGCCTGCAACATCTGTTTTACGTCTCGTAGTTAAAGTTATGAATATCGTACCAAATTTAGTATCAGATTAAATTCTGGAATGGAACTGTGCTAGTATCGGTCGATACCGAGTACCGTTTCTAGTAATTTTTTAAATTTATAAAATAATTCTTAAAATTTTTAAAAATTCTAAAATAGTTCATGTTGATATATTGTATAGTTGTACCGTATACTTTACTAGTTTACTGTTTACATCAACTATGTTTTCAAAAATCTTAATAATAAATAATAATGACAATTGATATGAAATAAGTCAATAACAATATTTTTTAAATATTTTACATATAAATAATAACTACAATTAATATAAACAAAGACAATCATCATCATACACATATCAAATTAAGAATAATACAAAGTATTTAAAATATTACAAATTACAATAATACAATTTTATCATTTTAATAACAGGCTGTTTGGAAACTTTTGAATTGAATTCATTAACGAATTGAATTCAATTACATTAATGAGATTGAATTGAATTCAATTTATACTGTTTGGAACAAATCCAGAAATATTAGAATTGAATTCAATTACACTGTTTGGAACAAATCCAATAAGATTAGAATTGAATTCAATTATTTCATATGACACATTT
>JANZLF010000222.1:44271637-44285725 GCA_026546835.1 Erythroxylum foetidum
AATAATAATAATAACAATAATTAATAATAATAATAATAATAATAATAACAATAATTAATAATTAATAATAATAATAAGTTTAAAATTTATAATAATAAATAATAATAATAACAATAATTAATAATAATAAGTTTAAAATTTATAATAATAATAAAGATGATGATGAGTTTAATAATATAATTAAAAATAAAAAGTTGCTTATGTAGGGGGGAGGGGTAATTCTGACATTTCCTTATGTGTTTTGTTTTTGTACTCATGACAAGAATTCTTGTATCAGAGTCTTGAAAGAAACAAAAAATTTTGTCTTTGTCTTCTGAAGACGGAATAAAAATGGGCGAGGATAGCAAGCAAACACCACGGAGGACAGAACTTTTATGTTCTTGTCCTCCGTCCTTGCCTCTGAGAACGCTAACCAAACGCTACGTTAAAGCAATGAAATTATTATACGGTGCTAACAAGTACTCGGGTATTGAAAGTGCATGCAAAGGAAAATTTACACAGGTATGGCTATGAATTGTTCCCGAAACATGTTAGTGAACTTTTTAATTGTAAAATTAAGGTTAAAAAATTAAATTTGATCCAATAAAAGATATGATTAAATGAGCTATTGTAACATGAGTCTTAATCAATGTGTACTGGTTATGTATTGAGCTTGTAATGGAGAGACCTAATAAGATTACTATAAATAGCTGTTAAGGTCTTTAGCTGCCTACTTAAGTAAGTTCGTAGACGTGTAATTTCTCTGACTTGTTAAGAGGCATATGCATTAAAAAAACGCAGAAAGACATTAACAACATAAAGATACACAACTTTCATAGAGGTTAATCGAAAGTTTGAGAAGCTTGTTCATCGTACAACGGATAACAAAATAAGTATTTTTTCACATTTTCTCTATTATTAATACAAGTTCATAGTTGATTTTGAGTCCATTTCTAAAGTTTGTGTTATAACTAACACGTACTATTAGAGTGGTTCCATGATTGTATGAGATTGAATAAAGATTTTTCAATTTCTCCATAAGAAAAATTGAAGAAATTAATTTGTTTTTGCTTATATAAACTACATATTTGTTCTTTGAATTGATGTTTAATAAGCATTGCATGGAAAATGGGTTTAAAATGGACTTTAAGGTGACTTTTTGGTAGTGAAAAATCATAGAAAAAGTCATCAAAAATTGACTTTTTTTGGCGATAGGAGGAACAAGCATTGAAGAAGCACGTTACTGCTTCTAGGATGAGCATGGTGTGCAAACACTTGATGCATCCAGAGGCATGTCAGGCAAGCAACATGCAGTATACACACTTGCGACAGCTGAGGTCAATACACTACAGGACAAAAAATTCAAAATTTTGAAAATTCATAAAATGGTCCTCAAGTTATTTTGGGTCAATTTTTAAGGTCTTATGAATTTAAAAAGTGATTTTTATAATTTTCTGAATTTATTACACTGGTAATAAATAAGATTTATCTCTAAAAAATTAAATAAAGTTATTAAAGCCATCATTAAGTGAATTTTCATGTATTAGACTTGAAATAAAAGAGATACATAAGGTTTTGTTATCTCATATGGTGTATTTATTGTTCGATATTAGGGATGGCAACTAGTCATAGACCCGACCAGCCTGAGGCCTGACCCTTATAACCAAAACGATGTTGTTTTGTTAAAAAACGTTATTTTGCATTTTTATTTTGAAAAATAAAAATTTCAGGCCTACTCAGGCTCAGACTCCTGCTTCGAGTCGAGACGATCAGGCCTTGGGTTAGCCCAGACCCTAGTTATAGGGGATCGAGCAATGCTCATAAGGCCTGGTCTTATGATCTATTATCATCCTTATTCGATATCACATGATTATCACTCTGATTGAGTTTTTTTGTGATAAATTCTCAAATACATTTTGTTAATAATGTGTTAAGCACTGATATGTGATAATGAGTATATGCATGAGGTTTTTGCATTTATGAATGATAAATCGTCACATATTTTATGCTCATAAAGAAGAATGTGAGGATAATATACAAGAGTGTCCCTTACACTTGTGGTTTCATTTGGATACTAATGAGAACACAGTCACCACAATGGTCTTTCAAGTTAATATTTGAATTATTTTGATTGCAAATTTGGGGATGTCTATGGCCTTGTGTTTCGTTATTCTTCCCATAAATGTTAGCGTTATAAAAGATTTTGAGATGTACATAAAGACATAAGATGGAGGAAATTCATTACTTAAGTGATCTATTCACTCCTAGATGGTAGAGTCATAAAAGCTAATGGTTTACACTCTGATCACTTTTAAATGGAGGTCCTATTTATATGTATTATGTATTTAACCCAAAAATGCTTCATAATATGTGTGATAAGATGCTTGATACAAATACTATTTTGTGACTTTGAGTATCGTTGTTATCCTACATTTGTGCTGATCATTATTGTCAATTTTGTAGTAACCTTCTTTGTAAATAATAATAGTGTCATAATTGAAACCCTCATTGGTTTCAATTTTAAGAATGGAAATAAGATGTGAAATTTATGTTGGAGATGCAAATATCAATATGGCTGCGTTCTAAGGATAGGCCATTTACACATGCATCTATCAACTCAAACGCTAAGAGAGGAGCATATGTAGCATAAGAAAGGTCAAACAGGATGCATTACTTGACTATAAAGAGATCCATACTAGACCATCTCCTAAGTGGACTTTTAAAAACAAACATAGAAGGGATTTCCTCAATAACGGCTCACAGAGATATAAGGTATCTTCTAATGCTAAAATAGGTATCTTAGTAGAGGACTTGTACTCTATAAGATATACAAGGGCAAGGGGAGTGAAGGAATACATAATTATAATGGTCCATCTTCAGACTAAGCTAAGGGCATTAAATATTTATACTCTTGATGCTTATATAGTTCACCAAGCTCTAAATACACTTCCATCAAACTTTGTATTCTAGTTATTACATACAATTCTCAAGATGAAGTTGGGGAAATAAATGCATTAATCATCCATTGTGTTAATGAAGAAGAAAAGATGAATAATACAACTCATGCAACCTTAATAGCAGTTAAGGGAAAGGAAAAGGTAAAGCCCCTTAAATTTGAAGGTAATAAAACTAAATTTCCTACTCATGTAGATATTGGTCAATCTAGTGTTGCTAGAGGTCCTAGGCATGTTGTAAAAACTATGATGTGTTTATTTTATAAGAAGAAGAGACATAAGAAGCTAGAATGCTAGAAGTATAAAACTTGGAAAGAAAGACAAGATCTATCAGTTAACCCCTTAGCTTATACAATATACGAGTTTAATCTTGCTATAGCCACATCAAGTTCTTGGTGGCTAGATAGTGGATCATCTAATCATGTTGCTTCCACATTGCAACGATTTATATAAAAGAGAAAGCCAAATAGGGGGAGGAAAAATTGATGGTAGGCAATAACAAAGAAATTGATATAATCTCAATAGGAGATGTTTGTTTGAACCTTGATTTAAGGTTCAAGCTTGTATAAAATGGCACATTTTATATACCATCATTTAAACAGAATTTGATCTCTATTTTTGTTTTGGATAAAGAAGGTTATAGTTTTGTCATTGAAACTTCTATTGTAAAGTTATCTTTCAATGCAAAATATGTTAGTACTTCCTTCTAGTTATATGGATTACATAAAATGTGTATTGCCCCTAATGAGATGCGTGCTTCTTTATGTATTGTCAAAAAGTCACTAAAGAGAGAACCTTAATAAAAGAGAAGTCAACATATTGGAGCATAAAAGGTTGGGTTACATTTCTAAAGATAAAATTGAGATATTAGTTAAGGATAACATTCTCCCCACTACAAATTATGATGATCAAGAAATATTTTTTGACTATTGCAGGGATAATTTGACCAAAATAAAGAGAATTCTGGCTTATTAGAAATCATACATATGGATATACATGGACCTTATAAAGTTAAATTGTGTAATTCAAGATATTCTTTAACATTTATTAATGACTCTCACCGTAATAAATAAATGTTTTTGCTTAAAACAAGTCTAAAGTTATTGAGAAATTAACAATTTTTCAGGTAAAATTTGAGAACCAATTAGGAAGGTCAATTATTGTTATATCAAATCGTGGAGATAAATATTACAACCAACATAATGTTTCAGGACAAGAAAAAGGTTTAATAATTAAATATGTAGAATTAAATGGAATGGTAACTCAGTCCACTATGCCAGATAGTCTTGAGCAAAACGGAGTGGTCAAAAGGTGGAATTGCACCTTAAAGGACTTGATGAGGTCAATGTAAAGTAAGACTAATTTACTTGACTAAATTTGGGGTGAAGCCATAAAAATAGCCTTATACATACTTAATAAAGCCCAACAAAAATTAGTTTCAAAGATGCCTTTTAAAATCTAAAAGGGGTGGAAGCCTAACCGGACTCATATTTGTGTATAGGGTTGCCCTACTGAGGTATATTTATATAATCCTCAAGAAGAGAAGTTGCATTCTTGTTTGACTTATTATTATTATTTTGGATATCCTGACCACTGTAAGGGATATATATTTTACTATAGAGATGGAGGATTTAGAATAGTGGAATCGCATACAACAAAGTTTTTAGAGTATAAAGTCTATGATGAGGTCTTTCTCACCCTTCAAATGATAAAAGGTTGGATACTATAGTTATTTCATATCCATCACTCATACAATTAGAATTAATGAATCAAGGTCTCAATACTATACCAATACAGAGATAAGAACGCATATATGTGCAAACTGAAGTTCCTAAAGTACAATAGTATATTGAACTAGTTCAATTAAAAAGATCCGACAGAGTGAGAAGACATACTATCTCATTTAATTACATAGTCTATTTAGGTGAACAAGACTATGATATTGGACATGTAGTAGATCCAGTTACTTTTCAATAAGTTGTTTCTAAACCTCAAACATATTTTTATGAGATACAACAAGGAATGAGATTCAATCTATGAAGCATAATAAGGTATAGGAGCATATGAATTTATCTCTACAAGAACATAAAGGACTCTTAAGTTAAAGTTAAGTGGTTCAAAGTTGGGTTAATTGCCATAGGGTTCACTCAGAGAGAAGAGATCGAATTTAATGTTACCTTTTCTTCTATATCCTCTAAAGATGCATTTAAAGTGACTATAACAATAGTGACTCATTATGATATGAAGCTACATCAAATAGATGCCAAAACCACTTTCCTGAATGAAGATCTTTGTGAAGAAGTCTATATATAACAACCAAAAGGATTTCAAGATCAAGATAAAGTTGACATCATTTGTAACCCGAGAAAATCCATATATAGTTTGAAACAAGTCTCCAAAAAGGTACCTAAAGTTTGATGAGGTTGTTACCTCATTTGGCTTTAAGAAACTTAAGGTTAAAAGATGCTTGTGTTACTAGGTTAGGGGAAGCAAGGTGATCTTTTTACTTTTGTATATGGATGATATCTTGCTTACATCAAATGGATTAACCATATTGCATAAGATTAAGTAGCTTTTGGTTAAGTATTTTGACATGAAAGACCTTGGTGAGGCATCTTTTGTCTTAGTTATTCATGTTCACAAGGACAGGTCTCAACATATAAGTCTCTCACAGAGCATATACATTGAGCAAGTACTATAAAGGTTTAATATAATTGATTGTGAAACTATTGTAGCACCTATCTCTAATGACGAGAGATTATTTTTGGCATAATATTGATAGAATGATACAGAAAGTGAGACTATGAAGAATGTTCCTTATTCTATTGTAGTTGGTAGCCTGATGTATGCTCAGGTGTGTAATAGACTAAGCATTGCATTTATTGTTGCACTGCTGGGTAGGTATTTGGCTAACTCAGGAATAGACCACTGAAATATAATCCAACAAGTTTTGAGATATCTAAAGGAAACTAAAGATTATATTTTGACATTCAGGAATTTTAATAGTCTAAACCTAATAGGTTATATGAATTTAGATTTTCTATATGCATAGATGATAGAAAGCCCATATCAGGGTATATTTTTATGTTAGCAGATAGTGCAATATCGTGGAAAAGTGTCAAGCAGCCACTGGTAACTTCTTATACTATGCGAGTAAAGTTTGTAGCATGCTTTGGGGTTGCTTTACAGGGAATTTGGCTCTGGAACTTAATTTATAAATTGTTTATGGTTAATTTAGTGGCTATACCTTCAATTATATTGTGATAATCTTGTGTTTTATTATTTAGTAATAATAATAAGAACATCACAGGGTCTAAGCATTTGAAGGTCAAATATTTGACCACAAAGGAATCAATACAGAAAGGGGACATTGAGGTAGATCATTTGGAGACTAGGGGCATGCTTATTGATCCTCTGACTAAAGGACTTCGCTCAGTTATTTTTGAAAGAAATATGTATGGTATGGGTTTACTGAAGTCCTTATATACTGTTAGTTAGGGTTCATTATGTTAGTTATTGATACATTTATACAAATTTCATGTATATGACAATATAAGTTTATGTATATTGATGATCATCATTTTGTTTTCAGTCATAGAACTTGTTGTACATTGTCATAATATAGGTGAAATTCTTATAATCTGTATCGATCTTAAGCATTTTAAAGGTCATTGGACATATATATACAAATTGGCCTAAGCCTATATCTTCAGGACACATACAAATACATTTATAAATTCATGGATTTGATAAGATATAGGAGGATGTAAGTATATAATCCCATAAAGGTTTTCTTTAATGTAGTTTTGCATTCAGTGAAAGAAAACAAATTTCTCTAATAAGATTTAGCATAAAGTTAAGTGAAATTGAGACTGAAAATAGATAGATAATACATTTCAGATCATACGGGTATCATCACAGTTTATTACATTTCATTTTCTCATTTAGATAGTGAGTTATTAGATATACGTGATTGTATTAGATCTGTTTCTCATATAGCATATACATTTGATATAATGAAAGTATTTAATCTCATAAGGGTTTTCTTTAACGCCTTTTGAATTTAGTGAGAGAATACAAATTTTTCTTATGGGTTAGCACAAAGTTCGAAGAGATTAAGACTGACAAACGGATAGATAATACATTTCAAATCATATCGCAGTTTGTCATACTTTATTTTCTCATTCATGTTAGTAAGGTACTAAATATGCATGATTGTATCGGATCTATGCCACATATGACACATGCATTTAATATTTTTTGGTATCGAAAGCCTTACGGTACCGAATGATGGTCTTTTATTATCTTTGAATCAAATTTCTTAATTTGTTCACCTTTACATTAATTTTTCTTAACCACTTTTACTGCTTTTATATTTGTTATAACTACTATAATTAATATTTGTTCAAGGGGAAGAATGTTAATGATTTTGTTAGTTGGATGATTATTAATTACAAGTTTTTACAAAATTAATGCTAAGAAAATCAAATTTAATTCATATTAAAGATAATAAAGAATCTCAATAAAAATTAAATGGGCTGACGTCCAGTGAGAAAAATAAGTTATAATCAGTATGGGCCAGTTATGTATTGGGCTTGTGATGAGGAGACCTAATAAGGTTACTATAAATAGTTGCTAAAGTTTACTGTTGTCTGCTTAAAGTTTATTTGACTAGTTAAGAGGCACAAGCATTAAGAAAGACACGTAAAGACGTTAACGACGTAAAGACATACATTTTTCATAAAGGTTAATCAAAAGTTTTAGGGGTTTATTCAAGTATTGAGGAGATTGTTCAAGCAATTCAACAACTTGTTTATTGTACAATGGATAACAAAACAGGTGTTTTTTTTCACATTTTTTCCATTAATACTAGTTCATAGTTGATCTTGGTCCACGTTCGTGTATAATTAACAACACGCACTATTTGGAAAAGAATGTCGACAGTCAAGTGATATCTTCTTTTTATTTTTCCTTTTCAGTTATAGTCCCTTTTCTGGCCATTGTGTGAAAGGCTTCTGGTTATTGGTTAGCAATGGAATTTTAGGTCCAACTCATTTATATTCTCGCCCCAAAATGCCTTCTTTTATTTTTTTTGAATGAATTTAAGATAATTTATATAAAATTCTTAATCTTTAAATACTATAAAAATAATATATTATTAATTTTTAATTAACAATGCTAATGCGGACCATCACTTAAATTGGTCATTTTATAAATCTATCGTAGGACAAATCATAACCACCATAAGAAGCGAAAACAGAAAAGATGAAGAACAAAGGGACAACTAGAGAGGAACGGGTGAATTGAATCTCTTCATTGCTAGCTATTTCACCTCAGAACTATCACCGAATACTCCATTGTCGTCGACGATCGGCTAATATCTTGGCAATCACCGACAATAGTGAGAATCAGTCCGAGAATGAAAGAAGAGAGATAACAAAAGAGAAAGGAGGACAAGCATGAGAGAGTTTCAGGGAGACCGTGACAGGGAGAAGATAGAAAGAAAGACGAAAAATAAGGAGCTAGCTGAAATAACAAGGATTTGGAAGGAAACAAAAAATGATCTTGTTGACAAAACAAGGAAGAAGAAAACAGAAAACTTAGGAGAACAAGCATGACAAAGAAAGAAGAAAAAAAACAATACACCGTGCAATTCTACGTAACCGTTGGAGAAAGATAAGAGCCAGTGATTGGCGCTACAACAGAGAAGATGCTTTATCATGTTATAGATGGATTGGAAGCACCTCCATGGACGCCGTCGGTAGTTGCGCGTTGGTGCCACTGGACCATGGGGTTGCAGCGCAGTCTTGTGAGGAGTTCCCCCCTCTATCTAAGGAAAGGCCTTAGGGTGGAGCAGTGGGCAACTTGAGGGGTCAGGAAGAATGTGAGCTGCGGTGGAAACACCAGTCCCTAGAGAGGGGGGCGTGGAACAATTAGCTTAAGATTAACCTACATAGGGGAGAGCTGAAGTATTACCCTGAGGTCGTCAAGGATGGGTCACTCCTCCTCTTGTGGTGCTGCAAGCAGGGATCAGAATATTGGCCAATGCTCTGGTGGGTTTTTTCTGGGCGTCTAGCTTATCCAGTGGTTAACGCCTAGGCTAAGGCAAGATGGGGAAAAAAGGGGCTTGGAAAGGTAATGTACCGGGAGGATAGGTCGGTGCTTTTTAAGTTCACCAAATCCTCTTGAGTGGATGAGATTGTTGAGCAGGGACCATGGCATGTTGGGAATCAACAGTTATTCCTGCAGGAGTGGAGACCGAGTCTGGGGGCTGGATAAGGGAACGATTGAATTTATCCCCCTATGGGTGCAGTTCCATGGGTTACCAATGGAATATTGGACCATTGAAGGGTTAAGCCACTTGGCCAGTGTTCTAGAGAAGCCTTTGTGTATGGACACGCAAACAGCAGCCATGAAGCAGCTAGGATATGCGAAAATTTGCATAGAGGTTCCTAAATTGGCGACACTACCTAAAACTCTACCCATTATTAGGCTTGGGGAAAATGGGGAGATGATCAAGGATGAGATCCGGATCTCCTATCCTTGGTCTCCAGTGGCAATTACAAAGATGTGGGTAGCTAAAGGGAGAATTGGTCCACCTGGGCTACCTGAGGCGCAAGAGGTTGACCAGTTATTGTCAGTTGGAAAACAAGATGCAGCTTTAAATGCTTTAATTTCTAAGGTAGTGGGGGGAGAAAAAAAATGAAGTGAACTTGGCTTCAAAGCAAGAAATAGGTAAAGAGCTATCCAGAGGGGAGGCAATGATCAAGGAGAATGAGGCTAGGACTGATGAGGAGAGTGTTAAAGATAATGGGAACAAGGAGGCAACGTCCCATTCACATTGGCAGTGAATGTGATCGTAAATGAAGTTAGTATATCTAGTAGTTCAGGGGATAGTGTAGAGGTGGAGCGGATTACGCAAGGAAATGACCTAACTTTGATTAGTGCGAAAACTGGTTTGGTGGGTACTAAGGATAGATCAGGGAACTACACTGATCCAGCAGTATTTCTGGACCTTACCACAGCAGGCAAGACACTATAATCTAAATGTGAAGATGCAGAGCAATCCTCTCCTATTGTTGTTACTGGCGGGAAAAGAAAAGCCCGCAAGAAAAGTAAAACGAAAACATAAGGGGCTCATATCCTCTGAATGTTTGTTCTAAGTTGTTTTCTCCATAGATGTCCGTATTAGGTTGATTATGGTTCAAGACGTAGTTGTTGTACATAAACCTTTTTTGGTAGGGATCTTAGCAACAAAAATTAAGAGTTCGGTGCTTAAAGATAGGAAACTTTTGGGTGCTAAATGGGATTTCATATCCAATCATGATAACCACTATAATGGTAGAATATTGTGTTGGTTTGATAAGGATTAGGTGGAAGTTCAAGTTCTTGGGATGAGTAACCAATATATCCATTTACAATGTTGGCTCAAGGGCAGGTTTCGGTTTGAAGCCACAGTAATTTATGCAGCAAATTTTGAGTTTCAAAGGGTTAAACTGGGGGAAGATTTGAAGTCAATTCATGCTGGAATGCAATTGCTCTGGATAGCAATTGCTATCTAAATTCTACGGAGGTAGAAGAAGGTGTATGGCACTATCCAAATATAGGGAGAGAACCCTCTCAAATGAATCAGCAAGTAGATTTCGTGGACCTCAGGGGAGTTGGAAGGTGATTCACATAGGAGAATAAACAAGAAGGACATATGTTCCTTCGGAAAAAGTTAGACTGAGCCATGGTCAATCAACGGTGCTCCAATTTTTCCCTAAAGTTGTGGCTGAATTTGGAGATCCGTTGTGTTCAGATCACTCTCCCATCTTGATACAACATATGCAAGATGAGTTGCCACTGGGAGCTCCCTTCTACTTCTTTAATGGCTTTGCACTAGTGGATGAATTTATGGAAGTCATACGCAGGGCTTGGGATTTTGAGATAGGAGGATATAAGGCATTCCAACTTATGCAAAAATTGAGGGCTGCAAAGCTAGCTATAAAGCAATTGTGTAAGGGGAGGGATCAAAATTTAAGGGAGTTGAGAAAGGCAGTTACTGATATACAGCATGCTTGTTATATTGACGCACACAATGTAACTCTGAGGGTGCAAGAAAATGAGAAGATGCGGCAGTTGCAAGATGAGTTGCAGCTGCAGAAAACGAGGTTGAACTGGCTGAAAGACGGGGATGTAAATTCAAAGTTTTTTCATGCTTCGATTTTGGCACGTCAAAACAGAAACACTATTTCAGTACTAAAGGATGGAGGGGGAATTTGGTTTCTGGGCAAACAAAGCTTTTAAATCATATACGTGAGTACTTTATTCAGCTAATGCAGGACTCCCTTTACCAAGGGAATGTGCTAGAATTTTATCCTGACCAGTTGATGCAAGAGATGATGCTAACACCATTTACAGCTCACAGAGTGAAGGGGATGGTATTTTGGTAAATAGCAATAAGGCACTGGGTTTGGCTGGGTTTTCGATAAGTTTCTTCCAGAAAACTTGGGACATTATTGGACCACTCTTAACTGAAGCTGTTTTGGAGTTTTGCTCTTCAGGCGCTTTACTAAAGGAGATAAACCACACTTTTCTATGTCTGGTTTTGAAGGTTGAGTGACCCTCTATGATATCGGATTATCGGTTGATCTCATGCTGCTCAACAGTGTATAAAATCATTGTAACATTACTGGCAGAAAGACTCAAATTGGTGTTGAATGAGGTGGTTAATAAGGCGCAAAGTGCTTTATTGCCATCCCAGAGCACTGGGGATAATATTTTACTTTTAGTTATTGGGGGAATACCACAAGGGAAAGCAGATCCAAACTTGTGCCCTGTAATTGGACTTATATAAAGCATACAACACAGTTAGGTGGGATTATTTGAATCAATGTTTAGAAGCTATCAACCTACCTGATAGGTTCCAGCATTGGATTATGCAATGCATCCAGACTTCTTCGATGAGTGTACTAGTGAATGGTATCCCAACCAAACCTTTCCGCAGCCAGAGAGGCATCAAGCAAGGGGATCCTCTTTCCCCTTACCTATTCACTCTGGCTATGGAGGCTTTCTCTAGATTGGTGACGAGGCTGGTGGAACACAATGGGTTGTTTCAATATCACTCTAGGTGTCAAGAGTTGAGATTGACACATTTGCTTTATGCCGATGATGTAATCTTATTTTGCAGAGCGGTACCTCAAGTTCTTTTGATAATGATGAATATGGTGAGCAAACTTTTGGAGTGGTCGGGTTTAAAAGTAAATGAGCAGAAGAGTGGGGTTATATATCCTCTGACATTCAGCATCCGGAGTAGATCAATAATATGGTGGGTTTTGCTCGACAGACAATCCCATTTTGGTACTTGGGAATTACTATTACGGCAAGGAAACCTAAGCTCTCAGATTTTATTCCTTTGATAGAAAAAATGAAAGGTCGAATTACTAGGTGACAGAATCGATTTTTATCTCTACTAGCTAGAGTGAATCTTATTAATGCCGTACTGAATAATATGCATATATACTGGGCGATGCACTTGGTCCTTCCGAAGAAGGTGATAAAGGAGATGGAGATAATACTAAAGGCCTTCTTATGGTCTGGGAAAGTTGGAAACTGTAAAGGGGCTAATGTTAAGTGGAGTGAAATCATTATTCCTAAGAAAAGTGGAGGATTGGGTGTTATGTCAATCACTCAAATGCACCGATTCATCCTTCTTAAATGGATTTGGAGGCTCTTTGTTGATAAAGAGGCATTATGGGTAAAATGGGTGCACTCATTGTATCTCCACTCACACAGTTTCTGGAAGCTACAAGACACTTAGAGTATTTCGTGGATGGTTAGGGGGATGTTGAAGCTTAGGGATGTGGTTTACCTGGTCATGAAACCTAAAGTAGGGGATGGAAAGGATATTAGGATGTGATTTGGCATCTTGGCTGACTCAAGTCCTTTATGGCTTCGAGAGAATCTCCAGGGACTTAGAAGTCGGATTCCTTAGGGGCGACAATTGCTTGGATTTGGAAGGAATGGGATCAATTATCTTCCCAACGGCATTTTCACATTCTGGAGGATTGTTTCATACAAGCCCAACTGTGGGGATGAAGGATGTAGTGGTCTGTACTTTACACTCAAGTGGGAGGTTTATTAATAAGTCGGCGCATTTTCTTCTACAAACGCCACTTTTAATAATGTCATGGCAAGACATTTTATGGAGCAAAGTAATGTGCCCCAAGGCGGCTATTTGTCTTTGTTTGGTGATCAAAAACTGATTATGAACTAAGGATGGGTGGTTGGGGTCCTTTGATCCTATTTGTGTTTTATGTAAAATGATTACTGAATCGAGAAATAATTTGTTTTTTGAATGTGAGTATAGTAAATCGGTGTGGAGCAGAATGTTGGTGTTGCTTTGATTCCCTAGAAGTTCGTATATATGGGACGAAGTGTTGGTTGACATTATTTGGTATGCTAGACATGGTTACCCACATGAGTTCTTAGTTAAGACCGCTTTCCAAATGGTCATCTGTTACCTTTGGAGGAAGCGGAACAAGAGGGTCTACAAAAATGAGGCTCGACATAAATCCGAGCTAACTGTTGTGATTGTTAATGTGATTAGAGAAATGATAGTGGCCCATAACAAGCAGGATAGCATCAGCAATGATCTCAGATCGCTTTGGTTACTTTTAACTTTTTGATGTATTGATTGGACAGCTGTTGGTTCGTGGTTGATTTCCTAGTACTGTAGGTGTGTTTTTGACGTAAGGATACTTGTAGCTGGATCTTGTATAAGCTTTTACTTTTTTAATATATATTCCGTTTAATTATCAAAAAAAAGAAATTGAAGTTCAATAAGTAAAATGACACCTTATTAGTGTTGGACTAAGAATGTATTAGGCCTGTAATAAAGAGTCTAATAAAATTATTATCAATAGCAACTAGGTTTGCTACTGTTTGCTTAAGTAAGTTTAGAGAAATCAAGAATTCTGTTAGGATCTTCGGGAGAGAGAGAGGATTATTCTAGAAGGAGTTAGTTATAACCGTTTGTATCTAGGGAGGTTATAAAATAAGGGAATAGAAGTAAGGAGAGGAGAGGAAGAATAGTTGTGAGAAGAGTGACAGAAGGTTTATCACCTTCTGAGGAGCTTATTCAGCTCTGGTTAGGAGCAAATCTGCTCTGGTA
>JANZLF010000222.1:44296052-44312194 GCA_026546835.1 Erythroxylum foetidum
CTTTTAGCGTATTCTGTACGTACGCTTCTCTAACAATTCCTTTGCTCAAGTTACTTTTGTCGGGTACACATACTTCTCCTTTCAACTACCAAATATCATTTTTCTGATGTCACTCGAAAGCCTAGTACTTATCCAAGCATATATCAAGCTATCAACCGTATTAGAATACGGAACATTCCTCATAACCTCTCTCTTTACTTTATTCTTTAGATATGATGCCAAAGATTATCTCTCACTATGGGAGATAGGTGCTACAATAGGTTTACAGTTAACCGTATTAAACCTTTGTAACATATACTCAACAGATGCACTCTGTGAGAGATATGATGAGTGTTAAATCTGAATACTTACGACAAAAGATGCTATGATAAGGTTTTTTTATGTCAAAGTTCTCAACCAAACATTACTTAACCTTATACAACATGATCAAGTAATTTGGCGCGAGCAATATATCATCCATATGCAATAATAGGAAGATAACTTTGCTCCCCCTGACCTCATAATACAAGCATCTTTTTAACTTTATTTTCTATGAAGTCAAAAGAGGTCAAACCTTATCAAATGTAAGGTATCACTTTCGAGAGGTTTGATGTCAATAATATATTGATATGCATAACACACAAACCATATTAGTTCCATCTAGATCTTGAAGGTTATGTGTTCTTCTAATATCCGTATGTGGTTTAAACTTTTATGTCACATCATGTATGACATTTCATTCATCAGGATTCTTCTTTTCATAACTTGCTTAGTAAGATACAAAGAAGCATATATCTAATTGGAGGTAAAACACATTCTATACAAACTATATAAGAAGAAAGTTGTACCATTATATTTTACATTAAACACAACTATACAACAGAAGCATTAAATACAAAACGTCAACCTTTTTTGTCCAAAACTGATCCAAAGATCACATAGAAAATGTGTTGTGTAAAAACCAAAATGAACCTTGCAGCAAGGTTCAGCTCATACATTCCCCTATAGATATTTCATCCACTTCTTCATTGTTATCAACCATCAGTTCCTCCTTCCCTTTATTTAGCTTTTTTATGGATATGAAATTTTGCATTGTGGAAGCACCTTGATCAGATACTCCATTATATAGCTACCAAGTACTTAGTGCGAACTATCATAAATTAGATACATAAATTATTATGCTAAGGAATTATCTGATGATCACAATCTTTCTTTTTAGGCCTCATATTGTTGGCTTCTTTATGTCATATGGATCTTTACCAACACTGAATTGACCAGCATCAACATCTAGAGAAGATTTAGTCTTTCTACCTTTGATCTTGGCGGGCTTCATCTTTGCCTTCCTTTTAGTTGCTTTAAAGGCTGTTGGAGTAGCAAGCTTGAGTTTCTCCCCCTCAACAACTCAATGGGTAATCAAAACACTGAATTCTCATTCCTCATCCTACGAATAATATGTCATCACCATATTACTAAACTCTAGAGGGAGTATATTCAGGGTCTGGTGAATTATAAAGATATCAAGAAGAGGAATATTTAGCATCTTCATTCTACTATGAAGATGGATCATTCTTGATATGTCCTTCATTACTCCCCCTTCTCCTGTATACCTTATAGAGAATAATTCTTTCATCAAAACACTTGTCTCAACATTAAGTGAGACCGTATACCTCTAGGAAACATTACCAAGAAACTTCTTCGTTATGTCATATCCAGAAGTTTACTAAGCAAATGGTCAGTTATGGATCTCTTAATAGTCATAAGACATAACCTGTTAGATCGATCACAGGCTTTATAGGCTACTTTATGAGCTCTCGAGTTCACGGATGTAGGTGGAGATGGCATATCCTGCCGTATGGCCATATCAACCTCAACTATCTCCATAGCATTCAATACATCCTTTGTCCATTTCTTCATATTGAAATCAGTCAGGTTTTCAATGATGACACTAATTTTATTGACTGAAAAGGTGACTGTAAAATGATAATGTTTAAATCAAGAAAAATGCAGGATAATAGCGATACTCAAAGTCATTAAATAGTTTCTTTATCGAGAATCCGATCACGCACATTATGAAACACCTTTGGGCTGAATACGTAATATATGAAATTAGACCTCCACATAAAAGTAATTGGAGTACAAACCATCAACTCTCATAACACTACCACCTTTGGATGAATAGATCACTTGAGCAATAGTTTTCCTCTCTAATGTCTTTATGTATATCTCAAAATTTTATATGAAGCCAACACCTTTAGGCAGAATAACCAAACATAAAATCAGAGAAATCCCCTAACATGTAAGCAGGACAATTAAAAATGCTAACTTGAATGATCGCTTTGGTGACTACATCCTTTTCAGCACTCAAAAAGCCCACAAATATAAGGGATACATCTTTATATTATCCTCACATTCTTGATAGGCATATCATATGTAACAATGTAACATCAATAAAAGAAAAAACTCAAATGTACAGTCTCATTGTCACACACTCATGTTGAAGACATTCTCTGAAAACTTTATTTGAGATTTTTGTAAAGAAAAATCTCATTAGAGCGACTATTGTGTATCATCGAATACTAAACCAATTGCTTGAGACACAAGAACTTCATATATCTCCTTTATGGTAAGTTCGTTGCATGAAAATTCGCTCAAAAATGGCTTCATTGTCTTAAAACCCTTTTTCGGTGACTATCATGCGATCCCGAGCACTGAACATGAGACCTGGGAAACGAAAACTTAAAGTATCTCCCTCATATGATGTCCGAAAGATGAAAATTTATTTGAAATTGGATTCAAAATGCCTTAGTTACTTTTTTGGAGTTAAACCTTAATTTATCACTAATGTAATAAATCCAAAAAAAGAAAAATTCACTTTATAAATTTCCTGAACCCGAAAACTGACCCAAAACACCTCGGGGCACCCTTATGGGAAATCTGGAGACACGTCTGGGGTGTGTCACGTAGACGAGTCCATCGAAGCTAGTACATGCAATGCATATGCTCGATATGTGTGTGGTCACCGTTGTCCCACGTGTTTGACGCGTGCAACGCATGGGCCAAACTAACTGCCCTTAGGGCAGTAGTAATATGCACCCGACGGTCTTCGTCGCCTCTAACTGTCTGGGTGAGTTTCAGGCCTATTTTCCGTGCTTCCAGGCTCGTTTTCAACCTGTTTCTCTAGGCTAAACATACATATATATATATACTACTTTCATGCAAGAAAAAACTGAGAAATAGAAGGTAACCTTCTGAAAACATTATGGAATAAAACAAAAAAGTCTTCGTTTTTAACTACCCGATCACGTCACCGCTCTGATATCACGTGTAATACGTAACGATGCCGTAGTCACGTATCCCAGATTGAACGTAAAAGGGAAATAAACAAAAAAATGCAAAAATACCTAATTTCAGTTTCATAACTTCAAACGAGCTTTTCAAAGTCGAAACGAAAGCGAATCTATTGCCATCTTCATGGGAACCGCTCACTAGGACACGGTCAACGTCTTTCTACAGTTTTCTTAAAACGTAAACTCTCTTAACAGGTCAGAGAATTCTTATGTTTACGAATGACATGAGTAACTGTTGAAGACTTTAATCTTTATATATAGCTTCCATATCGAACTTCCCCATCACAGGCTCGATATAGGTCTAGTCTATACTAATTGGGATCTATTTTTTACCCAAACTTTGACCCATTGATTTAGATCACTGATTGAGTCACTTTATTATTTTTATTCGAATCAAATTATGTAACTTAACCGATAAATTATTTGAAAAACTTAAAATGTAATTAAATATTGTCTAATTTTATGAGAAAAGTAAAAAATATCCAACAATTAAAAATTGTAAGCAACCGAATGAACGTAAAATAATAAAAATCATGGGTATGGAGACACCAACACCTGAAACTAATGTCAAAGTGATATTTAGAAATAAGTGACAGTATCATTGCCTTACAATATAAAGATCGAATGATAGATGCCACTAATTGCTAATATCAATAAGCAAAATAAATTACTCATTACACTATAGTATGTTTTAATAGCAGAAAGTTACCAAAATTCAAAGGTTTTAAAGTTGTTAATGTGTCACACTCACACGAGGGTGGTTGTTACTTTCAATAGAATAAAGGGCAGCTTTAGCGATTGCACTTCTTTTTTTATTTTATAAAATGAATATTTTTATTGCTAGAATTTTACGAGAATCTTTTTTACAAATATTAATTAATAATTGTTAGACTCCAAAGTCCAAACCATAGTATCATTTCCTTTTTCTTTTATTAAAATTAGAGCGAAAAAAGGGGTAAGATCATGGCCTTTTGCTTCATTGTGGCCCATAATTGGCGTCATGTTAGGCACTTCTCCATTATGCGACTCAGACTAATGCTTTATCGATTGCTTGCGCTCCTTTTCATGGTGAAAGGTAAGTCTCTTCTTTTGTCATCTTGCAACCTCTCCTTACATTTATATTTTAATCAATTTTTTTCAGGGTCGACTGATTGTAGCTTGTTTGCGTTTTGATACATGATTGTAGTTTAATTATAACACCCTTTATAACCAATATGGACTTTTTCATGAAACATCGTTTGGTGTTTCTGGAGTCAATAATTGTATTTAGACCTCCCAAATCCCAATGGATTGTACTTCCATGTTTTCAACTAATGATTAAACACCAAATAAATTTTGTGATTGTGATTTGCGGAAGTAGAATCAATAGTATCTGACACCTGTGGAGCAATAAATTTCAGGACCAAATTGAAACCAACAACTATACTCAATGGTGTCTACGCAAAAATGATCACTGATGCCCTGCACAGAAAGAAAGCCAAAACAGAATAAACAAGACCCTGAAAGCTGAAACCCCCATATTACATAACAGAAACTGACATTGCAGAGTTTGAAGACATTACCATTTCTTATCATGGTGATTCAAGGAAGCCAGTTTTGGTCAAAACAGCATTCCTTACTCTGCTAAGATCCCTACCTTTCAGGGTCCTACCAACACCTTCACATACAGAAAATGAAGAAATCCGAGTCCTTGCAAGCCTTGCTGCAATCAACTCATGTGGGGGCAGCTTCGATTTGAATTTACCGTCATCATCATCATCTTCTTCTTCTTCTTCTTCACTGTCACCACCACCATCATCATTTTCACTGCCATCAGGACCGCCGTGGTTATCATCAATCCATGAATTTACGTTTTTGGAGGCTTTCTTGGATTTTCTTCCAGAAATCATAGACCAGTCAGGAATGTTGACAGGTGCTGATTGCTGCTGCAGAAGTTTGATTTCATGTGAAGAGGTGTTACTGCTACTGTTACTACCAGCAGTTGTTGCTCTTGGAATCATTCTTGCGGCACTTGGGAAGTTCCTTGAAACAGAAACTGAGGGTTCTATGGATTTATTGTTAGATGCTTGAAAGGTTGAATCTTTACTTTCTTTTAAGACATCCCAGACATCCTCTTCATCAAAGTCTCCATCTCTCAGTGATCTCCACAAGCCACTGCTCTGCCTCGATAAGCCACGCCTATAATCCATTGCCAATTGCCTGCAAATTTACAAACTAGAAAATATTATACAGACTTGAAATTTTACGGTCTTTAAAATTCGCAATTCAAGCGAATACGATACAAAGAAAAGAAAAGATTTCAGAGATCATGACATAGCTTGGCACCAACCTAAATCCCAAACTGGAAAAGCAGTTCATGTAAAGAAGAAGAACTGAGAAAAAGAAAAGAAAAAGGAATCCAACTTTTCGATGAATTGAGAACCTTCAAAAAACAGTCTTAGCTTTCCTCGGGATTCTAAAGGGAAATCTGCAACATGTAAAGGATATTTTGAACTAAACAAGAAAATCAAGCATTTTTTTCTTTTTCTTTTTCTGCTCTCGACAGAATTCAGGGAACAAACGAAAAGAAAAGGATTGAAGAGTGAACAAGTTCCTTTCTTTTGATCATCAGATTCTTATTTCTGGCCCTCAAATCTGTTAAAAGAGTTGGTGGTGATAGCCCAAGATCTACACACGAAGAGGCACTGTAATGAGAAAGAAGCATGAATAAGACGGACCTTACTTTTGTCCTCTGGAGATCTCCAAGTGCTAAATGATGTGCTTGTCTAATGTGCTTCACCTTGACAGCTTGACTCCTGGGACAATGATATAAGAAAGCAAATGAACAGTACTAATAAGTAAAATGTAAATTCAAGGTACCCTTTGGATCATTTACTTTCTTCCTTTCTAAACTTTATGACCCCAAATCTTCCCTTCTCTTTAGGTTGGATTTGAGACCAGGCCAAATTGAATGATAAGTTTTCTTTCTATATTATGCACTGGGACATGAAATGATAATGATTTATATTAACCTCTATTTATTAGGCCGCTAAGTTTTATTAGATTCTCTAAAATTTCCTTCCCTAACTATAAGATACTTGACTGAGGTAAGGAATATTATGGAGTTAAATTTTACTTGATTTCTACGTTTGTTTTCAATATTGATAAGAAGATGTTTAGCTACTCTTACCTTTAGATTAATTTAACTTTTTAGATTGGTCAATTATATCTTGGTACAGTGGATATGTTACCAGCTATGCTATTGCATTCTCAGTTCTCAAGTTGTTTGAATCATTGGCATGTTCGTAGCCCATAAAGACTAAATTTGCAGAGACAGCGGTGAATGGTAGCCACTAGCCACTTGCAGATTCTCAGGATTGCTATGGAATGAGAGCAGGAATGGAAAATGTTTCCGACAATGTTGCAGTAAGTAATAGTATGATCCATTATAGCAGGATACTAGCTTGTCTTTAGTTTGGTGTTTTTCTTTGAAAGGCATTACGGAATCACAAAAACCATATTCTTCAATCCCATTATTACCTTGTATCGTCCATTGCCAAGATGCCTTGCCAATCACAATCTTTTCCAGCACTGCTTTGAGCCTATTCCACCTTCCATCCATAATCGAGACTCAAGAACAGGATGCTTCAAATTCCATTATATCAATCAGGCTTTAAATTGAATCTAAGAAAATATTTAATCCTTGGGAACCGAAATTTCTATCACTTTCTAGGGGAAAACAAAATTGACAAATTGATTTTTTTTTATTCTCGCTTATTCAATTAAATTTATCAACAAATACAATTTTTAAAAATAAATCGCGGTAAAAATATAATAAATTATTATTTCATTTTTAACTTAAAAACATGGTATCCAGCAAAAACATCTTTAATGAATGTCCAGTACTTCATGCAGTACGAAAACTCCCATACTTTATGTTGTTATTATGTTTTCTTTTCATCTAAGAAATTTATCTTCAATTGACTGTTAATATTAAAAATATTCGTTAAAAAGTTGAAATTTTAAAATTGTTAACAACAATTTTAAATGAGAGTCTTTCTTAAACTTAGAATTTGGAGGGGCTCAATAATACGTAATCTTACTTTTATATAATAGAGCGCCTATTTTTAATAAACTTATATGCAATACAACATAAAAATACTACAAATTGTAAATGTCTATGTATGAAAAAAATACAAATATGTAATGCAATACAAATTAATGTAGTTATAGAATATGTTAAAGATTAATAATAAAAGATAAAATAATTAAATAAATATACAAATTAAAAATAGATATGTACAAGATTAATTCAAACCAATCATGTCAAGAAAGTAATTAAGTTAAGTAGTTAACTAACTAAGACGTAAGTACTTTCTATTAAACTTGAAGGACACAATCTAAAACACCTAAGAGAATGTAAATGACCACTTTAAGAGAGATCATTTATTCGTATCATAATACACAAAAGTTTTATATTGCGGGTTATGTTTTTGGTAAGTTTTGTCTAAGCCATATCATTCTTGATAGCTTCTTTCCAGTTTTTCTTAATTCTTCTTTTTTTCTTTTACAATTTCTAAGTATTATTTTCTTGGATTTTTTTAGTGAATCGCCATAGTATCTCCTTTTAACATATCTGAATCACCTAAGTCTTGTCTTTCTCAAATTTCTATTAATATTAGTCACCTTTAATTTGTCTCTGACTATTAAATTCTTGACTTTATCTTTTCTAATAAGATCACAAATATAATGAAGCATCCTCATCTTCGTCATTATAAACTTATGAGTATGTATTTGTTTGATGGATTAACACTCTCTTCTATATAACATGGTTGACTTAATCATTAAATTGAGAAAAATACAAAAATGAAAGGATAATAAATTTGGTTATCTGTAATTAAAATCATTCTTATAATTATCATTTGCAATTCTAAATAACCATTTGGGGCTAAACACACAAACTACCATAACAAAACCAAACTTCTAAAAAGAGGATACCCTCATCATTAATATAATTGAATTTAATTCATAGAAATTAAAGGAAAATTGAAAGGAAGCAACTTTTAGGAGCCGTCATTTCAGAAAGGGTAGGCCATTGTTTTGAAAGTAATTACAATTAAGTGAAACTCTGAATCAAAAGGGATGATTGAACATGAAGACAAAAGGTTTCTATATTGAAAGTGAGATTAAAATTGGAGCAACCTGCCATCCGGCAAGAATGACCCACATACCACATGCATCAATTAAGCAGCCGTCATTCAACGTACCTGGGCAATCAAACTGCGCTGCGCATCACTAATAGACAAAAGCATTTGGGAATTTTCTCAGTAACCAATCCATACTGACTGCTGTCTTTCGAGCACACTCATGTACATTGAGAGTCTGTTAACAATTTTTTCTTTCCTCTAGATGGTGTTGACTATATTCATTATGATTGATTTAAGCAAGATTATGGCGGCTATTATGTGTACCGTTAGGCCCCATTATTGTAGGGTCGACACTTGATTAATAAGACAATATTAGCATATACACACAGATTGCTTATGTGGCTTTTGGTTTAGGTAATGTTTTACACATTTTAAGTTGATTAAACCAAACTAACTTAAGACGAGTGAACTGAATATAAAGTGATTTAACCAATGTAGCTTACCATTTCAAAAGACTGCATTGATAAAGAAAAAGGGTCAGTAACTGCGCTTATCTTGCATGAAATTTGATTTCCTAATGTGTTGGAGCAGAGACAACATGTGTACGTTGTGTTCGAACATCAATGGATGACAGTTCTCTGTCAAATTTCAAGTGTGGTGATGATATCAAAGTGAATGAGATGTGGGAAGGTTGTCAATCGAATTATGAGAAGTTGGCATCAATTGCAGATTTTTATCATGCCTAAATGGTGTTCATTTTTGTTGCTGTCTAACTGAGAAAGTGGTGAAGAGCAAAGGCGTTCATTTTTGCTAGTTTTTATTTTTATTTTCATGACATCTTTTTACTTCTTTACTATTTCTATCCAGTTAGCAATCAAGCGTATGTGGGATTGTCAAAACAGAAAAACTGAGTCTGTTTAACATGAAGTTATCAAATTCTACACTTCTTCTGAAGGGTCTGTGACAAAAGAGAGGTGTAAAAGGAGCTTTCAACCTCATTAAGAGTATCAAATGT
The DNA here is from genome assembly GCA_026546835.1 of Erythroxylum foetidum. Lineage (NCBI taxonomy): Eukaryota > Viridiplantae > Streptophyta > Magnoliopsida > Malpighiales > Erythroxylaceae > Erythroxylum > Erythroxylum foetidum. The sequence goes on from JANZLF010000222.1 coordinate 44,305,520, forward strand.
GAGCAGAAACAGCTCGTGAATGCATCTTGTAGCTGTCGAGGTGGAGAAACAGATTTCTTCATTCATCAATTCGTTGCCTGTGTAGAAGACATGGTGCCTCGTCTACTCAGATAGGTTTAAGTTTGAAACTTCAGATGAAGCAATTTGGCCACATGCTTTTAGGTTTGGCGTCTGTTGTCCTTTTCTCTTTCTGTATTATAATAGCCGTACGTGAAGCTTTCTCAGAAAAAATGCAAGGCAATGGCCCCTAGGAATGCTTGAGCTCAGCAAGTTGTCCGACAACGAAATATCACTCTGTCCTTGTGCATAAGAGTTATTGGTTGTCTTTTATGGCCATCACCAAATTCCAAGTTCCCTATCCTCATAGGGGAGGAATGCAACACCACACAAAATATATAGAGGCTTCTTAGATAATCTGGTTAGGTGATTAACTGAAACGTAGTAAAAGATCGTTCAACAAGAAACACAAACTCCATGGCTAAACTAACCAATCCTCCTTTCCTTTACTTCTTCCTAAAAGTGCAATCAGAAGCAACATAACTATGCACTCAAGAAACTCACTTTCTTAAGGTTCACATGTTCTTCCTAAAAATGCAACATAACTATGCAGTCAAGAAACTCACTTTCCTAAGGTTCACATGAAATTCTAAGAGGTCGTGATTGAAATCCAAACCAGCAGCTTTCTGTGGATTATGCAAATAGCTAAAAACTAGTGATTGAATACAAAATGAAGCACTGGGTTAAAGAAACCTTACAAACAAACCAGATTAGTAGATTTGTTTATAAGCTTTCATTTCTGCATCTCGTGGTTTACTTCGAAATAAAGTTATATTAACAAAAGAAGATCCTAATATCAATCGATCAAGTGAAAATAAGCATGTGGGATTCCAATTTCCAACTGAAATGATCGTAAGGAAAGCTCAAGATAAGAATATAACTAACACCAAATCTTTCATTTAAGAAGTTATACCCCGAAGATCACAGTTAAGCACCACCCTGTAAGTGAATTACTCATTTAAGAATAACTATTATTTCAAGCACATAACAACATTAGTTATTCAAAATGTTGAAGCACACTCAGTTTGCATATGTTTCAGGAATGTTATTTGAGAAAATATGATTGAAACTGGACCTTCTTCTTCACATGTTTACTCTTTTGAGGTCGTCCTTCTACGAGAAGGCAGAAGACAATTTCTTCAAACAGCAAAAACATATTTAGTTTCCTATTTTAGCTTTCAACCAAAATCAAAACAGTCACATAATTGAGCTTAAGATACTATTCTGGTGAACAATAAGAAGAAAATGATGGCACATAGATCATCAAGTGGCATTTCAAGACATCAATAGATTATCTGAAAACAGATCTATACAACACAAATAATTTTCAAGAAAAGGAGCTGTGAACAATAATTTGCTGATTGATAAGTGCATATGCAGACAGGGAAAAAAAGGTACACAAACATCCATAAATGACGAAGTGCCATCCGGAAAGCTTGTTGAATATCCATGCGCGTATGCTGTCCAACATTTCCTTAATCCTATAGTTAATGCCACACAGAACAGCTAAATTGTCGGAGAAAATAAATTTACACAAAGTTTCTGATCTCTTGGTAATTAAATTTTGACATCCAGAGATCCAAACTAAATTCAATTTGGTTGTGAATCAGGGAACATTTACCACTAAATATTTGTTAAGGGTACATTTACCACTAAATCTTTGTTAAGTCTTCTGCACTCTCTGTTACAATGAAGTTTGGATCTGAAAGGAGAAAAGGTCACCAAAACAAAAATTCCCAGTGGAAGGGTTTTTTACTTCTCATTAATGTTCATGCAGTTACGATTTGTGAATGAGAATGATTATCTTTATGGTAGCTTCTATGGCTACAAAATCCAGCTAATCACAGCATTCTTACCCGACAGGAGTGACATGTTAATACGAATAACAAACATAAATCAAGAAACTTGAGGATCATAAACTGTTTATGTCAAAGCCTCAGCTCCAGCTATGATCTCTAGTATCTCTCCTGTAATCTTTGCCTGCCGCTCTCGATTATATTCAATAGAAAGATTTTTCTTCAGTTCAACAGCATTATCTGTAGCATTACTCATGGCATTCATCCTCGCCGCAAGCTCACTAGCCAAGGACTCCTGCAATGCTTTTAAAATCTGACTATTCAAATAAAGTGGCATCATAGCATCAAGAATTTGAACTGGATCTTGCTCGAATTGCAAAAGAGGTGAAAGTCCCTCACCCTTTACAGTGAAACAGTCCCTCTCCAAGGACAATTTCCCTCCCTTACTTGTCAACCTAAAGAACTCATCTTCCACAGCATCCACACATTTACCATTTACATCACAAACCCCTCCCCTTGGACACAGTGGCAATAATGTGTGAATCACTGGATCGGACTTAACTAAAGACACAAACTTAGTGTAAACAAGCTCAACTTTATCGACCTCCTCGCTAACAAACATTGAAAAAACATCATCAGCAATCAGCTGAGCCTCTTTTGCAGTGGGAAAGCCCCCTCCCTCTATAAACTTATCGACTAAAATGTTAGGCCTCCGCCTAAAATACGAGTTGCCCCTTTTTCCTACACTAATGACAGTGTACTCTAACTCAAGTTCTTTCAACTCTTTCATCCGGGTCTCAGCTTTTTTCAACACCACATTGTTAAACCCACCACAAAGGCCTCTGTCACCGGTAATAACAATAAGCGCTACTTTTTTCACAGGCCGGATAGTCGTTAAAGGAACATCAATATCATCCAACTGACACTCTTCGTTAATGTTACAAAGCATTTCGAGGAGGCTTTCAGTGAAGGGTCTACCATTGATAACAGCCTCTTGGGCACGCCGTATCTTCGCAGCCGCAACTAATTTCATCGCCTCCGTGATTTTCTGGGTATTTTTAACAGTACCAATTCGCTCCCTAAGCTCACGTAGTCCGCAACGAGACGGCGTAAAAGCCGAACATTGGGATACAGAATCACGTAATGGTGAGATTTTTGTCAAAGGACGAAATGGGTATGGCTGAAACTGATAAGAAAGCAGACTAGAATTTGAAGGTCTTAGCGAGACCCACATGATCAAAAACAAGTTTGGATTTTGCACAAAACTGGAGAGAACAAGACGGTGAAAACAAGAAGGGGTTAAAAGGAGGGTTCAGGATTTCAAAAAGAGGAGGCAGAATTTTTCATAGAGATTACCAGGAAGGAGTTAAGGAGATGCAGGGACCTTGATTCCCATAAGACCCCCGACCCTCAAACAACGGTCGGGGTGAACGGCGTTTGGTTCCTGAGAAAACGGCAAGTGTTTTTGATATAGATTACTGATTAGAGCAAATGAAATGAAAAATAAAATGGTTTAATTTTGTACTAAACCAAAATCAATGGATCCAAAGTCCAAACATGCTGCTTTTACTATGATCGAGGACCAAATGCTAAAGCCTGGGTAGTTCGGTTGGTAATTTAGTAGAGTAAATTAAGACAAGAATTTAAGTTCGATTCTCGACAACGGGAATACAAGAGTCGCTTTACTAGGCGGTCGATAGAGATAAACCGTGATTTATTCCCTTCATAACCTGATCGGGCTCGAGTGTGAGGATAGTTAGGGTGGCTGATTCTACCTTTTGGGACAAAGACCAAATGCTAAAAAACAAAATAATCAATCTCTCTGAGATGCATATACCCCCGTATATCTTAAACAAAATATTGTTTAGTTGTCTTGAGCAATAGAAAAAAGATTATGCTTTTCTTATAATTTTAAGCATTTTCTTCCTCTTCTTTTCGCTGATAAAAATTATTTTTATTATATATTAATGTACTATATATTTTTATTTTGTTTAATTACAGGAATTTAATTTTATCCCATTTATGATATGTGATATGTATTTATTATAATTAAATTAAATTTATTATTAATAATTTAATTCTAATTAACTTAATAATTATAGTTTAACTAAAAGATTTTATCTTATCTCTAATTAATATCATTTCCCAATTTTCCCACACATCATTGCATAGTCTATTTGGTGAATAAGACTATGATGTTAGACATGTTACAGATCCAGTTACTTATACATAAGTTGTTTTTGGACCCAAAGTGAATTTATGGTAAGGTATGATGACTAATGCGATGCAAGTCATAAAGCATAGTAAGGTGTGGGAGTTGATTGATTTGCAGTAGAATTGCAAACTCGTTAGTTGAAAATGAATTTGCAATACCTGAAGGATTTCGAGATAAAGTTCAACAGTTTTTAGGCTTGCTCAGTTGCCTGATGGTTCATTCAGGGAGAAAGGTTGACTTTAATGTTATCTTCTCTCCCTTATCCTCGAAGGATACATTTTGAGTAATTATGATAATTGTAGCTCATGATGATATAAAGTTACATCAAATAATTGTCAAAACCACTTTCTTTAATAAAGACCTTTATAAAAAGATCTATATGGTATAACCTTAAGGATTGCAGGATCTAGATAGAACTAACATGATTTGTACATTAAATAAATCAATATATAGTTTACATCAAACCTCCTGAAAGTGATACTTTACATTTGATGAGGTTGTGATCTCTTTCGACTTCATAGAAAATAAAATTAGAAAGATGCTTGTATCACAAGGTAAGAGGGAGCAAAGTTATCTTCCTATTATTGCATATGAATGATTTATTGTTCACATCAAATGACTTGATTGTGTTGCATGAGGTTAAGTAACTTTTGTCTAAGCTTTTTGACATAAAAGACTTTAATGAAGCATCTTTTATCCAAAGTATACAAATTTACTGGGACAGATCTCAATACGATTAGGCCTTTCACAGAGTGCATATATTGAGTATGTACTATAAAATTTTCATATGGTTGACTGTAAACTTATTGTAGTACCAATCTCTCATAGTGAGAGGTTATCTTTGACATAATGTCCAAATAATGAAATAAAAAGAAGGCTATGAAAAATGTTCCTAGTTCTAGTGCGGATGGTAGCTTAAAGTATGCATAGGTGTGCACTAGGCTAGACATTGCATTTAGGGTTGGATTGTTTGGTCAATATCTAGTTAACTTCGGTATAGACCATTAGAATGCAGTCAAGCAAGTGTTGAGATACTTAAAAGGAATCAAGGATTATATGTTGACATATAGAAAAGTCAACATGCTAACCTCATAGGGAATCCAGATTCAAATTTGAGTTATGTGCTCGGATGATCAAAAATCCATTTAAGGTTACAATTTTATGTTTGCAAATGGTACAATGTCAAGGATGAGTGTCAAGTAGACACGGGTAACTTTCTTGACCATACATGCAGAGTGCATGCTATGGAGCTGCTTTATAGGTGGTTTGACCCAGAAACTTGATTTCTGACTTGTCTGTGGTTGATTCAGTGGCTAGACCTATTTTGTTGTATTGTGATAATCTTGTTGCTATGTTGTTTAGTAATAACAAAGAATATCACAGGGTCTTAGCATTTGGGGGTCAAATATTTGACCATAAAAGAGTTGATACGAAAAGGTAACATTAAGGTTTGGAGTATTTAAGGAGTAAGGAAATGTAAACTGATCCTTTGACTAATGGACTTCACCCCCTTGTGTTTGAGAGACAAGTATACAATATGAGTGTTTTAAAGTCCTTAGACACTGTTAGTTAGAGATTGAAATGTTTGTTCCATATACATTTGTACATTTATGCATTTGATGCATTATGACAATATGGTGATTTATCAATAAAGATGATAATTGTTTATTCTTAATAATACGTGTTTTCATACATTGTCATAATACATGTGAAAGTCTTAAGATTTGTGTCGATCTTAAGCATTTAAAGGTCATTGGGCATATATACAGATTGACCTTGAGCCTACGTCATTTAGACACATACAATTTTAAAAAGATATCTATGAATTTTGACATGATATAAGGAGATATACATTTTTAATCTCACAGAAATTCTCTAATGCAATTTAGCATTTAGTTGGAGAACATAATGATTTTCTCTAATGCAGTTTAGCATTTGGTAAGAGGAAACAAGTTTTGTCTAATATTATTTAGCATTCTGTAAAAGAAAACAAGATTTCTCTGATGTAGTTCGCATATGCAGTTTAGTATAAAGTTTAGAGAAATCAAAACCTACAAACGAAGATGATACAGCTTAGATCATACAAGCATCATCTTAGTTTGTCACACTCCATTTTTTCATTCATGTTAGTAAAGTATTAGATATGTGTGATTGTGTTGGATCTGTGTTACACATGACACGTGCATTTGATACTTTTTGGTATCGAAAGCCTTGCGAGATGAAATGATGGACTTTAGTTATCTTTGGATTAAATGTTTTGTTTTTAAACCTAGTCGACTAATACAATAGCGAGACTAAACCGAGTTTTTAAACTGTTATTGTAGCATCCCACTCCCGCAAAACCCAAACTCGATATCTTGGGTGATATCCGAGCCCGTGCCTCACGAGGGTGGTATGCTAGAGTAGTCAAAACAGTTTAGAAACTCGGTAATACATTTTTCTTTTTGAAAACAATCAAGTGCGCAGATATGAGTAAATAGTTTGAGCCCGCTTTAATACGAAATCATTTTCGATCATAAAACAATTTCAATCATAAATCAATTCATACACACATTATCCATAGTCAAAATTGGGCCCAATACAATAACGGTACTAATCTGCGGGATT
>JANZLF010000222.1:44312294-44323983 GCA_026546835.1 Erythroxylum foetidum
GAGTTCGCAAACTCACCCAACATTGCAATTATTTTTCAGGAATTGACGAGTACCCCGTTAGACAAACGGGAGTATGATTACTGCAAGAGAGTCAGAGTTTGAAGTCGGGATCAGTTTCACATCTACATTTGAGTCATTCTGATTTATATGTAAATTTGTATTTCTGCAGATTTGTACTGTCATTGCCGAGGGCCCCAATTGATTAGTGATGTATTGTAATATGATTACTGAAATAGTATTTTGATTGAAAATATTTTCGTATCACGGGCCCAAATTATTTACTGATATGCGCGCACTCAATTGTTTTCAAAAAAGAAAAATGTCTTACTGAGTTTCTGAATGGATTTGACTGCTCTAGCATACCACCCTCGCGAGGCACGAGCTCGGATATCACCCAAGATATTGGGTTTGAGTTTTGCGGGAGTGAGATGCTACAGTTATCAACTTGATTCAACACTGCAATTAAGTATTATCAAAGGGAGAGAATGTTGGACATTTAGGACATTTTTCATAAAGTTGGACGTCATTTAATTGCATTTTTTGATTTTTTAATAACATATAGATTAAGTTATGTAATTTGATCCAGATAAAGATAATAAAGTGGCTAAATAAATTATCTAAGTCAATGGGTCGAAGTTTATGAGAAAAATAGATCCCGATCAGTATAGGCCAGACCTATATCGGCTTGTGATAGGGAAACTCGATATGAATGCTATATATAAATGATGAAAAATGTAAAAAAAAAACTTTACCATGTCCCTATGAGCAGTTCTAGTCAAGGCGGCGGTGGATTTGTGCTCATTTTAGCTTTAGAAAGCTCGTTTTAAAGTTTTTTTTAAAATTAAAATGAATTAATCAAAGAAAAAAGTTGCAAGTATAGCCTTATCCTTTAAAGGATATCAAACCTATAACAAATTCGACAACAAAGGTATATGGATGTAGATATGGAAGAAGAAATAGAAGGATCTGACTTGAATCATCTTCTCACTCTTCAAACCGTCTCTGACAAGAAGCCCACTTAGAACCTCCATTCCACCTTCATAAAGAAAGAAGTTTCTTAAAGATCCAACCCTAATCTCTAAAGTTGTAAGAGAAGCAGATGTTTACCTGTGGAATACAGTCGGTTGGAAGAAGATGGAAAAACAACATGGCCATTAGAACCACCTGGAAGTCACGAACAGTCCCTTGGAAACGAAGAAATGTCTCAGAGAAAACCCTAATCGCTAAATAAGGAACGTGAAGAAGCTGATTACTTGTGAAGAAGAATCGTTTGGAAGTAGATTGAAGACCTTGTCGATCGCCGGAGTCAACACTACCTCCAAAGCCTCTCCTAAGAGCCAGACGCAGTCACAAACAATCGCTCGTCTAAATTGGGAAAAGAATTCAAAGTCGCGAGAAAGACGTGAGTTGTTTTACCCTAATAGTCGGGGTAGGTAAATATTGAACGACGTCGTCGTGCGTTAGTAGTCTAGAGATAAAACACTGTAGTATTTTGAACTTATTGATGAGTTGATGCTTTAGTAGACTATGTTGGTTTTAAGTTTCCACTATGTAATTTATCCCATTAATGAAATTTTTTAATTTCTAAAAAAAAGCAGACATCATCGTAAGCTAAGTCGAGTATGTACGGATAAACGATATAAAAAGAGAAAAAACTCGTTTAAAATTATGAAACCAAAATTAATGCATTTCTTTATTTATTTTTCTTTCACGTTCGATTTGAAACATGTAACTAAAGTCCTGTCACACATTACGTATTTGTGTGCTCCACCCATTGCAATAGCTTATTGTTGAAAGGAAATAAAGTTTCTACTTGAGTTCATAAAAATTCAATTGGCTCTCTCTTACGTGGAGGCAAAAGTCTTGACTATTGTTTTAAAAATCGTTCTCTGTTGAAAACGGAATAGCATGACAAACATCATATCTTTAGGATAGTGGCTGTGGAACGTGATCCTTTATCTCATTATCCCTGTCCTAACTCTGTCCCAATATATCTCAACCATTTATTTATGTAAGACCCACATAAATAGATGGCTGAGATAAGTTAGGATAGAGGTAATGAAATAGAGGATTTGAGGGGAGTGACTGTAGCGACATTAGAAATTCTCTTTAATGAAAAATCTCAATCTCACATAAATAAATGATTGAGATAAATTAGGACAGAGGATTTGAGGAGAGTGGTTGTAGCGACATTAGAAATTCTTTTTAATGAAAAATCCCAATAGTGCAGGGTAGATAAAAGAGGTCAGAGGATGACATCCCCTCACCAACTCAAAATGAATGTTAGAAAAATTCTCTTAAATATTGTACCCTAGCTTACATGGTACTTTTCCCGTCTGCCAATTAGAATGACACCCAAATGATAGGCTCGAGTTTGAATTCGTAGTTGACAAAAGAGTGCGGCAATAGCTTGCAAAGGCCACTTTCTGTTGACATTCTTAGCTTTGTAAAAGTGCTAGACTTATAATTTATATTTTAAGAGGAGCTGCAATCTGGAAACAGACCTGAAGAGCTAGAGTTACGAACGTAAGAAGCAACACAAATGTTGGATGGACGAGCCGTATAGCTGGTTTCAGTGTAACTGAGTGTCCAGAGTGTCAACTGATATGTTAATCTCACACCCACCGAACTTATGAAGTCAAAAAGTAACTTGTGCTTAATGCTTTCCTCACAAACCATTTTGAATGCTCTTCTATGATAACTTCAAACTGTAACTTGTGCTAAAAACTTGCTGTTTTTATTAAAATGATGCACTTTACAAAATAAGAACTGGGCATTGGGAGACAGGTAACCCATCACCAAATTGAAAAAGCACATGGGGAAATCACAAGTTCCTGCTCTTACAGCGCAAGGATTTGGTGGCTCGAGAGGCTAGAGCTATGGCCTTGCGTTCTGTACTTGTCGTCATCCAATCCCTCTCTGCACGACGCTGATGTTGCCTGGCGTTCTTGGCTCTTTTTGGTGCTAAGCGAGTGTCTCGTTCCAGAAAGGCAAGTCTAAACTTTTCAGCCATAGACAACTCATTGGGATTTGACAGAGATGAAGCTACGGGCCTTGGTGCAAATCCACGAACTGCCCATGTCTTTGGATCAATATCCTTAACAAAAGGGTAATCAAGTGCAATATCTGGAAATGCTTCAATGGGCACTTCCATCCCTCTATGTTCAAATGGTGATGGCTTTGGATTCACTATTATGCGCGGGCATTCAGTAACTAAGAAATTCAATGATTCTGTATTGACCTTGGGCTGCAACATTAACAAAAGACACCGGATGAAAATTAGCAGAGGATGCACAATACCTAGATTTTGGGAAGCCAAGAGCAGCTAAAGCAGGATGGGCTGTCAATCCAACAAGAAAAATGAAATCACTGCCTGAAACAGGAACAGTTTCTCTAACATATAGGTTTCCCTTTCACAATCAAACACCCACAGCTCCCCTCATTTTTCCAACACCGCCAAGCAATCTTTTAATAATTTACCAATGTAAATGGCATATAAGAAAATCGTTCATTCTTGTGCAAATAAAATGCAGAAATGAATATGATGAGACATGATTTGTCATGTGATACATGTTTGTAAGTATTAATGAAAACACTTGAGAATTGTAGGGGGATATATAAACTACATGTCCATACCCAAACAAGCCAACGAAGAGATTCGGCACCGTGACTGATTTCAGCCACATCAAGTTCCTCCCAGGAATCTCCATCAACATGCTTTAGCTCTAATTTCAATAAACCCAAGCAGTTGCGAGCAGTGTAGTCACTCTTTGGACACCCACTGCAACATTAACTTCGGTTCAAGCCTGTTGTTAGATTTATAGTCTAGTCATATTTTGTGCCTATTTAGTTCAGAAGACAAATTGGTCAATAATACCAACAAGAAATCTTATTATTCAGAAAAGTGAAATTTCGACAGTTATTAACATTACCAAACAACATAAGCATTTCAACTATGGATCAATGGTTAAAACATAAACAGTTTGAATAGTCAACAAGCAGACTGATGCAACAGTCAAGAACAAAAGCTACACAACAGATCAATTATTAGTTCTCCCTTTCATTCATAAAATCCTAACGTATTGCAGTGATTTGACAAGAGACCTTACCCACATCTCAATGTTTGCAATGACCGGCAGTTCTGCAAAACCACAGAAACACCTGCGGCAGTAATGTTGTTGCACTGACTGGACAAGACCAAGCAAACGGTTAAAAGTTCTAGAAAATTAAATAAAAATTCCAGTGCCAAAATCCCGCAATCAGTGATTTACTGCTTAAGAAAGTATAGTTCGGTTCGAATTATGTTTACGTACGTGGGTCACAAAAAATAAAAACAAAAGTCAGTCAGTCAAATCTTGATGGAATGCAACACAGTTTATAACAAGTGTGATAGCTATCAGTGGCAGAAATTATGGGTCAGAATTATGTGATTTATTTCCCATAATTAGTGTATTAGCTATATACATATATTCTTACCTATATTAGAATAATAGTAATTAGTGCATTAGCTGTGTATATTTTCTTACCAAAAATAGATTGTACAGCAACTCCTATTTAATAGAAAGAATCCTCATGAAGAGGTCATTTCAGCCAATACACAAATTTGTTATGGCATCAGAGCCAATACCGTAACTTTCTGGTCTTTCTTTGTTTTGGGTTGTTGTTCTTTTTCAGTCAGTTGATTACTGACAGCTTTGTTTTGAGATTTCTTGTTCAGATTTTTTGAGAATTTCTACAGAAACTTTGATTATCAAATTTACAGGAAAGAACTATGCTGCATGGGAATTTCAGTTCAGGATGTTTTTGAAAGGGAAGGAGCTTTGGAGTCATATTGATGGGACTTCTCCTGCTTCAAAAAATGAAAAAGAATTCAGTCAATGGGATATAGAGGATGCTCGAATTATTTCTTAGATTTTAGCCTCTATTGAAGGTCATATGATAAACAATTTACGCTCTTTTGGTACAACTAAAGAGATGTGGGATTATCTGAAGCGCATATATAATCAAGATAATACCGCAAAACGCTTTCAACTTGAACTCGAGATCAGTAATTTCAGCCAAGGTAATCTCTCTATTGAGCAATATTATTCTGGTTTTATTAACCTATGGAGTGAATATTCTGGTGTTATCTATTCTAAGTTGTCTAAGCAGGCCTTAACTAGCCTTTAGGCGGATCATGAAGATAGTAAACGAGATCAGTTTTTGATGAAACTAAGACCAGAATTTGAGATTGCCCGGGCTGGATTACTACATAGAAATGCAGTTCCTTCTTTGGATGTTTGTCTTGGCGAATTGCTGCGTGAAGAACAAAGAATGGCTACACAATTTGTAATAGGTGGGTTCAAGGAGACATCTGAGGTTGTCAATGTTGCTTATGCTGCTCAAGGGAAGAATCGAATGAAAGGATCTATACAGTGCTACAGTTGCAAGGAGTATGGACATATTGCCCACAATTGTGGCAAGAAATTTTGCCGTTTCTGTAAGCAGAATGGACACACTATCAAAGAATGTCCAACACGTCCAGAAAATTGAAGAGCACAAGCTTTTGTTTCAAATCCTCAAATTACTGGTTCTACATCTACAACCATCAACACTAACCAGCCAACTGTTACTCCAGAGATGGTACAACAGATAGTTTGCACAATTGTACTGCACTCTCTGCCCTTGGACTTCAAGGTCAAGGTAATACTTTCCTTTCTCCTTGGATTGTTGATTCAGGAGCATCCAATCATATGATTGGCTCATCTGATTTGTTATGTAATCTTCGGGAGTATAGTGGAACAGAAAATATTCAGATTGCTAATGGAAGTAATCTTCCAATTACAGTCATTGGTGATATTGGACCTTCTTTTTGTCATGTATTCGTTTCTCATGGGCTGTCTACTAATTTAATTTCTGTTGGTCAAATGGTGGATAATAACTGTGATGTGCATTTTGCCTTGTGCAGGATCAAGCATTGGGGAAGGTGATTGCGAAGGGACCTAAAGTGGAAAGATTTTTTTTGTTACAATTTACTATTCCTAAAGCTTTCTCTTTAGCTTCTGTTATTGTTGACAATAAAGCAGCCATTTGGCATAAACGATTGGGTCATCCAAATAATGTGATTTTGTCTAATTTAATGAAGCGAGGTTTTCTTGGTAGCAAAGATAAGGGTTATAATAGTTTGTCTCTTGATTGCTCTACTGGTAAACTAGGGAAAAGTAAAACCTTACCTTTTCCTACTTTTGTTAGTCATGCTAATACATGATTTGAGATTATACACTTGGATGTTTGGGGTATTGCTCCTGTTACTTCACATGCCTAGTATCAATATTTCGGAACTTTCGTTGATGATTACAGTCGTTTCACTTGGATCTATTTTCTATGCACCAAAGTCGAGGTTTTTACTGCTTTCCAAACCTTTCTAGCTTATATTTAGACACAAATCTCGACTTGTATTAAAGCGTTACAGTCGGACAATGGTGATGAATATATGCCACATGAGTTTCAAGCATTATTGCAACAAAAAGGTATCATATCTCAACAATCATGTCCTTATACTCCTCAATAGAATGGAGTGGCTGAATACACAAATTGTCACTTGTTGGATATGGTTCATACATTGCTCTTGGAGTCTTCAATTCCACCTAAATTTTGGGCAGAAGCTTTATCTACTGCAGTATATTTGATTAATTGTCTACCTTCTCAACAATTGAATTTTGATTCTCCTTACTATCGACATTTCGGTACGCATCCTGATTACCATAATTTACACACATTTGGATGTGTTTGCTTTGTTCACTTACCCCCACATGAGCGTCACAAGCTTATAGCTCAATCAGTAAGGTGTGCTTTTATAGGTTATAGCGCTGGTCAAAAAGGTTTCTTATGTTATGATGTTGCTAATCGTCTGCGTATTTCCAAAAATGTGATTTTCTTTGAACATGAATACTATTTTCAGCCACATGTGTCTCATTCCAATGGTGTTATGCTTCCTAGCTTTGACAATATCTCACCTCCCATCAAGCATTTTAAACCTGGTTCTGTCTATCAGCAAAGACAATTCCCTGGATCACAAATTCTTTCTAACACTAATCCAATTTCTATTTCAATTGCTCTTAGGAGATCTTCCCGCATCCATCGTCCTCCTGATCGATATGGTTTCTCTGCTATTTTAAATGATACTACGGTTCCTACCTCTTATTCTCAAGCAACTAAACATGCATGTTGGGTAAAAGCTATGCAAGAAGAACTTCAGGCTCTTGAGGAGCATCACACTTGGGATATTGTTCCCTGTCCTACTGGTATTAAACCCATCGGTTGTAAAATGGGTATATTCCATTAAGTTGCAGTCTAATGGCTCACCTGATAGATATAAAGCGAGGTTAGTGGCACTCGGTAACCAACAGGTGTATGGGGTAGACTATGAGGAAACATTTGCACCCGTTGTTATAGACATTGCTGCTTCTAAGGGTTGGCCATTGCGACAAATGGATGTTAAAAATGCCTCTTTGCATGGGGATTTTAAGGAAGAGATTTATATGACTCCACCACTAGGGTTATTTTCTACACCATCCACTAATGTTTGCAAGTTAAAACGTCAATGGTTTGAAACAATCCCCACGTGCTTGGTTTGATAAGTTCCACTCGACACTTTTTAGCTTCTCCTTTGTCCAGAGCCAGTATGATTCCTCTCTATTCCTTTGCAAGATTACTAAAGGAATCGTCTTGTTCTTGGTATATGTTGATGATATCGTTATTACAAGGACTAACACTAATTTGATTTTCCAACTTATCGAACGCCTTCAACATTCTTTTCATATGAAGGACTTAGGTCCTCTACAATGCTTTTTAGGCCTTGAGGTGCATTCTACTTCTATTGGTATTTATCTACATCAACATAAATATACCAAAGAGTTAATTGCTTTAGCTGGTCTTCAAGAAGGTCATTCAGTTGATACTCCATTGGAAGTAAATGTCAAATATCGTTGTGATAAAGGTGATTTTCTTTTTGATCCCTCTTTATATAGACAATTGATAGGGAGCCTGAACTATCTAACTATCACTCGACCGGAAATTTCCTTTGTTGTTCAACAAGTTAGTCAATTTATGCAAGCTCCTACACATCTCCATTTGTCTGCCATTCGTCTCACTATTTGCAAGGAACTTCTAACCGAGGTCTTTTCTTTCCTGTGGATTCTCCTATTCGTTTGGTTGGATATAGTGATGCTTGGGCTGGTTGTTCTGACACTCGATGTTCAACTATTGGATGGTGCATGTTTCTTGGTAACTCTCTTGTTTCTTGGAAAAGTAAGAAGCACGATCAGGTTTGTAAGTGCTCAATTGAGTCTGAATATCGCGCTATGTTCGTGGCTCGTTTTGAAATTATTTGGCTTTGTGGATAATTGGGTGAGCTTGGATTTCCTCATATTGAGCCTACTCCACTACATGCGGATAATACTAGTACCATTTAGATTGCTGCTAACCTAGTATTTCATGAGCGCACTAAACACATTGAAGTGGACTGTCATTCTATTCGTGACGCATATGATGCTCGTATTATCTCTCTTCCACATATCACCACTGCTCTCCAGATAGCCGATGTGTTTAATAAGGCTCTCTCTAAGCCACGACATCACTTTCCTGTTGACAAATTGATGCTTCTTGATCATCCCACATCAATTTGAGGGGGGATATCAGTGGCAGAAATTATGGGTCAGAATTATGTGATTTATTTACCATAATTAGTGTATTAGTTGTATACATATATTCTTACCTATATTAGAATAATAGTAATTAGTGTATTAGTTGTGTATATTTTCTTACCAAAAATAGATTGTATAGTAACTCCTATTTAATGGAAAGAATCCTCATGAAGAGGTCATTTCAGCCAATTACACATATTTGTTAATAGCAAGATCCAGTAAGCTATGCTTAGAATAATTTAATGATGTTCTGATTCAGAATATCATGAGATTGACTAGTAATTTCCTATGTAAATAAACTGCATTGGAAGCAGCATAAACGTTGAAGTAGCCCAATGTGCAGCCACTAAGCACAAATTTCTTGAGTCAACTATTACTAGTGATCAAACTAATTTCCAAATATGACTAACAATTAAACACCAATCTATTCATCCACAACTCTCTCACTCCTCATAGTCTCCCCATGGCCTTTGTACATTAAGATATTCTTACCACTAGTAACAGAAAAGCAATAGAATCAATTCCCAATTAATGCCAGCTCATTTTTCACTTAGATGAATGAGAGAGAAAAGGCTTAGGTGGTTCGGGCATGTGCGCAGGATGCCCTCTGATGCGCCGGTTAGAAGCGGTGAGATAATAAACCTTAGTAGGTACAAGAGGAGGAAAGGAAGGCCTTACAAGACCTGGAGGGAAGTGATCAAGAACGATATGTCAGAGTTGGCTCTAACTGAGACAGTTGTTAGATTTAGAAATGTCTGGCGTGATAGGATACGGGTACACGACAACCATTAGAATCCTCAAGTCTTTTACTTAAACGATAGGACGTCCAACCCCATGTCCTTTACATCTTTGCGAATAGTTAGCTGTGGTCAAGGCTTCAGGTCTAGAGTAGTTCAGGGCGACCCATAACTGTCGCCTAAAACAGTAGGAGTGCCAGGGTAGGAAAGGGGCAACTTCAAATGCAAATAGCAACAACAAGAACCGGTCTTTACACACGGTGGGATAATGGCCGATCTGGCCAACCAGCAGGTATGTCCTTTTGTCTAGTAGTGCATTTCAAATCACTAGATTTTTGTTCGTGCCTGTTCTTTAGTTATTGCTTCTGTTTTTTGCATCATTTTACTTGTCACATCTGTATGTGGATCTACCGGGAAACAGCCTCTCTATTATGTAGGGGTAAGGCTGCGTACTATAAGACCTCCCCAGATCCCACCTCACTGCGGGACTTCAGACTGGGTGGGATGATAATGATGATGATGATGATGATGATGAATGAGCAATAAAGTTCAAACTTCAGTACCTGATATCTAGAGCTCGAAGAAATTTGCATATTTCAGTTATTCTGATTAAACCTGAATCAGTAACTTCTGAACCAGAAATGTCAAGAATTTCCCAGGAACTATCAGCCAAAGAAATAAGGACTTCATCATTCAGCAATTTTCTCCTCCTCGCAATTGCTGAAATTGCCATCTGCCAAACAGAAATATAACCTTGATAAGCTCAATTAACATTCAAGCAACATAGAAACAGTAATGCATAGAATAGAATACTTATGATTCCATAGGCTTGCAACTCTAAATCAAGCAAGATATCCTTAGTCCCATTTTCAACAAGTATTATATAAACCCTTATATCCAACAGGAGGTATCTCCGAATTTTTTCATTAAATCACCAATTCTCTCTTCTATTCACCTTTTTACTAACAAACCTCACATCTCTCATTTCTTTATAGCATATTCAACTAAGTCATTAACAAACCAAAAGCAAATTACAGAAGCAGATGTACACACACACTGAGAAATTAGTAAAAAACCCAATGTGGCCAAGATACTGACAAGCAGCCACCTTAAGATGAGAAGGGAAGCCAATGGCAATCTCCGCCAAGTCTGCAACAACATCATCCAAATGCTTGCCAAGAACTCCAAGGCACAAGCTGACCAAACTTTGCGGCTTGGTCTTCTCACCACTTAATCCTACATCAACTTCACATAATCAATAATCAAGTAATCAACAACTAAAATCAATCATTACATGTAATCATCCAAACCCATTTGCAGTCAGAAACAGGCAATTCTACGACAGAAACAACAAAAGATTTAGTAACTGGTGCTAAATCATTACTTTTTTTAAAATCAAAGAGAAAAATAACGAGCTTTTGATAAAACGGGCTGAAGTTTGCTTCATTATTACAAAGCTCAATTACAAAATTGAAACTTCTTTGAATAAAATTGAATAAGGGTATACTCAATCCAAATCATACAACAAATACAACACGTATGTATAAGCAGAGAGAGGGGAGAGAGACAGAGTACTGACTGGAGGAAGGAAGAGGAGGGGCACAATTGACAGCAGAAAGACTAGGATTGAAATCAAGCTTCTTGTTGAATGAGGATATTACATGATCTGTTGCAGCTTTTTCTTTTTCCATCTTATTTCCAGAACAGAGAGTCAAGCAAAGTGAACGATAGAATGGAGCAGACGAAGAAGAAACCGACTTTTTCACTAAACTAATATTAAAAATATTAAACTTTTGGTTCTCTATAGAGTGGAGGGTATTTTGGTAATTGGAGCGAGACTCTCCATTTAGCCGGTTTGCTTGTGAAGCTTACGTTTTTGAATTTATCAATTTAGAGAAGTAACCAGCCAATCACCCCAAACGACAGCCTCTGGATCGATGGTGAAGGGCGGCCAAAACCTGCCGGCCGACGTAATCCAGTTGATCGACCAGCTAGAGCGTCACTGCTTGGCTGCCGATGGATCTCTCATCTCCAAATCCACCTTCCACGATCTCCAACTCGTACTCTCTTTCTCTCTCTAACCATTTCTACCCAATTATTCATTCACTAATTACTTAATATCGCAGGCCAGAGAGGAAATGTGCAGAGAGCGATTGCGTTATTTGGAAGCTATGGTATTGTTGCTTCTCCCTCCTTTTAATTAATCAATGCTCATACTTTGATCTGATGTTTCTTTTTCTGTCGTAGGCGATATACTGCGAAGCAATG
>JANZLF010000222.1:44327728-44347200 GCA_026546835.1 Erythroxylum foetidum
AAATAATAATAAATATTTTTATTACTAATAATAATTATAAATTAAATAAAACTTACAAAATATTTTTATTTAAATTTATTTTAATATTTTATATAATATTTATTAATAAAGTATTAATAAAATATTTATTTAAAAAATAAATAATTTAAAAATTATTATTTATAAACTAATATTTATTTTATATATTTTTAATTATTAAATCAAAATTTATTTAAAATTTATATATTTTAAAGTCGCAGATTTAAGAGAGAAAGAATGGTTAAATTGTCTGATATTTTTTAGATTAAATTCCTGAGAAAAGTAATTTAAATACCAAGGGGTGTTGAGATTTAGAATCCAAAGAAAGTGTCACTATTTTTTCTAAGTTTTTACTTTCTTAATTACTAAAAAAAAAGAATTAAATATAAAAATTTAAATTTTAAGAAAAAGATCCTCTCGGGCTTAAGGAAATGAGTCCGTGAGAAAACAAGACACGGATGGTACTCTGTTTGGGGGATAAGGTCAAAAGTTGGAATCCGGTTCTCTCCGCCCGCCCATTCATTACTATCTCCAGATATGGCCCACAAACTTCATCTTCCAGACAATGCCCTGCTGGTTCTGGAACTACAACTTACAAGCTCAAGTGGGATGGTAGGTCCCAACACGCGTATGTTGTAAGCGTGCCGACTCTGGTCGTTTCCTTCTCCGAAAGGATTTCCTTTTTCTATATATACCACCCCCCTGAGGACGACTTTATTTTGCACCATACTTCTCTCGTTCTCTCGCTTCTCTCCTAAGGTAAGCGTCTATGTTCTATTGGTGACCTTGTCTTACTTGCTACTTTCTTCTATGATCATTAGTCGGTATATTTGGGTTTCTGGTTTTGCTCTTATTGTTTCATCAATATTTTTTTCGTTCTAGTGTTCCCTATCTCTTGAGGTAACATCCATGATCCATATACTATTGTCGATCATAGTCGTTAGCTCTGCATGCAACCTGCTTCTGTGATCATTAGTTGGTAGATCGGTCAAGTCTTTAGCTTTTGATGTTCTATGTTGTTATAATCGCACAGGGTTTTCTGGTTTTGCTTCTTTCCTTTTCTTCCTTCTTTGTTGGGGGTTTATCATTCTTTCATCATGGGGCTGTTAAGAAGATCGATTGTTTTTCTTCTTTTCTTTTAAAAAAATAAGAAAACTTTCTTGATGTGATTTTATAGATAAGTTCATGATGCCTATGTCGAGGCATCCATAGATTAATCCATAACAGAATCTCCTGGTGAGGATAGGATTTTGTTCTTATGCTTTTGTTTGTGAAACTTGCTAAGGTAGGAGATCGAGAGCTGTGTGTTAAGTTTATGCTAAAAGTTCCATCTTATTTTTGTTTTAGTTTACAATCAAGCAAAGTACATGGTTGATCCACAAGTCCAGATTCCCACTGCTTTTGATCCATTTGCTGAGGCCAAAGAGTCGGGCGCCGGAGGGGCAAAAGATAATGTTCACGTCAGAGTACAACAGAGGAATGGAAAGAAGTGTCTAACCACAGTTCAGGGACTGCCAAAAGATTTCAGCCTCGAGAAGATTGTCAAAGCACTCAAGAAAGAGTTCTGTTGTAATGGGAACGTTGTGAAGGACAAGGAGCTCGGCAAAGTAATTCAACTCCAAGGTGATCAACGCAAGAACGTCCAGAGTTTTCTGATTAACGCCAACCTTGTGCCGAAGGAGCTGATCAAGATACATGGCTTTTGAACTGACCATGTTCTACCATATGCAAGCGTCATGTAAACTTATATCTTTCCATAATTTGACACTCGACTCTTTTAGGAGTTTAAATAAAAGCCCTTTTTGCTACTTAAATTGAATAGTATAGTTCAATTCCTGTTCGAGTTATTCAAATAAGTTCTTGATGCTGCGTAAAATAAACAATTTGATGTTCATGCTAATTAGTGTGATTTATATCCAAACGGAAGATTGATTAACATTAATCTGTTTTGAAACTGTTTAAATTTAATCAACCTATCGATTGAGGTTTATTTAATCAAACAATAGGAAGGTCTGGTTTTTTGTTCCATCAATCATAAGCCTGCAGTAAGCTAACGAATGTGAAAAGTAAAAGAAACTACATGTCAACCATTGTTGTTGCTTAACAAACACACTGGATATTCAAGTTCCAAGTTGGTTTAGCCACAACTACAAACGTACTTGTTAATCTAGCAAACTTTGCTTTTGACACAACATGCTCTTCATGTTTGCATTCATTCCATCGGTTCGAAACATAAATTGTACTTGGTCAAATTTTCAATCAAGAATCCATCAAACATCAATGCAGTGTAAAAAATTTATAAAAAAAAAACAAGTGGAGAGATTCTCACGTCACGTGTGAAAATTTGGCTACAGTTTTGGCAAGTTTCTTTCCTTCCATTTTCTTAATATTAGAGAAGCTTGGCCTGTGGCTGGGTCCCGCTTCTCATCATCGTACAGAATTCTTCATAGTTGATCCTACCGTCCTGTAAATCCCAGCATGAATTAGCACAAGATACATGAGATAAAAGATATAGGAGACAAAGAGCAGTTCTGATAAAGAGCAAATAATTAGCTTACATTATCTGTATCAACTTCAGAGATTATCTCTCTAATTGTTGCCTCATCACCCATTCCATAGTCTTTCATTGCAGTCTCTAGCTCATCTATCGTGATAAACCTGCAAAAGGGTCATATATCAAGCCAGCTACTGCAGTTCCCCTCCCCAACGTCAGTACAAAATGCCAGGTGCACTTTTTAGATACATCAAAAAGCAAGCCTCTATTCCTCAATTCCAGTGTTGCCACCCTATTTTAGAGTCACCTAAAATTTTAAATGGTCTCTCACAATAGCGTAAGTATTTCACACACACTAAAAGCTTGTTATTAAGTAGTGTCATTCTAATTTACAGAAATTCTTGTGATGAAACTCACCCACTGTCATCCTTGTCAAAAAATTGAAAGGCTTTATAAAGGTGCTCATCTCTTTCTAGCCTGTATCTATGCATTGTTGCAGTGATGAATTCAATATAATCAATCGTTCCATTTCCGTCGACATCAGCCTGAATGACAAATCAGTAGTCAGGGTTCGATAACGAGTCATCAAATGGTATAGCAAAATTTGTGTAAAAAGATCTTACAGCCTCCATAAGCTGCTTCACTTCAGCTTCTGTAAGCTTTGATCCAAGTCGGGCCAACCCACTCTTAAGTTCATGATAGGTGATTGTACCACTGTTGTCAGTGTCTATGTTTGCAAACATTGCTTTTAGCCCTTGAATTTCTTCGGTATCAAGATTTTCAGCAATAACCTACGGCACAATTGGTACCCCAAAAGAAAATTACCCACTTATTTTGCATATATTTTGTGGTTTAATGCCTGGATATTATTTCCCTGAAATTAGAACATTAACTGACCTACCTTAAGTGCTAGCTTCTTAAGCTTGTTCATTCTTCTAAATTGCTTCATCCTAGAAAGCACTGCACTGTCTATTGGCTTGTCTGATGCTTCACCACCTTCCTTTAGCCATGGATGCTCTGGAACAGGCACAAAATTTGAACTTTCAGAAGTTCTTGAAATAAAAATACCCAACTTGTCACGTGTTATACTGAAACTATCCTGGGTTTGCAGAAGAAGCATTGACAAAGAGGAATTTCACTATTTTGACAGGTTGACTAATAGTCAGACAGCATTTGCTATAAACATCATGATATTATTTACTTTCTTTGCTTCAAATGCAACTCGTTTTATATGCTTAGAAACAATTGAATAGCAAAGGAACAATGATGCTAAAAATGGAAAAGTAAAATTGATTGTGGAAATCAATACCTAAAACTTGAGCAGAAGTAATCCTTTTCTTTGGGTCCTGGGCCAGCATTTTACGGACCAGGTCCTTGGCACCATTTGATACACTGGGCCATGGTTCACTCTGAAAGTCTATCTCTCCTCTTAAAATGGCATCAAATATACCCTTCTCCGTTTCTGAAATGCATTTTAGGATCACCAATGAGCAGGTCTATTCACAAACTTAGGCAATTTGATTAAAACATTACAATTTTTGTCGAGCCCCAACACATAAGATCATATACTAAAGAAAGTATATCATGCAGGTTGAAGTAATTTATGCAAAGATATTATCATATACCTGCCCAGAATGGAGGCACGCCACTAAGCAAAATATATAGTATAACTCCTGCACTCCATATATCAACTTCCTTCCCGTATCTGCGCCTTAATACTTCTGGAGCAACATAGTATGCACTTCCAACAATATCCCGATATACCTTCCCTGCACAGAGGATCTTAAGTTTATCATCCAAAAATATTGGTGGCTATGATCATCGTGGAGTACCTAACAGATCAGTGATATACTCTTTGAAGAGACATTAATATTCACAGCCATTGCCAACTTATTTTGTAGATTTTAGTAATGTAACTTCAAATTTGATTTCAAAAGGGGCAGCGACATGAAAGGCTAGAAGGTTTATAGAAAATGTATCATAGCATTGAATCTAAAGAGACTACCAAATGAAGTCGAATATTTCATGCTTTCATCTGTTTCACTAAATGCAGAGGTCAGAAGAAACGTGGAAAGCTAAATAATAAAAGCTAACAAATGTCTGAAGTCAGACAGAATCGATAGGGCAAATGCTAAAATAATTGTTCTAAACCATTTTACCAAGACAATATAAGTAACTCCCCCTCTACCAGTAGAATTGGCAATAGAGATACTCGATATTATTAGAGAAGGTGAAGCCATACATAAAAAAACGCATGGTAATTTCCAAGTTCCTAATTAGATTGTGGATTACTCCTACATTACATCTAAATGTATGTTAAAAGTCATAGTGATAAACATGAGGCATGCCCCATTATAGAAACTGTTCTAACATATTCTAACACAACATTAAGCAAGAAACTTCTTCTCCCTAGCGATTATGCTACTTATCAAGTTCATCGAAAGCAAAAAAACATGATCTTGCCAATTAGACAATACCTTCTTCAATAAATACAGAAAGCCCAAAATCAGTAGCCTTCAGAAGAGCTTTTGGGTCTTTACTCGATAGCAAGAAGTTCTCAGGCTTAAGATCCCTATGCATCACACCCATGAAGTGGCAGCTATTAACGACATTTACAATAGACCTACATATTTCAGCAGCTTCCTTCTCACTATAATGCCCCTTGGCAATAATCCTATCAAACAATTCACCACCAGCACATAGCTCCATCACAAGATGCACAGATTGCTTGTCCTCGTAAGCACCTCTGAACTCAACAATATTGGGCTGGCCACTCAAATGTTGCATTATTGCAATTTCTCTCCTCATGTCCTCCTTATCATTCTTGGTGACAAGCTTCCTCTTGGATATTGACTTGCAAGCATATTGCTTTCCAGTCGAATTCTCAGTACAAAGATAAGTTACACCAAACTGTCCTCTACCCAGTTCTTTTCCCATAGTGTAGAACAACTTTACATCCTCATACGGTTTTCCAAGAATTGTGTCTGCTCTAGTGACTGGAACGGTCGGCTTCTTTGGGGCTTGCACTGGTTGATGGACAGTTACTTGGTGCGCTGTTTTTTGATTATAGGCCACCCCAGCAGAAACATTATCCTGTGACTGATTTTCTTTGGTAAAACAATGACCCATTGCTTGTTACAATCTTCCACTTGTGCAGAAAAAGACCCAAATAAGCAGATCAGGAAAGAAGGGGTGGATGCTTGAATTATCAACAGTAAAGACCACAGGTTTTTTGGACCAAAACAAAAGAATGAATATTGTCAGGTGCAGTAAAAGAGTTGGATTAGAGATTCAAAGACACGCATACACACAAAGAACATATATTGAAGGATAAAAACAGAGAACCCAGACGGAGCTCTTGAATAATATGATTGTGAAGAGATAAAGATGACAACTTGGGCACGCCGTTTGTGATGGGAAAGTAGATCCAAGCTGAAGTCGGCTACGGAGCTGGTGAAGAGTAGGAAACGACCAGAAAACACTTGGTCAACGCGTTCGACTGAATTGGAAACTGCAATAAGAAAATTAGAAATTAATTGGATTTTTTGAATATAAAAATTAATCTATATTTATCTTAACGTTAAATTGTATTTATGTAAGTATATCAAATCCAGGAATTTATGGTTATTTCTAGGCAAAGGGCATTTATCAAAGTGAAAGCTGGGAATGGGGTGCCAAATGCCAATTGCTAAAGCCTTAGAACTTGGAAGGCTACAGTATGATCACGTTCTCCGGGGGACTCAACAAGTGGGTCATGATCGTGCTTGCAATTCACAGCTGTTATTGATGTTTCACGTTTGTATGCAACGCGTGTATCTGATTCTGATGTCGTTCGGTCGGTGAGCTGATGATAGAAGTCGGCTGGTTGAGATTATTTGCAAGAAGGCTTAATTCAGACAACATTGGCTAAAGTAACGACTTTTTCGAAATGTTTTTTACGTTTGCAGGCGAGTTTCGTGGAATGGCCAGAAACCGCTCCCTTTGACTTCACCAGCTCAATTAATCTGTCTTGTAGCAAAAATACCGGCTTAGTTACTTGGCATTTAGTACACTAACTTCACATTTTCGTCTTCTTATTTAACAAAAAGGTAAAATTATGGTGTGACTATTCTTCATTTTATACCTACAGGATGTCTCCCATTATAGGATATGTTCGGAATTTGTTTCTCGATATTCATATTGTAATCGTTTTGTTTTCTTTCCCTTATAAACAAAAAAAAGGTAAAATCATCAAAATTTAACGTCAACTTTAATATTTAGTAAACTGCTTCATCTATATCTTAAATTGTTTGAATAGGGTTCCGCTGAAAAAAAATGCTTACACAACTTTTTTAAAAACCAAATGGGGACTCATTATTGTAAATTGGTAAGACAATATGAATCTTGTCAATTTGTTCAAGAAACTCTTTTAATGAATTCTATGGGGACTTATTATTGTAAATTGGTAAGACAATATGAACCTTGTCAATTTGTTCAAGAAACTCTTTTAATGAATTCTATGGGGACTCATTATTATAAATTGGTAAGACAATATAAACCTTGTCAATTTGTTCAAGAAACTCTTTTAATGAATTCAATCTCATCCCTATTTTTCTATTCTATATAATGATTCATAAAAGGTAATTATAAATTTATAATTATAATCAAGCCAAGTAGAGAGCGTTGACAATGGACATGATTGGCATGACAAGTTGATATGGGATTCGATGTACAGGATCTACATCAAATCTTCTTTTTAGGTTGCTCTATTTTAACTCTATTATATTAAATCTTATTCGTACATAAATAAGTAGATGAGAATTAATAGAACAGAATTAGAATAGAGTAATTGAAACAGAGGATTTAATGTAAATGTAAATGTGTGGATGAAATTTAATAAAACATAATAATATATTATAATCAGATCAAGAGATTTGTTACCACATAAATCATGTGATTTTTGTTTATGATGTGAAACCTCTTGAATAATCAGTGCAGCTCGAATTTCATGGAGATAAAGCTTGCAAAGTCCCAATATTAAGGTTTCAGATTATCTGTTACTCTTATCCTTTGACTACTATTTTCTATTAGCATCTTTCCTTTCAATTTATTTGAGTCTCATTTGTTGAGGGGATGAATGCTAATAAAATAAGGTAGGGACATGGTAATGAGAACAAATAATCTATTTTATAATATTATGATGCTATTTTGAATAGAAAGAAAATATTCAATTTAAATAATTATTTAATTTATAGAATTAAAGTAAGTTCTAATAATAAAATATGAGCAAGCCCTTATTCTGTATATGGTAAAAGAAAAGACAAATTTTTTATAATTTCTTTACTACTTAAGTTATTTTATTTTACAACATGATTAATATATAAAATAATAAAATCTAAATCTAAATCCTAAATTGTATCTTATTATAAAAAAATTTAGTCGTCCCTCAAACTAATTTTTGAAATATGTTTAAATCAATCACCGTAATCACATAAAGATCCAACTTTTAACAGTATTAACATGGATTATGCTAAAAAATATAAATAATATAAAGAGAGATAATCAAGGTGTATTAGGTTTTATACCCTAAGAGCTTGTTTGGTTCATCTTTTGGAGACTCCAAAAGTACTTTTTTCTACCGCAAAAGCTATTTTTTAGAAAAGATGGGTGTTTGGCTGTAAATTTCAAAAGTACTTTTGAAGTAGAAATAGCTTTTGAAAAAGCTAAAATACAGCTTTTTAAAAAGTTAAAATTTAGAGCTTAAAAAAAAGCCCAAATTTGAGCTTTTTCGGGAAGCTGATTTTCCGTCAGTTACGTATATATCAAATTTTAAATCCTCTCTTTCGTTTCTTCAGTTCACTCACACACTCACGACTATCTTCTCTAATCACTCATCTTCTGAAAACACCCACGATACTAACAGGGTAATTCCTCTTTATATTTCTTTATATCTTTTGCTGTTGGGTCTGCACCGAAGCCTCTAGTTATTTTCAGTTATACAAATTCTCGCCCTCGAAAATAGCATCGGTTCCTCTAACAACGGCTGTGTCCAGGAGGGCGAAACAAATTTGCACTATTGGCTCGTCGACATGTAGGTCGGAGCAACTGGAGGTGTTTGCCGTTGGTGGAATGAATGTTGCCAGAATCAATATGTGTCATGGGACTCGCGAATGCCACAAGAGAGTGCTAATTTGACCTTCTGGAGAGACGGGAGTCTAGTCAAAGAACGAAATACTATGCTTCCCACTATTTCGTCTAAGGTTAGTCCTGCTAAGCTTAATGATACCTGATGGATCCATAATTTTCGCATAATTGAGATGTTGAAACTTGTGAAAAAGCTAAAATAAAAATAAAAGCAGAGGATACAGATTGAGGAACTAAAAACATGAGAGGGTTCTTCCTTTAGTCTATTTGAAGCCATGATCGTGGAGGCTTGCGAGCCAAATGGGGGATTTGTATGCTAGTCCAAGCTTTCGTTTTATGCAGAAAGGTTGTATTATATGTTTGTTTGGGGAACGTCCTTTAGTACTTACATATACATATATATTTTATTTTGACATTGATTAGTTACAATTTTTTTAATGGATTGATTTTATGGGCTTCCTTTTATATATATTTATTTATTTTGTCTATTGTTTACCTAAAAAAAGAACATAATGAAACAAATTGCTTTCGTAACTATTGTACCTTTGCTTTAATAAACAAAACCATGTAATGTTTGAAAGCTCATATTAAAGGTTATAGTTATGTCCTTAATGAACCAAAAGCATTCCCCATCTTGAATGAAATAGCTCCGAGATCAGTAGTTGAATACTTGTTAGATGATGACACTTTCATGCTATCAGCAGTTTAAATTTAGTGATAGAAACTCATTAGTCATTTCTATTATGTTCTTGATTCTTCATTAGTTTCTTCTATGTTTCACTCCTATTCTGCTGCTTTCTAACCTGATCAGATCTGTCTTGTTCATCCGGATTCTCTACATATTCTTGCCCTCTTTATTCTGTTTTCTTTTTACTAAGTTTCTAATTGTATAACTTGTCCTACATCAGATAATTTATTACAAGGAGTCTATGAAAGTTATTAGTTTTATGCATTCTGCTCACATGATCTATTATACGCAATTAATCATAGTAAGTTTGATTTTGTCATTAATGTTTCTTTTAACTGGATTGCAGGAAGCTATAGTAAAATATGTTGAACTGGCCAGGAAGTATACTCTGACTCTAGTTCAACTGGCTCTCGGATTTGCATGAGATCGGACATTTATGACTAGTTCAATAATTGGTGCAACCTCAGTTTAATAGCTAAAAGAAGACATCGATACTTTCACATCAACTGAGCGACCTTTGCCCACAAAAGTAATGGCAGACATTGAGACTATTTTCAAAAGATACAAAGATCCTGCGATTATGTGAGAGGCATAGCTTAGATATACATGAGCATAACCTTTTTCCTTTTATTGTACATGGTGCATCTGATATATGGAAAGACCTTAAAAGAGAGGCTCTGATGTTCAATAGGTTGAATCTTTTTGTTCTATGATCTTATGTCTGAGACTTAAAAAAGAGAATTAGAAGAAAGCAACAACATGTGCTTGTGTATTGATGTTTACTCTATTAATTAAAAAGGGAACAAAGGAAAAAAGCAGAGAGAATTAAGTAAATGGTTGATAAGCGGGAAAAATAAAAGAAAGCAACAACATATGCATGTCTGAAATAGAAGACTGGAGCAACAAATTCAATGCCACCACACCATCTAGTGCTATTATGTACAGTTGCTGATCATTTTCTCAACTTTCCTTTTCCTCCTGCAAGTTTCCCAATGGAATGGCAGTTCTTGTTGGCCAGAGATTGAACAAGTCCTCTTTTTCCTTTTATTTTTGTTGCCTGGTTAATGACATAATCCTGTTAATGCATGAACTGGAGTACTTCATCTACAAAAAGATTAGAGGCAAAAAAATATGGAGATACTAGCATAGGTGGAAAATTTTACGTCAAATGCCTAGTTTTTCTTTTCCAAAGCAAGTTAAAATTATAATTGCTTCAATGATCATTCATAATTTTATGAGGTCAATTGCTTAAAATGATGGTTATCTAAATTTCCAACAAGATAGTTATATAAGAAATAAGTAACCGTAAGGTGTAAATGAGACATTTCTTGTAGTGGTGTGAATTAAATCTCAAAGTCTACAACAATGTCTGCATGATATATCAATTTGAAGTCATTTAAAGTATGAAATTATTGATGTCACAATTTAAATGGAAGTAAATTTGTCAAACAATTGTAAAGTAAATGTAACCCATTCTATTCATGAAAAGCCCTAATAGTAGTTGAATTCTTTCAAATCAAATGTAAACATAATATATTATGCTTTGCATATTATTTAATATACTTTAAATATTATTTATATGCATAAATAATTTTATTACAAAATAAAATATAGTTAAAAATTAATAAAAGTGCTTTTCATTTTTATGTTGCCAAACGGTCTACTGTATGAAGCTTTTTTCAAAAAGCTATTATTTTAATTGACAACCAAACAGCCAATTAGCTTCTTAGAAAAGCTCTTCTGATAAAAGCTCTACTGACAAAAGCTCTATTGAAATAAGCTCATCCAAACAGGCACTAAGTCTATTTATAATAGAGTTTAAATAGATATCGTAATGGGCTGGCCTATGAACCTAGATTTAGGTACTTTTAATGAGTCGACTCATAGGTCAGGCCTAGGTTTAGGCCCGAATCAGCCCTAAATTCAATTCTTCTAAATAAAACAATATCATTTTGTATGATGGCGTGCGGTGGTCTAAGGTGGCAGGATGTGATGGTTATGATGTTTAGGTATGATGGTTGAAATGTTGGAAAAATTAGAATTTCCCGAGTACAAACGAACAGTCAGCTTCTAAGGTGAATTCCGGATAACTGGCTTGGAATTTGGAGGCCATTATTGAAGCAAAATTGTAGAATAGGATGTGGGCTAAAACTTTGGTGAAAGAAGTTTGTTAATCGGATAAACGAGTGAAAAGTTATGAATCTTTTCATTCGATTATGTTCGGGAAATTGTGGCTGCAGACTAGACGATTTCAAAATGCATCTCTGGGAAAATGGCTTAGCATTTTCGGGTGGTTCTTGAGGCTAAATTGAAGTTCAAGAAGTGAACTACAACATTGATGAAGGAAGTTTCTCAAGCTGATGAGTATAAAAAAAAAATGAATTTTCTTGGACAAGATATTCTGGAAATGGAAGCTAGGTGTTTGTTTTCAAAAAACAAACAAACCCAATGATTGTTCTTTGGAGAAACAATCAAAACTCTTTAGTTTTTGAAAACTAATAAAACCCAAGGAAAGATAAAAAAATTACAAAAGCAAATTCTTTCTTAATTTTTGATGCATAATCATCCATGTTAAAGAGATTACAAATGCCTATATAAGGAAATGTAAGGCAAACTAAAGGTCTTGATGGATAACCACAAGTTTGGTTTCTCATCAGCCTATAATACTATCATTAAATATCATAAATAAGGAAATAAAACCTTCATAAAAGCTGCAAATAAAAGGTCTCTTAAAGGAAAATAAATCAATGCAAAAAAGGAAAGTAAATTTAGAATTAAAGGCTCTTATTCTTCTCATCACTTTGGCTAGGCTTGAGATGTTTTTTGGGCTGCAAAACCATGTCAAAGTGCACAGCAAATACTCCCTTTGTTAGTTGAAATAACTCCAAATGGTTGGTTTTGGGCTTCTAAATCAAGGCTTGGAAAACCCCAAAGGGCTTCAACAGGATTTGCAGTTTCAAAATAAGATTGGGCTCTTCTTTAAGTTCTTCTTATTCGACCATGTCTTCTTCATCACTACTTGTTGGATTGAAGCCCATATTGGTGACAGCTTCTAATGCTTGGGTTGATGGACCTCCATCATTTTCCTCTTCTTCAAAGCTTCTTCTTGGTCTTAGACTTGGGCTTGCTGGTCCTCCGTCAATTTTGTTTAAAAGAGTTTAGCATCAGTTGGGCCTAGGTTTGGGCAGCCCAGGCCCAGACTCAATTAAAAAAAGGCTTTTTTATATTTTTAATTTTAAGAAAACTATTTTTAAAAAATTGTCAGAGTCTCCCCATGTCATCGCTAAGTTTAAATGCTTTGTAATTAATTTTAATTATAACTGTCATTTTAATTAAAATTTAATTAGAATTACAATTATTTATAGTTCTATATTAATTTCAACAAAATAATATTCAATATCTAATACTTACACTTATTTATCAAATATCATATATTTAACTTTGAAGTTTTTCAAAAGTCAAGTTCAATTTAATTAAATTACATTTTTCTCTTTTTAAAAGTTCTTTATACGTGACTCACTAAAATTTTAAATATGTTGGTAATAGATATAAATGATAATCCTAAATTGTATTTAAAATTAGTTAATTAAAACATGTTAATTTATCTTTAATTCTCTAATTACATAATTTATGTCTATAGATTAAGATAGTCTAAGAATGTATCATAACTAACAAATATTAGGAACATCAAAGTGACTTTTACTAACCATTTTGTGTATGATTTTTTTTTATAATTCAATCCTTTTGTCATATAATATTTTAATTAGACGTAAAGTATGAAATTAATGTCTAATTTATATAATTCTAATCATATCATCTCTCGGTCTTAGTAACTTAATCTTTTAATGACATTTAAAAATTATTTTTGAAGTATGATTTGACCTTATCCAAAGATTTTTTAAATTAATTCTAATCGAAAATAATTGAACATTTTCTCTAATTACTTGAAGAAAACGAATCATATATTAATTATTCAACTACTTCTACATAGCAAAAATTAGAAAGTATTAAAATATATCAATCTCTATATGATACCCTTTAAAGATATTTTAAATCAAATGATTGCTTATATAATTATCATGATAATAATTTTCAAAGACTTATAAGTAATGTTTTAAATACATTTGTTTAAGTATTTTTATATATTAGTTTATAAAATCTGCTACTTTCTTCGTAAAAAAGAAGCACAACATGTGATAATCATTTCACTCCATTACAATAATTGACTAGCAACTTCGAATAATTTAAGAATAATAGGTAAATATAATATGAACTTAACAATTATAAAAAAAACTCGTTTTTAACTAATCCAGAGGCAGGCATATATATGCAATAGATCTCTCGTAAGACTTTTATTTGTGCATATGAAAAACTCCCTTTTTGTTTGGCTATTTACGTGTATCCTCCTAGGTGACTCATACTTCCTTTTATAGATCTCCAAGTCATTTTGGCTTTTGGAGACCAATTTATCCAAAACGGGAATTACAATTGCATGTCAAAGAGGGAAACTTTAACAAGATATGCAAGAGTTACGAGTCTTAGGACTATAAGCCAAATTTGCCTAGCATCTGCGTTTGGAATTTCCTTTTTCTTTTATTTAACTTAATTTATCCTCCAGTTAATATTTAATAATATGTTTATAAAACCAGAGAGAAAATTGGATTCATACGACTTGTCAAGATTTATTATCTTATGTCCATTTTTAATTTTGGACATATATATCAAACTTCACCCCATAATATCCAGGTTATACATTACCACAGATAGCCTGATAACTAACATTGCACATTAGGCCTAGTTAAAAATAGTAGTGTCTTAATTCATGCAGCTGTCAATGGTGTGGGGTTGATCAGACCCTATCCTGTAAGTTTCCTCCTTCTGTTTTTTGGTTGCCTCATCACCATTTCTCTTTTGGTAAGTCCCTATCAGTAAAAATTCTCGTATAAATACTTATGCTGTGTCAGAAACTCGATGCCTTCTCTCCAGTGTTTCTGTTACTGACAGGAACTATATTATTAAGGGTAATAGTTTCGTGATGATGATGACCAAGTGGTTTTATAGTATGAGAGAGTTTTCACACAGGTGGGGTTTGAGAGCTTTGGAACCAACGGAAGGCTTCGATAGAAGGTCTTGGATATCCAAGATAAAGAAAGCTTCTTTTACTACTTTAATGTTCACTCTTACAGTAGGTATATAAGCAATTACCTTTCTATTTCTACATTTTCTGCGACATGGAATTAATATCTCATAGTCCTTTAGGTAATGAGTCCTCTAGGTTATTGTCAAAGAACCAAAAACTTCAATCTTCACCAGGAAGTTGATTCAAAACTTGATAGACAATTACCTTAGAATTGCCAAGGTTCCAATTTGCCAACTGTAAAGGATAGCAGTGTATCATATAAGCAATTTCGACAATTTTCACAGATGTCAATCAAATTCTGCTCTGGCTTTTCCATTTTTAAAGTATAGATATGTTTTTCTATATCCTGAATATACTCAGTTCAAACCAATACTCTCGCATATCCAAATCTTTGTTGCTCATATTCACTGAAATGCGCTGCTAATTAACTTTTGATTTCTATCTCTGGAATCTTGGCGAAAACTGCAATCTTTTACCACATCAGCTAGTTCTGACTTTGCTATGTGGACAAAACAAATAAAATAATTAGCCTGAATATGTATATCAGCCGCACAGTCCACTAGAAGACTTACATAGTAACTCCCGATACTTTGCGAGGTTATATAGGAAAAATTATCAACACATTGCCCTTTCGAATTGGAAGTTATAAACTTAATTCCTGCTTTTCTACTCAATCAATGCCTCTGATTTCGTAGGAGGGAGTCTGCAGGGAGCACTTATTGGAGCCATAAGGGGATGCACAACAGGAATAGGGTTTGTTCCCGGGTTTGGATTTGGTGCAGCAGCTGGTGCCATCACTGCCATGGAATTGATGCACTCTTTGGTTGCTGCCAACAACCTTTTGTCTGGGGTCAGTTCATAGCTATGTATCTGCATTTCTTTTTACCCACATAATCTATATATATATGCTTCTTTAGTACATCTAAATGTATGTATGATATGGAAGCTGACCCCAGTGCTGCTGTATAACTTGTGCAGGTTGAAATCTTATATGCCCATCTAGCTGGAAAGACTTATATGGGATGGGTAAGTTGTATATAAGCTGGTAAAAGAAACTTGTCTTAGTCTTTGCAACTGACGTCGGTTTTCGATAGCAGTATAATTGTTGCTTCTTTTTGTGTATATAATCCATGATTTGAGGCTTAATCAGACTGTTAAATGGTCAGCTAAGCGAATTCGAGAATTCATACATAGGACATATTGATAGCCAAG
This sequence comes from Erythroxylum foetidum, assembly GCA_026546835.1. Taxonomy (NCBI): domain Eukaryota; kingdom Viridiplantae; phylum Streptophyta; class Magnoliopsida; order Malpighiales; family Erythroxylaceae; genus Erythroxylum; species Erythroxylum foetidum. The sequence goes on from JANZLF010000222.1 coordinate 44,343,404, forward strand.
GTGATAACTCTTGCTCTAGAGGGTTGTCACAGGATCACATTCAAAGGCTTCCTGAGTTCAAGTTCCACTCTGCCAACAATATAACGGAGCATTGTTGCTTCATTTGCTTGGAGGTAAAGCTATTTAAGTTGGAAAAATTATGCTTTCAGAGTAGTTCTAAATTGCATATCGCATAATAAACTAAAATAATGGGTTATTACGATAATCGCAGTCAATGCAGTACTATTCTTCAGTATTCGGGCCATACATAAGCTTTTATAAATTTGCAAAACATCGAACATTTACTTAGAGCGTCTCTCCAGAAGACTAGCCATTCCAGGCATAAACAAGATTCACACTTCATAATTGTAATTGGAACAACCTTTATCATACCTTTCCAATAAATTCTGAATTTTATATTCATTTCTTTCTCTCAGGATTGCACTGATGGAGACATGATGCGGAAGACCCCCAGGTGTGGTCACGTGTTCCATTTGTGCTGCTTAGATAAATGGCTGACTATAAATGGCTCGTGTCCATTGTGCAGAACCTGTGTTTCTGATTACCCGACGTTGTAGCTAGCTTAGTGGTTTGGTAGGCCTGAGAAGCATGTAAAGAGCCATGGTTGCTTGGGCTAGTGTTAGATGTTTGAAATTTTACCGTTTTGACGCTTGTAAACCTGAAAAACATAGACTTGTGTAGTTAAGTTTCTAACAAGTATGAAATAGAAAAAATTTCTATGATTCTAACTATTCTGCTGTATTGTCTTGTAGATTACACTTTTTTTTTTCCCTTTACTATCCATGATGTTGGAGGTAAATACAAGTTTAAGATCGGTTGAAGGCTCAGAGGCTTTACAGTCCTGTCGAGGACAATCAATATTTTACAACATTGTTATGGGTAATCGTGTTTCAATTAAATTAAGTCGAAAAGAAGCTTCATATTCATTTTTGGTTCTCGAGGCATTTTTTGTTCATAGATTTGAACATCCAAAAAAACTGTACTTAATGCGTTGAATTGAATTAACTTCATAGTGCATTTTATTTTTTTTTGTATTTAATATGTGCAAACAATAGATGCATCTAATTTTGATTTTCTAATTTATTTTTTAGCAAATATTAGTGGAAAATAACACATCATAATAACATTTTATTTAAAACAAATAATTTAAATTATTCTATAATAATAACTAAATACGAGAGTTGGTATAAAGTCAATCACTTGCACATACCTTGTTTTGTTTTGGGCAAATTTTAGTATTGTACTAGAATAGAATAGCTCTTGATTATTTATCACTTGCATATACTTAATTGTTTGGTTTTGGGCAAATTTTGGTATTTTTACTAGAATATAATAATTCTCGATTGTTTATGCGAAAAAAATGGTTGTTAATATACATTACAAGTACATTTCTATAGTGATGATGTCGTTCATTTATAACATAACACCATAACCTTGTATCTGCCTGGATTATTCTTGAGCCTACGTGGATATCAAATCTGGTCGGGTCGTTCGTCCAAGGCCCGGATCCAGTCAAGGCGACCCATAAGCCGATCGGTCCATTTTTCATAGGCCAGTTTTTATGCCAAAATCCAAAACCTCCTTGGCCCATTCACAGAAGGAAACGTCCCATACAAACACATAAAAACCTAAACCTAACTACAAACCGCATATAAGGTATAATTATCTCATAATGAAGGTACGAGATCATAACCTAATTTGTTTTCTCTGCATTGATCAATCTCACTTTGACAAAGATCCTTACTTGAGCGTCGGAGGGGCTAATCGGGACACAACCCCCGATACGCCTTCTTTGTTTTGCAGGTGACTTCACGTCTGATTCATCGCAACAAGCAGCAGATTCATGGATCAGAACGGCAACACACAGTTCAGCCAAAATCCGGCAGAACCAAAATCTATTTTTTAAAAAAATAGTGACCTATATTATATAATTGTTAATAACTTAAAATAAATTAGTTCATATGGCTCACCAGAGCATGAAATTAGCACAAAAATGAAAATCCAATAAATGTTTAGCTAGATAATTTAAGGATGATGAAAAATAGGGACGTGGAAAGAAATATTCTCAAATTTGTAGAAGTCTAAAACATGGAAGTTGAGCAAATAGTAGAAGGTAGTTGATAAAGATATGACTAAGTAAGACAGAAGTTAAGAAGTTACATGAGATTGATTACTAAGACATGAAAGTTTAGAAGATAATGGCATGTAATTAACTACAATGTAGGGAAGTATACAGTTATAGCAACAATAACAAAAAAAATTGCTTAAAGATAAGAACATTATAAATTTACCAACATCTTGAAAATAAAAAACACACAATTTCCAGACATTTTTCATATCACACATCCAATCACCAGAATCAATCTCCAAATAGAGCAATCAACCTACTTCAAAAATACTTTATCATTTTTTAGTTTACATTGTGAATCCATCTTTCTTATCTCAAATTCCCTTTTGTAGCTCATGACACCATTTTTATTACAATTAATTATTTCCTTTACTTTAGACCTCATTTCATTATATTTAACACTTTGATAGCTTAGAACTCTATTTTCTAACTTTTATAAAAACCACTTATGTCTTTGATAAGAAATGAGAAAAAAAATTATGAGAGAATTCCTTCCTAAAATGCTTTAATTTTTTATTAACACTAAACAATTTGGCATACGTAATAAGAAAAAGATGTCAAGAACACGGAATGGAAAAAAAATTGCTTCACCTCCAACCTTGGAGAAAAAGGTCCCTATAGTCGTACGGAATGAAGGCTTTGCGTCTCAGATGGTAAAGAATCTTAAAAAGGCAGCCTCACCTTCAACTAACTTTTCTATTGGTGAGAATCCAAAATTGTTGCAATAGAATGATGTTGTTCGCACAAATGAAATTTATGAATTGAAGTTTAACATGGCAACCAAGCCCAACACAATTAAAATATTGATAGAGAAGGTTAACAAATTGTTTGTCGTTTCGATACAATTTGCTGGGCTGAATTTGCCTACTTTAGTAAAGAAAATACTTAAAGGACTAGTGGGGATTATAATCTTAACTCAATGGAAGTCAAAGAATATTGTCATCGTTCAACTACTTCCTTTATAGATGAAAGATACGCCACCCTGGACAAAAGAGATGATATCTCTGTGGTGTCTCCTTGCGTTAATCTTAGTAATAACTGAAATCCAATCAGGTCCCAAAAATGATATTACAAGTTAATATGAAAGTTGTTAAAGAAGCATTTCAGTAATTATATGGGCCAGGTTTACGACTACATAGATGTCCATTATTTTACAAGCCTTATCCATAATAGATTGATCAAGAGAATCCTTATTCATGTGGCTACAAAATTCTCAAATCCAACTTGTTTTTTTGGTAAAGATGATCAATTCGCCAGTGAGCATATCACTAAATTCACCATACAATAAAACTAGCCAATCATAAAAACTTCAACTATTTCAAGCTCAAGTTGCTCTTAAATTCGTTGGCAGGAGCTGTCTTTTCCTAATATGTGTTGTTGCCTAGGAATTTTGCCCTTTCTTGGTATACAATGGAAAGATTATTTCAAACTCAGTTTTTTACGACTGAACCCAAAGTTAGCATAGTTAAGTTATCAAGGTTCACTCAAAAGAGTGGTAAAAATGTTAACATGTTCATCACTCATTTCAAGACAATGAGAAGTTGATGTAGAATCGCACTTTAAAAAACTGAATATATGAAATTAGCTCAAATAATGTAACACCCCACTCCCGTAAGACCCGAACCCGATATCGTTGGTGATATCCGAGTCCGTGCCCCGCGAGAGTGGC
>JANZLF010000222.1:44367114-44379516 GCA_026546835.1 Erythroxylum foetidum
ATTTATTCTTATAAAATTTTCATCTTATTTATTATATTCCGGTTTGATAGCGGTTTACTACCGGTTGAACCTCTAAACCTTAAATCTTTCCTTCGACCGGTTTGATGTCCGATCCGATTTTTGAAACATTGGTAATTATGTAACGAAGATAACAAGAACACACAATTATAAAATCAACTTTATATACTTTTTTTCAATAAATGATAAGAGACATACGTAAGGATAACAATTTTGGCCGGCGTTCGGCTCTGTTCCGTCAGATTTTAACTTGAATCGATCGGATTATGGGTAGGTTATGGACTAAAATAATTTTCCTCGACTGAGTTATTGGCTAGGCCGAGTTGGCTGACTCGTGGCTCAATTGGAATAATAAAACTAAAAAATCTTTTCTACGACATATTAATTTGTTAGGTGCATCTGTTGGGTCGGCCCGCGGCGCGACCCACAACTTCATTAGACTGAGGGGATCTTTTCTACGGCAAGTTAGTTTGTTAAGTGCATCTGTTGGGCCCAACAAACTGCTTATCCAGTTGACCTCGCGGTGAACAATTCACTTGCGTAGTATTGTAGTAAGAGCAAAATTGATGGCGTCTTGGTGCGCTTTCAGACCCTCTAACGTCCCAGTTGTGAAGTTGGCCACACTGCAAAGCTGCAGGTCCCTGGCTGTCGGTTGTGTCTCCGCCTTCGGCTCTGCCATTTGGCGGCGGTCGTCACTTTCTTCTAATCGACTCATTGCTTCTCCTTTCGCTTCCCTCAGCACCACAATGTTTCCTGGTCTCTCTCTCCCTCTGATTTTAATTCTCTAGATTGCTGAGTTTTTGTTATATGCATGGGCAAATAATGCTTTTTGTTTGAAACTTTTGTTTTCTTTTTAATTTTCTCGGATTATATTATATAAACTTTTCTTGCTTAGGCAGAAATCTATAGATGTGAGAGTAGTAGATATTGTTGAAAATTAAATAAGAATGGAACAAAAAGGAATTTGTTGTTTTTGGTATTCTCGTAGGTTGGTGGGCTTTGGGGGCGGTGAAGGAAACGGGCTGTGGTTTTGAAGAAATAAGATTTGGAAATATAAGATATTTTTTTTTCCGAAAATTATTTAAGATGATTATATTTGTTTCTAAATGTTATTGATTTTGGGTGAGTTATTATATACTCTCGCTTCGGAGTTCTTTGGTAAGATCGTATCAACGTTGCTCGGATTGTACGTTGTACCACAAGGAATGATGCGATTATTTTGCAATTTGGTTCGTCAGTGATCCGGTGCTTCAAACACAGTTTGTGATTTCTGTTATTGACCGTTAAGTTATCAAGAGATAACGCTAAATAGATGAATTAGGGAGACCAAGCGGAATGAAAAGAGAAAGACATGCGATGGTAGATTTATAACTATGACCAATAACGAACTAGTCAGGAGCATGCATTGAAGAGCTTGTAGTCTTTAGACTGAGCTCTAGTATCACCCGTGTGCTTTGCTGTTCAATTCACTTTGATACTGTTTTGTGCATTAACATTGACAATTATATTCTGGCGTTGTAGCTAAGAAAGAGGCAGTGAAGACAGACAAAGCTCCCGCAGCCTTGGGACCATATTCCCAAGCCATCAAAGCTAATAACATTCTCTACGTTTCTGGTGTTCTAGGTCTGATTCCAGAGGTATGCTCCACTACAGGATATGACTTACTTCTGGGATATGTTTATTTATTTAATTATGTACTTGGTTCATTTTCTCACAATAATTGAGTTTTTTCTTCCATTTTTTCTGGGCTATTTTATTTCTTCCACATCTTTTACCTGCCTAATTTTTTTTCCTGATTGTAAACCATTGTTGGATGTTTTGTTTCTTTGAAACAACTAGGAAGTTATACTTTTGCATATGCTTAAGTGCAGAGCTAGTGGCAATATTTTTCCCATCATTTTACTTTTCATTCTTACATTTTGGAAAACCATCTATCTGTAAAATGAGCTTTTGATTCACAGGTTTGCTTTTGGTCTTTCATGTGTATTAATAATTACACTTTATGGTGTTTTAATCCAGACCGGGAAGTTCATCTCGGATAGCATTGAGGATCAGACAGAGCAGGTAAATAAGCAATGTTGTACTAATGTTCTATGTTGCAAGGATTGTTTTAGCCTGTGATAATCAGTTGATACAATTATTCTTTGGCCTTTTGTTTTAAGATGAGCTTTGGGTATTATTTATGGGACTTAATAGCTGATGAGCTATTGTTGAACAAACAAATGCTCAGTTTGTTTGCCATGCTTGATGAGCATATTAAATTTCTTCTGATATTTTTATACATTAGTTTTTCAGTAGTCATTTCAGCTGATGTTCATCTCCCCTCAAATGCCATAGGGCCGTTTGCTTTTAGAAAACTTTTGTTAGTTTCAACTCCATTCAAATTTTGTATGTTGATCTGCATCTGATTTTACTTATTCCATATTCTCTTCCCTAATGTGCTGAGGCCTAGCTTTACTCTGCTCTAAGATCTGTCTACGGTTTTACTCAAAATGATATCTTTTCAACTCCAAAGCTGCAAAGCATATTGGTGATTTTGTGTCTGGGTCTATGAACTTCTCAGGTGCTTAAGAACATGGGAGAAATACTGAAAGCAAGTGGCACTGACTATTCTTCAGTAGTAAAAACAACGATTATGTGAGATAGATTCTATTTTCTCCAAGATCATGACTATATGCAACAACTGAAAAATAAAATCATCTACTTCTGCTCTTTCTTGGGTTTGTCACAGGCTTGCTGACTTGAAGGATTTCAAGAAGGTCAATGAGATTTATGGCAGATGTAAGTTGTTAGTAATTCTTTATTGTCGTAAGAATCTCAACAATGTACCACTTGTTTCATCTACTATTAGTGTAGGACGAGTAGAAGATATATCAAATTAGTAGGTAGAACTCACTAACAGTTCTAAAATTTGGCTGCTGGAATTTGAGTTTTAGGTTTCGGATTTCAGTTTAGGCTGTTGGAATTTCAAGTTTGGAAAAAATAAAATTTTGGGTCTGATATGGCTAGAATTTAGGGTTGGTTGCTGAAAATTCAGGTTAAAAATTTTGAAATTTTAGTGAGATAACAAAAAATGAAGGGTAAGGAATTAGGAATCACTCATAGAATCTAAGAATAACTTTTGGAAAAAAAGCATCACACTTTCTGATTGAAAACTCAAGTTTATAGAAAAGATTCGAGCTCTTTTTTTGTTGAAGGATTGAGTACTTGCATACATGTATAGAAGTTTTTAAAACTTTTATTCTAGTAGTAAAAGGGTTCTTAGCTAAAATATTTGAAACGAAATTGGATCATATTCTAATAAGAATTCTGTATTCTTAAACTAAACAGCTAGGATAACAAATCTATGACTCTAATATGATATCTGACTTCCGGATACTTTTTATTTAATAAGGAAACCTATTATAAACTACATTTCACCCGTTGTTGTCATTATTGGCCCCCTTAACTCCCACACTGCATTCCAGCAAATTAAAGATCATGGTTGAAAATTTTGCCCTCTTTTTATTTCTTTTATAAACTCTAAGGTCTTTTGCGTCAATTCTCCTTGACTTGTTTTAAATCGTCTTTGATGTAAAATGTGATAAATACTAATCATATTAGTATGCATTCAACTTCTGGAATTCAAATTCTAAAATTCGAGTGTTGCCAAAAATTAATCTTCCTTTCCATTTGACTAGAAATTACTAAAATCCATTAGCTCTTATTACTATAAATTTTTCTTCAAGAACATCTTCTATATCCTCTTTAAGACGAGGAATGTCTAGAATTCTCACAATTAAAGTAGGAGATTGTGTATCATCATGTCTATGATAAATAGATAAGTCCGCAACATTAAAGATAGAACTAATTCTTATATCACTTAGTAATTTTCAAACATAAACATTAACACTTATTTTCTTGAGGATCTTATAAGGTCTAACACTTCTTGAATGAAGGCTTTTATATTTTCCTTTTGAAAAACACTCTAGGCAAATCCTTATCATCACCATATCCTCTTTATTGAATTCTACCAATCGGTGATGTTGGTCAACATGTTCTTTATATTTTAAGTTGTTAGTTGTTATCTTTCGTCGTACCTTATCAAAGATATTTCTCATGTTACGCAAAACTTTCAGCTTCAACACTAACTTGTGTTATTTGTGATAAAAGAACCATATTGTATGCAAATTCCCCTATAAGAATTTTGTTTCAATTATTCATGTTATCCCTACCAAGCATCTTAACTAATCCCCCGAGCTTCTATTCACTGCCTCGATTGCCCATTGTTTAGGGAATAGAAAAAACTGAAAGCTGAAGCTTAGTGTTTAATATTTTTCACAGAGTTCTCTAAAAGTAACTCATAAATTTTAGATCGTGACTAGCAACAATAGTTAAAGGTAGCCCATGGAGACATACAATCCCTTTGAATAAGAGTTTATCATCGCGGACAACATCATAAGTCTTAACCATTGTATTTGCTAATAGTTTCATAACAAAATCACATGGCTTTTCTACCATATAGGCATCAAGAATATATGTATTATTGTTGCTTGTAGTCAAATGCATTAACTTGTCATTATTGTCGAATTTTGACTTTGCAAGTGCACTCACAATTTCTCTTTTATTCATATGTTAATTTTGCATTTTTATTCAAATCTTCTTCTCCTGCATCACCCAATACATCATATTCTTCCTAAACCCATTTTGTTGTTTTCTCAAATCTAATGATAATTCCAAAACCTTTACTTGCAAGTTAATCTTTTTAGCTCCATGGTCAGTTAGTTTAGCATGTTGACCTTTTGATGTTTCAGCTCGTTGTTCTTGTTTTTTAGCTTTCTGTTCAATTGTTCAGCTTTAGGATTTGCCAAAGAATCCCATTCCTCCAACTTCTCTTCAACTTTAATGCTACGATCATCTCTTATTGTCAAGCTCTCCATGCCGTCAATTATCTGATCATCTCCTCCATATAGGATCAAAAATTCTAATTGATCAGTTAAGGGAAGGTGCCAACCATTTCACCACCCATTTTTTGAGGCAGTGTCTGTTAAATTTGATTTAAATCAAAATCAAAATATGATTTTCCAGTAAATATTTGCCCTTACATTGTATGTTGTTGATTGATATTAGTTCCTTCATCTTGCTTATTATCACTTTCGCCTTATTCAAAATTAGATATACGATATTGGTTTGTAAAATCATTTCTCGTTGGAGTTTTGACTTTGGGGGAATGAATTTCAAGGAAAATTGAACATGCTTTCTTGTAAGAGTTGTTACAGGTAAGTTGGTTTTTGGAGTACTCGCGGACGAGGATCATCGATGTCTATTTTTTTTTTTTTTATATAGAAATATTTCATCTCTCTCTAGGTTGCTGAGTAGTCTTCTATGTGTTCTTACACTAGATGTTACCTTTATCAACTAAAGCTCTGATACCAAATTAATGTAGGACGAGTGGAAGATGTATTAAACTAGTAGTTAGAACTCACAAAATTTATAAAATTTGGCTGCTGGAATTTAAGTTTTAGAGTTGGGAATTTGGCTTAGGTTGTTGGAATTTCAAGCTTAGAATAGGTGGAATTTTTTGGTTTGATATGACTGGAATTTTACGTTTGATATGGCTTGAATTTAGGATTTTGGTTACTGAAAATTCAGGTTAAAGTGCTAGAATTTTAGTTAGGTGAACAAACAATGGAGGGTCTCCTCGAATCTAAGAATCACTCTTGGATAAACTTAATATAAACTCAATTTCAGCTCTTATTGTTTTTGCTGTCACCTGAGCTCCAACTTTTCATCCCACTAAATTAAAGCTTGTGTTTTTACTGATTTGCTCTGTTATTTCTTTAATAAATTCTAAACTCTTTTGCATCAACTACATTCACTTATGGAAGTAGTACTCTGCATCTGATCAGAATATCGTAATTCCTCAATCTTCATGATTTATTAATGCTCTTCATATGGAAAATTTTATAACTGTTGATAAATCAGAATTAGTTCGTTAATGACTATTTCATGTGGAATGAGTCCAATGAGCGCAGAGTTCCTTAATTCTAAAGATCAAATTTAGTCTGGTTGTTACTAGTGAGGCATGGCAAAAGGCCGGACACTGTATTTCAAACTAGAAAATGTAGCCATTTTAAGCAAATTCGTGGTCCAAATGAACAGGTCCGTTGCAAAATCTGAATGCTTATATTGGCTTGCAGTTCTAAATCTCTGTCATTGCAGAATGCTTTTCAAGACTGATTGTTGTGGAATTGTGAAAGAAACAGTAGTTCTTATCAGTAAAAATAACATATCTAATACATTTTGTTTCCTCCAAAAACTGTGTTTTTCTGCAGACTTTCCTGCTCCATTTCCTGCTCGTTCGACATATCAGGTGGCGGCATTGCCAATGGATGCCAAGATTGAAATTGAGTGCATAGCTCAACTACCGCAAAAGATAGAGCCTATCCCTGTTTAAACAACTTTTGAGTGCACTATCCTCTGGATGTAGTCCAATCAATAACAATGTGGGAGAGTATACACATGGGACTGGTGCTCTATATGTGTGCTCCAACATCCCCTTGTTGTAGTTAAACATTTATTAGATGGAAGTCTGGACTGGACAGTATGTTTAAATTTAAGATAATGTTCTTCTTTTACATTCAGCGGGGAAATGCTTTACGAGAGAAAATGATGGATCAAAGCTTGGCCCTTGGGGTAGAGATGGAATGATGAGAGTATCAAGCCATGCTCTTACTTTCCCATCTACTGGAAGCTCCAGTCGTGATGTTCTTATTATCTCTACCCTCTGGCCATGAATTGTATAATCCTCAGCTTGAAAACTTAGAATCTGTGATAAAAGTTGTTAAAACTTTTAAATGGCACGAGAAAAGGATAGACCTTTTTCACATCCCACCTAAGATGTGGAATTGAACAAGTACGATAATGTTGTTACAGTTGTCTTTTCTTCTCTTTTGTGCACGGCGTGGAAATTGGAATCTCAACAAGGGTAATTAAATTTTGTGGGACTATAATCATTTATTTTAGCTTATTAAAGATGATTCTATTCTAAACACATTGACTAATTTTCAAAAATTATTGATTGATGCGTATTATAATTATTTTACTTGTTCCTGTTGACTTTAACAATTTAATTGGCCATGTAAATTGAATGAAACTAATTTCCTAGTAACTTCTCATATAAAAAGACCTTTGTAAGGTTTTCCGCTTAGTTCAAACCATCATATCAGCAATATATATAATAGACTAATAGTCATTACAATTTAATTTCCTAAAATAAGAGTAATTCTAGCTTAAATATATATATATGAAATTAATTAACTTTAATTCATAGATATCGAAAATAATTAATTATTAGTAAATTTTAATATTTGAGATATGACCATAATAAGTCTCTATAGAATTAAACCTATACATTTATTTTACATATACAAAAATATTCTTAATGTACTTTTAGCATTTAAATATCTGTACATTAAATATTAGATAATAAATTCTTATTCACAAAATTAAAATTATTTTGCAAATATCTAAAATGATTAATTATTAATAACTGCTAATTATTTTGAAATATGCACAATAATTATCTACAATACTAAAATTATACATTTATTAATTCAAAATTTTTTAAAAATAATTATTTGAAATAGATATGTATCATGTGCGAGAATCGATTCACATGCATCAAAATATTAAATTGTTGCCAATTCTTAATTTACTATTATTTAATTGATGAATGCAATTAATAATAATTGCAAGTTATCATATGTTATAAAAATTATAAGTATGATATAAAAGTATTTTAAATATTTATTTATGAGAATGTTATCATATTTATTAAAAATTTTGAAGCAATAAAAATAGTTAGGAAATCTTTTCATAATATTTGTAATTTCAAATATAATTTTTCATTCTTTAAAAATAATTATTATTTAATATTAAATACTATATTTTAAATTAAAATATATGAAAATATTACTAATGTCATATAATAAAGAGATAACTAATCTTAAATTGCATAATCTTTTGAGATTTTTTCAATCCAATATCCTAGTTTTTAAAATTTTCAATCGAGTAACCAATTCTTTCAAATCTTAACAGTTCACTTCAAAACATTAATTTTTTTAGTCATTTGATAATTTGGCTAACGAAATCTTTGTTGTTATTAACATGTAACATTCCACATGGAAAAATAGTGGTCATAGTTAGATTATAGTAGAGAGAATTTTTTTCAAAGTTGACACTTTTATATCATAAACTTAATTGTTAAGGTTTTAAAAGGTTAGTCACTTAATTGAAAATTTTAAAAGTTTTGGCATTGGATTAAAAAAATCTCAAAAGATTAGATTATCTCTATAATAAATTCTAAAGATGAATTTGAAAACCAAATATATAAGAGGCAAAATTTTGAAAAACATCCATAATTTAAAAGATGCAATTTGTAATTTTATGACAGCTTGAATGAAGTCCTTAACACACACAAAAATGTAAGTGAATAGATTTTTATATGGTAACTCTAGTTTACCAAGCTAAAGATAGAAGGGGCACTAATCATCAGCAGATTTTGATGAGTAGGAATTAGATGTTGATTCAACATATGGTGATTCAAATGAAATTGGAAGTGATTGTGGCAGTTTCTAAAATAAAAAAAAGGAAAAAACATAAATGTTATAAGTTCAATATGATGAAGAAATTTAAAGTTGACAATAAATTCCAGGTTGGAGAGCCCTTTGATTTGGTTGAGACTTTTAGAAAAGCTCTTATGTAGTATATAATAGAGACTATCGTGAATATGTGAAGAATGACATATCTAGAGTGAAAAGTATATGTAATAAGTAATGTTCATGGAGGATAAATGCTTTATAAATACAACAGAATGAAGTATTCTAGATTAAGACATACTAGCATTAGCATGAATATAAAAATAAGTGGTGTCATTATGACTTGATTGCCAAGAAATACCTATCATATTTTAGAGATAACCCTAATTAGGATATTAATGATTTGAAGGGTTCTCCACAAATTAACTTTGATATAGAACTCAATGACAAGAAGGCATATGAACGAAGGCTAGAACATTGCAATTGTTAATGGTGAGGATGGCAAGTAGATTGGGAAGTTAAGAAGTTTTTTTTTTAAGAAAAGACAATAGGATTAAGAACGATGAGAATAAATTTCAAACAATACATCAGGCAGATCAACCCATAAATGAAACATGTCATGGAGAATAGAGTCACGTGCTAACAAGTGGGCACACCTATTCGCTTGGCGCCTAATCCAGAAAACCTGACTATTCGGTCGAGAAACAAGAATGGTCTTATAATCCGACACTAGCAAACCAAAAGCAGAATTATCCTCACCTGAGGAATTAAGAGCAAAATATAATGACTGGCAATCAGTAAAAACACAATCAGGATCAGGTAAAGAATTGGAAGCATAAAGTAAACAATGCCGCAAAGCAATGGCCTCCGCAACTGCCGCATGAGGACCACCTTCCTCATAACCAGAAATGGCCAAAGAAAAGTTGCCTTCAGCGTCTTCGATAGCCAAACTAAAACTCACAAAATCCAAAGCTACAAAAATAGCACCATCAATATATGCAAGCCAAGATGCGGGGTGATGCACTTGGGTCAAGCGAACGGGAGCCACAACAGGTTGGACTCGTGCTACTGTTGCCTACAGGGTGGAAGAAGCAGTCTGGAATTCCTCCAGCAGAAGGCGAGCGGTCTGGGTAATATGTAAGGGATTGGGCCGGGTATTGGACCATAGTAATGCATTCTGTGCCGCCCAAAGTTGCCAAGCAACCATAGCACCAAATTCAGCTCTCCACTTGCCGAAGTAAGAGAAAATGTGCAAAAAGAGATCCTGAAAAGACAAGTTCACGTTAGTGAAATTAAATCCGGCGAGCCTCCAAACATCTTTGGCAACACAACACTTAACAAACACATGGTCCACAGTTTCCTCAGCATGGCAGAACAAACATTGCAAGAGAACATTAAGCCCACGCGTTGTCAAGTTATCCCTAGTAGGGAGCACATTGTGACCCAAGCGCCACATAAAATCCCGAACCTTAGGCGGAATATCAAGCTGCCATAAGTGCTTCCAGAACACACCAACACCCCCCATACGACCACCATGTCTGAAGAAACGGTAAGCGATATGATAAGCAGTTTTGACCGTATAGAAACCTTTCTGATCAAAATGTCACACTAACTTATCCGTAAGAAGTTATAGATTGTCCATTTTGCAGTTTAATCGGGAAATTTCTTTCATCTTGAATTACTCAAATAGAGCATTTGAATGTTTGTACATATGCCTAAATGCATGCGAAAAATTCTTTTATCAACTTATAGGTTAATAATTTACATAGATGGCTTGCATTTGAAGCACAAATATGGAAGGAAACTTTACATACTGTGAGTGTTAACACTAACAAAACATATTGCTCATTGCTTAGGTTGTTATTCCCATATAAAACAGACTTTTATGAAGATGGTTTTATAAAGTGCTTATAACAAGATGTTAAGAACTAGGCAGAACAAGCTCAATCTATCCCATTGTTATTTTTTACTAAATTAATAGTCATAATAAGTTTAAATCGATATAAAATTAATAAAATTTCATGTTATTTACTGCTTCTTTATAAAATTATTAGGATTCATACTATTGGAATTTATGTTTTCTACTACTTTGTAATATTGATGGAATTCATTATGAAAGTCATAGGTGTTTTCTTCACAATCGTATATTATAAAGAGCCTTTTCCCTGAACTTAAAACCATAAGAAGCTGGAAAATGATTGGGGTGATTGTCTTAAGTATCAAAATATTTGGGTAATTTGTCTACAAATATATTATCTCAACTTCCATTTGTAAAAACTCAATAACTCTTATAACATGTATAGGATGTAAATTCCCACTCTATTTTATGTAAAAGTACCAAATACACAAGGGTTTACCATTATAAAATGAAGAGATTTTATACAATTGAGCAAGATGATAAACAATTTTCACAAATACAATTTTGGTTTGTGACAATCACATGATAACTCCAACATTATACACACCATGATATTATACCCATATATAGAACCCAATGTTAACAATGCTTTGCTTTCATCCATACATAACTTAATGCATATACAATTCCAACAACAAAATCATTTATCATTAATCTTCATGTCTAAATGTTTTTATTGTCATTTTTCAACTTTGCATTCTTATAGATAAGCCTATTTATTACTTTAATGCTTATTTGAGTAATTTTCTTTCCATGTTAAGCTAAACAATCACATTTCTTTGGAATCTACAAAAACATTATTACACATATCAAAATGCTCACCCTTTAGTTTGGAAGCAAAGGAACTAAGAGACATAAATTTATACATAACCTCTTAATAAAAGACTTAACCATATAATCATGTTCCAATCTTATCACATTTGAGTGAAACTAGATAATCCTTTTATTTTTAGATAATCATCCAAGAAGTTATCAATAATGTTATGATACCTTAATAGAAGTGATATATAATGCTACATGGGAAAATTACAAAATTTATAGAAGCATCTTCTAATATATTTGACAATTATTCAAATAGGGCAAACATTTATAGCCAAGAATAAGCTTAAAAAGTACTTCTAAAGAATACAAATGATAGAAACATTGATAAAATAAAATCCAAACCGAACATCTTTGCTTTGTTCATACTGTAGATTGAGAGAATCTCAAACTATTACTTGTATTTTCCTCACACTTTGTTAGCCCCAAAAATTTTTTAAAAAAATTTAAGCATGATTAGACTAATTAAGTAAATTAAGTTAGCATGAATTAATATATGACACTACATGAATTAATATATGACACTAAAGGAGTTAGTTGAAAAATTAATGAAATTTAATATGTTAGTTGGTTAGTTAGGTTGAGATTAAATGCAATGGGTTTGGGTCCAAATGAAATAAGTTAGTAGAAGAAAAGAGAATGTAAGATGGGCTTGAGAATTATTGGGCTTGAGGAGTAGTATAGGAGGAAGATAAGAAAGAAAGAAGAAAGGAGAGGTAAATGGGCTTAGGGCTTGATGGGCTTAAGTGGATTTTAAGTAAGTAGTATATAAAGGAGAGTTAAAAGAGATTTTTGGTAGGAAAAAGAAGGAGAAACGAAATTGAGAGAGGGAAAGGGTGAGAGTTGTCGTGAATGGGAGAAAAGGGAGAAAGGAAAGAGCTTAGTTAGGGCTTTGAATTCCAAGAGGTTTAAGAGGTTTTTTGAAGATAGTCCAAGAAGAAAAAAGGTAGAGGAGAAGCTAAGCTACCATTTGAGCCAAGAAACTCTTGGGTTAAGTTGAGAACCAAGGTAAGTAATGTATTCAAGTATTAGCTTTTAGTTGGGTTTTGGTGTAGGAAGGTTTAGAAT
>JANZLF010000222.1:44399082-44419889 GCA_026546835.1 Erythroxylum foetidum
ATTTTACCAAACATCTTTAACAAACAGCTAATGTAATTCACTGGTCAAATCAGCTTATATAATCAGCTATCAGCTAACAGCTAATAGAATCAGCTATCAGCTATCAGCTATCAGTTATCAGCTGATTGCCAAACAGGGCCTTTACATACTCTTCTCAACTTTAGGCAGTTTTCTCCACTTCTCACGTTCTAGCTAACCACCTAGCCTTATTCTTAACTTCAGCCTGAGGCATCTCTCTTATAACTTCCTATGTCATTTGGCCACGTTTTAGCTAATTGTCTATAAATTATTCTCCTAACTTCATCCTAATTAAAGTAGTTTCCTAATTAAACCAAACATATGTTATTTAAGATCTTTTAAACTTTTAGGTTCCTCTTGACATCCACTAAAAGCTATAAGTCAAACTCAGTTGCATTAACAGATGTAACTGATGGAAATAAATCTTCATCCATCAACATGGTTTAGTTAGCAGACAATATAATTCCCTTATTGATTTGATCTTGAATTATATTCTTAAATCCTTATCATGAATTCATTGAGTAACTCCATATTTCGTGGTATTTGTAGTAGTCCTTCCTTTAATTTCTAACTTTGTAGGAATTCTTCCTCCAACAAAAAATCAAACATCTTCTTTATTGTGGAGGTGTCAAAGGTACAATAAATATGAGTTTACGCAGCTTGTATTTGTCTTTTAAATTCAAGAGATTCGTATTCTACAGATGAGAAATACAAATTTTAAGGATGTTGACTTTAACCACTGTCGAATCGTAAAAATTCGTCTTGTAACATAAATACCTACTGAATTCTTCTTCTAGTGCCTTTCTTCCTTAAGAAGTTCTTTAAATTCGGAGACCTTTGCTGCCGATTCAAAGAAATCATAACATTCTATACCTTGAAACTTTTTGTAAAGTTCAGATCCCTTTAAGCTAACTTTACATATTATGTCTTTAGGAGCACAATCTGACATTGACTTCTCATCTTCATAAATCAGGTGATAAACATATTATTATTCTCACCACTTTTCTTAGTAACTCTAAACAACTCAATTATACTAATTTTGGATTCGATCCAAAAAAAAAAAGGTGTAAAACAATCTTTCTATTTTAACGTAGGAAGGAATAGAAATCTTAGGCAATAAAGTATACCAGGAGAAGATTGTTCCTGTTAACGAATTCAGAAAAAACTTGAGCTTGAAATGATTGAACTTTTCATAAGTGGCTAATTCTCTACATTGTATGGAGAATCTAGCAATGTTTTCAGTAATTGATTGACCATCTTCATTAGAAAATAAATTGAATTTAGGAACTCCATTTTTATAAGAATAAGGATTCTCGTGATTCAATGCTTCCAATAAGGCTGGTGGAATTTCGGGCATCCAAGCTATCTCAAACTAGACCCATACAACTCCTGAACAGCTTCTCCAACCACTTTCATATTAATTTATAGTCCCATTTACAGAGGGGAAATAACAGGATTGCATTATAGCTACAATGTTTCCTCCTAAACCATATAATGGTCTCTTAGAAAGTCAGCAATTTCGCTTGGAAGTTACTGTCAAGTACACATGGAGCACCAAATAGAAGACCACGAAACCTAACTGCTACAATAGATAAAAGTAACAACAGAAGTATTAGGTCTGATAGCTAATCCTAAATTTTGGAATCTACAATCTGCAAGTCGTGTAAGCTCCAATGGAGAGCAGAAAATTTGCTTACACGACTTGCAGATTTGTTGTATAAGGCGAAGGCGTTGTTGCTTAAAAAAGTACTGACGGTCTTCTTTACGACATCAATCTTGTACTTATGCAAGGATATTTCTCATATTTTAATGTTTTGGCCTATGCTTTATAAGTGGAAGTTCAAAGAAAGTAATCAATATTAATTTGAGTAGAAGAATTACGAAATGTGAGGTAGCGTGAGCAGACATATGTAAATGAGCTCAGAGGTTCATGTCATGTCCTGTTTCTCAAAGGTTATAAACAAAAGTTTGGCCGGTTCAAAATTGACATGATATGAAAATGGCAGAACACGACAACTAAAGCGCAGTTTGCTCAACACGACAACTAAGGTGGGCTGAACCAACCCTCCAGAAGTCTGAGTGAAGCTCTATACGGATAAAGCAGTTAAAAGTGAGGCCACTATTGTCACAGTCGGTGGGCTGATCAGGGATTATCGGAGTCGGTGGTACGAGAGTTTTCTTCATCATATTAGTCGGAGCTCTCCCCTCGCGGCAGAACTTTTGGGCTTCTACTCGGGACTTAACTTGACATGGACTAGAAACTTCCGACGAGTTA
The DNA here is from genome assembly GCA_026546835.1 of Erythroxylum foetidum. Taxonomy (NCBI): domain Eukaryota; kingdom Viridiplantae; phylum Streptophyta; class Magnoliopsida; order Malpighiales; family Erythroxylaceae; genus Erythroxylum; species Erythroxylum foetidum. The sequence continues at coordinate 44,401,376 of JANZLF010000222.1, forward strand.
TCCTTGAAATGGATTCCCTGGAGATTATAAATATCCTCTTCACCTTCAGATTACCTTCGACTGACTGTTCTTTTTTGGTGGCAGGTATCCAGGAACTATTGTGTCGAGATTGAGACTTAAAGTTCCAGCACGTCTATCGTGAAGACAATTAGAGTGTGGACAGTCTTGCTGTCCTAGCTGCTTACTTTAACCCCGGGGTCTACACGTTCTAGGCGACTCCGTCGCTTGTCATCGTCACTATATCCCGTGATTCTCACGGCGTCTTGTATCGCCGATCTATCTCCTAGTTAATTCTTGTTTTTTTTTCCTTGTATTAAAAAAAAGCGCAGTTTGCTTGCTGATGATGATAAAATGAATAGCACGTAGTTTACCAACTTTTGAGTACTTCCTGTTGCAGTACTATGAATCCTCAAATTTGATCTTTTGTTGCCATTCAAATCATCCAACTTTGGACGTAAGATTATATTTGGTTAATTAGTTTATTTATTAATAATTAGTTTATGTAATAATCAGGCTAAGTCAAAAGGGCAAAACCTAAATCTCAATCAATTAGGAGTCGTATGCATAATCTTACAACGTTCCAAGTGGCTGACTGACGATTGCTTAACTATTAACATCCACACATATCAAAGAGGGGAAAAAGTTAAAATACTGACATCTTTCTCAAAGAAATGAACTGTAGATGAAATATATATTAAGAGATATTGATTGTTGCCCTTTTGCGTGGATTAGCTAGGGTTTCTTATCCCGGTTTAATAGCGTAACATGTGTATTCGTTTCCTTATGAAATTAAAAAAAAAAAAAGATGGCTATTCAAGCTGTATTGATGTAAGGCATTACTTCTTTCTTCATTACCGATTATACATCAAACTCTACGTAGTTAAATAACAAACTCGTGTGGATTCCTAAGCTATTCAGGAACGTATGCATTACTTTTTGGTTGCCAATAACAAAAATGAACAATTTTCACCGCTTCGTGCAACAAGCAAGCGTCCATTTGTGCTTCTGCAATGGTGCTTGTCGCTAAGTGGGTTTCCCAGATTTGGACCTCCAAATTCACAATTCATGGCTCTTCCTTCCCTTTAATAGGTAGGGAGTACTTCCTCTATTGATGATCCAACTTTTGCTATGCCATTTGAATTTCATAGATGGTACCTTTATTTCATATTTGACCTTTTTTTCACAGATGAGAACACGAATCTGGTTCCTATTTAGGTTATAGATTGTACTAGAAATTAGCTGGAGGATGATTTTGAAGAACTTTATGTTCTTCGGTTAAAAGGCTAACCGCACTCCAAAAAGGTCACCCAAACCAAAGAAGCATTTGCAGCAAGTGCTCACACCACTCCTGCATTCCCATTAGAGTAGGATAAAAGGGTGTGTAAAAGTTGAAAGAAAGAAATAAAAAATTATTGAAGAGAGAGGAAGCTCATGTGGTAGAAGGAGATGTCAATGTCAAATTCATTGTATGCACAGAAATTATGAACGATTGATGTCTTTAACCAACTCCATTTCCTGTACATGTCTTTAACCATCTTGAATAGGTCAAACGATTGATGTACTCACACGTGGAACCAAACCCAAATTACTAATTTATTATTATTTTTTATTGATCAATATCATGTAGGAGGAGTGAAATATATACTTCTTTAGATTTTTTTAAGTCAATATATTTTCCTTTAGAGAAAGGATCAAAGTTTCGTCAAGTGTAAACTTTCAATGGCTGGCTTTTTCAACGGGTAAAAGAAATTTCAAGGTTTTAAAAATTGGATTTAACCGTTAGATTTAATCAAAAAAAAGTTTGAATTAGTAAGTAGTTCGGATCAATTTTATCAAATAATTTCTATGTATAAAAATCAACCGGTTTAAATAATTTATATTGGAGGTCCAATTTTTAAAACATTCATCACATGTTATTCGCAGCTTAACAAGATATTGATCCACAAGACAGACATATCTGCAATTTCAAACTCTGTAAAATATAGACCTATAGCCTGATAATCAATGTTTTTATCATAATATAACTTAATTAGAAGTTTAATTCAATCTTATTTTTTTAAAATATTCAAAATAGAATTTAACAAATAGAAAATTTAATTGAGTTAAACTTTTGTGACATTGCATTTTTATATTTTTAAATATCTGTTGATGGACTATACTATTTTGTATAGACAATTTTATATCATACGAGTTCCATCAACAAATTTTAAATTTTAAATTTTAAATTTTATTTTAAAAATCTATTAGTAGGATTTAATTCTATTAAGTTTTCTATTTATTAAAATCCATCTTGAATATTTTAAAAATATTAGGTTTAAAACTAATACGCAACAAACTCGGTCTATCATATTTTTATTCACTTTTAACTTTGAAAGCTTATTTCTCAAAAGTATATTATGCAGCCTAATGTACATCTCTTCTAGAAAAAGTTATTATGGAAAATTCATTTTGAAAAATTCAAAACATTTTATTTATAAGTAAATTCTAACACTTAAAATAAATGGAAATATTTGATAATGATGTGACACAATCTCCTTCAAAAATATAATTTTAATTTTTATTATTATTTTAAGATTTGTATTAGACTCATATTTATTCATTATTAATTCATTATAAAATAATAAACATTGGAATATTTATATTTTAATAAAATATTTTATTTTTATTTATTTTTGTAAGTTTTACATTTTATTTATTATATACTAATTTTTATAACGGTTCATTACCGATTGAATCTTTAAACCTTAAATTTTTTTCTCGACCGGTTTAATTTTCGGTCTAGTTTTTAACACATTGAAAATTTCAAATATTAAACTGGGGCACAAAACTCAATTAAGTAACAAGTTCTTTCGCTTTTCAATTTTCACCAAATGCCTAGAAAAGGCAAGAGTAGTTAGAGTGGAAGCAATCAAAGTGATTAAGATAATCATGATTTGGCATATGATTAGCATCAATATCCCATGCGAGGCCACATACGTAAATAGTGAAGAGGTCTAAAGAAAAGGAGATTCCTTTTGTGAAGTTGTGTTCACACCTACTTTCTTACGAAAGATTCCCTCTGGACCCGCGTTCACACCATAAATTAAAATGACAACTTTGCTTCGCCTTCAGCTTCAGCTTCTCCTTCTCGTTGAAGCTCGTGGCTACTCTTGGCTTCTGCTATTTGATTTATGACCAATACCTATAGAACAAAGCTTGAGCCAAAGAACAAAGCTTGAGCCAAGCCATGTACTAATCATGGCGACAAGTTCCATTAGGTTGGCTGTCCACAGAAAGAATGGGACAGGGTCATTTGGTCATCACATGCAAGCTTAGTGGGAAAAGGTAGGATCCCTTGATGTGGTCAACACCAATTATCTGCCAAGTCAGACACTATTGTCGTCCAACGTGGCAACAAAGATTAGGTATGACTCTTTCCTTCTCTCTCTATCCATCTCTTGCCAACTTTCTCTCTTTCTATATATATACATTTATATCATGATGCCTAAAACATTGCTCTTTCTAACCATTTTCATACATCAATCGCACAAGAGGGTAGCCCTAGAAAGAGGGAATTATTGAAAGCGGATGGGAAATTGTCTCCGGCGAGAATCTCCGACTCTTTGGGGCGGCGACGAGTGGGGATCACCGGTGGTCGATCTTGAGCTCTTTGGCACCAATAGAAGACAAGATGACGAGGTACAAGACAAGGGGATGAAGATGGAAGAAGACGGACTTCTTGGAGATCATAAAAGAGGGATTATTTCTTCATCAACAAAACCCGGTACGGAGTTGAAGATCAAGCTCACAAAGAAACAGCTAGAGAAGTTGCTAGGGAGCGTTGATATGAAGGAATTGTCAGTGGAACAAGTGTTAACTCAACTTGCGAGCATTAGCGATGAATATGAGGCACATCAGACATCGTGGAGGCCTAATCTGCAGAGCATTCCTGAGTGACTGTTGTAGAATGTATCATAGAAGGGGTTGATGATGAGGAGCTTTTGATTGCTTCAATTTTTGGATGTATATAAGGTCTTAAGATGAAGATATGGATACAAATTGCATATGCCTTTTGTATTGTAGGAGATCAAGGAGAGGTTCATGATTAGGGAACATTAAGTTAGACAGGCTCTTTGAACGTCTTGGTCGATGTGTGCATATACAAGAAAAAGCATATTAGTTGTTGAAAAAGTAAATCAATTTCTGTTGCTATTAAAGCTAGCTAGTAGTCATGATATATGCTAATAACTCTAAATTTGAGATATTAAGCTTACCTTGAGACTTCAAAACTTGAAGAATCAATGGAAATAATCCATACCACAGGGCTAACAAATTTCATTATTTTTTTCCTTCAATTGACCTTTCATTCTTGGCTCCGATGATCATACTTTGGTAGAATTAAGCAACGACTTAAAGATGATATCCCAAACTGTACTTCACTATAGCTTTAATATCCAAGTAATTGCTACATAAGGATGAACGATAACAGAGGGAAAAGATGGCTCTTTTAGCATCCTCCATTGTTGATGGCAAGTGATTTTAATCTCTCCTGTACTCTTTTGCTATTGACTTCAAGCTTATGCTGCAAATACAATGGGAAGTGCTATAACCTGGCCTCGCGTCACTTAAAAGTTACTACATTGTGGCCCTTCCAAATGCCCACAGCTAGGGCCATGTGCAAGTCATGATCACTCAAGCCACTAAAGAAAAGGATAGAATAGAAAGTGACGCGGGAAAAGAACAGTGTGAGGCACGTAAACTATCACCCTTTAACAGTACCAAAGTAGACAAATTCAATGTAAACTATATATCTCTGCCTTGGGTGTCATTAGAAGACTTACTAATACATGTAAGCATAATATAGTCAACAATTTCTTGCCAGAGAAAATATCTATAGAAAATTGGAAAAACTCAAATGAATTTTGTAAATGAGAAAAGAGAATTATATCGCTAGGCCAATCATATTATATAAGGGGAGTGTTAGCCTATCAAACAAATACATGATAATAAGCTTATGGTGATCGAGAGATGAGAATGTTATGGTGAATGTGTAACTTTACCGGAAGAGATAAAGTTGAGGATTTAATGGCAAGAGATAGATTAAAAATGACTGGTATTAGTGAAAAAGTGAAAGAGGCAAATTTTAGGTAGTTTAGACATGTTAAAAGAAGACACTTTGATTAAAAGTTGTCTTATTTATCTTATTGTCACTTTACTAAAAGTTTCATAGTAATTTATACTATTAATTAGTTCATGTCTGCTTCATATAAAACTCATTACACATCATCTGTTGCCTTAAAAAGAATGTTATTTCACAGTCTTCATTTTATTGACATTAATATACTATATTATAAGGCTTATTTTGATATTGATTGGGTTGTTGGTCCAATTAATTAACAATCTACCACAAGTTTATACTTTATATATTTCTTTATGATTCACTAATCTCTTAACGTTGTAAGAAGTAAAAACTTGTATGTAGCTCAAGTATTAAAGATGAATATTAATCCATGATTGATACAAACTTAAAGCTTATTTAGTTACATTAGGTGCTTGAAGATATATGCATTATACATTTACTAACGACTATCCTCTATTATCATAATCATAGTAGCATGCAGATTGTTCACAATAATATCCTCTAAGAATGTACTCGTGAATGTCAGTTTATACCAAATCATATATTATTTAATGTACGTACAATGTGACTTATCTTTTATCTCTTCTAAAAATCTAACTGTTGATATCTTCATTACTGCTCATCACCAGGGCAATTTCATACTCTCATTTCTAACTCAAGATATTAGATCTTCCACCATCTTAAAATTGAGGTAGATGTTGAGAATAATCTAAAATAACATATACAAATCTTCTTGATTTGTTCTAATTAATCTATTTTCTTTATTTGTTTATATGAAATAATTATGTATAAATAGAAGTTCATTCCTATGTAGTGAACACGCAATATACATATAAGAGCAATACTCTTTTTATTTTCTTCAATTTTAAGATTTCTAAATTGAATAATTCAGGTACAATGGCGTCCTCGTAAAGAAGAATTAGAGAATTTAACAAATTTGATCCTAATATGGAGGGAAGCCATATATCATTCTAGATTTTTATACTTTTATTATTTTCTAATAGCCAAGCACATTCCTCACGAAACAGCCAAAGCGAAGCGCATCCCATATGAAGCACCCAAAGCGATTTAAAATTGCTACTCCAAATGAACAATGAATTATCATTGCTATAAACATAAAATATTATTTTTTAAAATAATATTTAGCTTGTTGGACTTCAATAGGATTCTTGAATATTAAGAAATTCTCGATATTAGGGATTTATAATTGCTGTAAATAAGAATATTTCTTAGGCCTAACTATAGTAGGAAATCAATACTATTTCTTTTTCCTAATTAAAGTAGGAGATTGATGTTACTATATTTTCCTTTTATTTATTTTTTAGAAAATTTCATAGTCATGCATGGTTGACTAAGAATTAATGACTCTTTATATATGTAATTCCTTTGAATATTTTTCTAAAAAATTATAATAAAATTTAAAGCCTTTGATCGATTTGAAGGTTGATCCACTTGAAGTGATTAATTTTTTTTTATCTTAGCCTTAATTTTTATGTCTTATTTGTCTAATTTCTTTAGATAAAACATACGATTCTTATTAGTTGATATCATAGCAATCCTTTTAGGAATTCACTTTAGCTACTTTATTCTTGTTCCCTTAAAAAAAAAAAGCTCCTGATTGAAAACCAAAAATGTAACTTAGGAATTATAAATTTGTAGTATAAGTGGCTGTTAAAACTTCTATGAATCAACAATTTGAAGAATTTAGGCAGAAGTTGGCATATAACTCGTAGAAATTAGAAAGAGTTAACTCAACAGCCTTAGTAAAACCCAACAAAAGGGGATTAGTAATTTAACTAACAAAAAATTTAAACTTTCTGAGGTTGGAGGAAGAAGTTATTAGGAACGTAGTTATATGTGTATGTCCACATGAGGGTGAAATTTCCCATATAAAAAGAAGGATATCCAATTGGTTATATTTCTATAGTTTTTTTTTTTTGGCTTCCAAAGGAATTTAGAAGATGATAAGGATAGAAATCGTTTTAATCAAATTAAAAGAAGATGATATTTAATGGTGGTTTGGGTGAGCCCGCACCGTTGAGTTTTGTCCCGTTTGGTCACACCCACATTCTGTAAGGGGAGCTGCGCATCCCGTGGGGGCAGCGGGAGTCGAACCTGTGACCTCAGGGTTTTGTTGGGTGCAAGATCCACGCTTCACACCATTAAGCTACCAGTGGTGTGAGACGTAGGTCTTGCACTCAACAAAATCCTGAGGTCACAGGTTCGACTCCCGCTGCCCCCACGGAATGCGCAGTGCTCAATATGTGTATGTGTTCAATAGTGAGTAGTAAATAAAATCATAATAAAATACAAGTTTCATATTCCTATGGTAGAAGAGTTGCTTGATAAACTTGGAAGGGCTTAATTTCCTACTAATCTAGATTTACAATATGACTATTATTAAATTCAAGTACATAAAGATGATATTCAAATATCTACTCTCAGAATATATGATGGTCACTATAACTTTTTGGTAATACATTTACGATTAACCAATGTATCATCCTCTTTTCAAATTAAGATTAATGAATAATATCTTTCGTGTTTCTATCTTTATAAATTTATTCTTTTTTTAATGATATTCTAATATATAACTCATGTGAAGAAATCAACAAATTACATTTAGGGGTTGTCTTCATCTTCTTAGGGATCAGTGTTTTTTATTAAAAATCAAAATGAAATTTTGCTTAAAACATGGTGGAATATTGTAAACATACATGTTGTTTCTCAAAAAGTTCTTGCAGTTGATACTTCCAAAATTCAAGGGATGAAAAGGTTGTCACTTTCAAACTCAATTAAAACTTTACAAGGATATTTTGGACTTACTAGTTAGTATAAAAAAATGTGTAAAATGAAATAAAATTTTAATGCTCCATTACAAATATTTGAAATCTCTTTGCTGAAGTTGGACGACTTGTCGTTTTTTGTTAACTAAAAATCATTCATGATGGCGCAATGACAATGTCTCATTATATAAATTCAAACCCTTGCCGCCAATTTCCCCGTCTCTCTTTCTCTCTCTCTCTCAATATGGCCGATTTCGAACCTCCCTCATTCTCTCTCGGGGTCGACGAACCCGTCGCCGATTCCGAGCCCCACATACCTACCTCCGTACACCATCCTAGCTGCAGTACCTTCGAACTCCATCATGACCTAGTAGTAGATCAAGAGGGTGATTTCGAGGTTGAGGTTATGAATTCGAATCCTGCCCCTGAAACCGAAACCAACCCGCCGCGCGTCCTCAGGAGGTTGAGGCGGGGACCTACAACTAAAGGTTCAAGAACGGCAATGGAGGAATTGAAGAGGGTTTGTTGTGATAACGACGATGAGGACATTGAAGAATTCTCTTCACAAGAAGGTAACAATAATACTTGGAGTTTATGAAATGACTGAAAATGCAAATATGTTAAAATTTGAGAAGGATGAGATGGCGTTGAGATCTTTGTTTGAATTGATTTCTTTTTGCTTTTGGGGATAACTTTTTTTGTTTTGGGGACGGAGTTGTTTTTTTTCCTTTGTTTTTGCCCCCCTAATGTAGTTATTGTGCGCTGTAGCACAATGGAGAACTGGAAGCTAATTTATCTGCGTTATTTAGTCAATTTCACAACATCACTTGTACTGTGATGAAATTCAGAAGGAATTAATCCCTGGGAGTGGTTCCTCACGATTTTCGTACTTTAGAACTTCTATCTGCCTTTATGCTGTTCCAATTTTTGCATCGATAGTAATCTCTTTTGTGATAGTTTCATTGTAAATCACTTGTAATTTATGCAAGGAATTTGCTTTTTGGCCTTTTGGTAATGAAGGGGTCCGATCTATTCTTATTTTGCCTTACTTTAGGATTGCCTAAATCTTTATTCTGTTTATTATGACTTCCCTCGCATGCCAAAATGTTTCCACGGGGAGCTATGGATTACTCTGCTAAAAGTTGCCCTTCTACAGTTTATGTCGATTGGGTCTTTGCTGATCAACTTTATTTAATAATATATGGAAAGCTATATATTAATTTCCATATATTAATTGGGTATGATATCTATCCCTAGACACTAGATTAAGGTTTGTGACAGTCTAAGTTGTTCTTTTATTGACAGATGCATGTCCAGCAGCACGATACAGCTCTGTTTGTAGTAGTTCAAAAGTTCCTTTGCGTGGAAATGAGGTTTTCACCACTCAACGGTCGAGCCAGGGCAAGGCAAAGAATAAAGAACTTGTATCCAATTCCTTTGCCTCGTCTGGTCCAGAGACTGGTTGCACCGGCTTAGTATTTCCAAAATTAACCACCAGTCCTCTTCGAAGGTTTCAATTAATTGATTCCAGTTCTGATTCTGATCCTGAGGAGCCCTCTGCTACGAGTGAACATAAAAGAAAATCTTTGATGGAGAAGCATCAAAATAAAGATTTGTGGAAAGATTTCTGTCCTATTAAGAGCTTTCATATCTCAACACCAGTTTTAGATGAGGTTTGTGAAGAATATTTCAAGTCTATTCGAGATAACAAGACTACTCAGGAACTAGGAAATGAACTTTGTCCAGATGGAAGTCTAGGCTGTTATCAACCAACAAATAACATTCCGGGCCTCAAGCATTGCTGGAATTCATCCAATCCTCTTCCTCCTGCATATCATTATTTCTTCCACGATGATCCAAGGATCCAGAAGTTGGTTCGCAGTCGCTTACCCAACTTTTTCCCTTTGGGAGTGGTTAACAATGATGGAGATCAGCAGCATATTGAAACAGCTATTGATTACATGTAAATTGCTTCACATCCTATCTGCTCAGTATCTACTCACATGAAGTGCTTTATAACTTGTGACTTCTGTTTTTTTTTTCAGGAGTCAGTTTACTTCAAAAGCTTCCAAACAAGGAAGTCAGAAAAATCAATGCAAGAAAGCCTCAACAAAGGGAGCAAGTAAAAAGTCAAATGCCAGGAAAGTCTCAACTGCCTCTGAAGGCTGGGTCGACCCCAAAGGTACTGCTGCAATTCCAATGGATGCTGGAAAACGGCGGGTTCATTCAAATGGTCAAGCTGCTGGTCATTGGTATACATCTCCAGATGGAAAAAAGGTATGCTACATTGTTGTCTAGTGCAATGCAAAGCGTTTTATCATTGATATTTCATCTGGTGTTTGCATTCATTTGGTATATCTATGTCTGGCCTATCAATATTCCTTCAGTTAGGACATTTTTTATCATTAAACTCGGAATATTAAGAAGAATTTCTTAGTATACTTTAAGGATCTGCTAGTACTTGTAAAGCGAGAAGAAAGGATGGCGGTAGTTTCAGTTTTGTACTGCATTGTACATTGTGCCGTCGTTACGATCATGCCTTAGTTTCTAATTTTACCAATGATGAACCTGAGTGAACATGGCAGTTGAATAAATCTCCTCGTGATTAATTTGTCAGACTAGATTAAGATATTGGTATATTCTGTAATTATTCATGGTTCCTGTGTTGATATTCTTTTTGACCCTAACTTCCTAGTCATGTTTATTCTTCTGATCTTTTGAATACATGCATATATAATCCCCTGCAGATTTATGTCTCTAGAAGCGGGCAGGAGCTATCCGGTCGAGTTGCCTACAGACATTATAGAAAGGTTAATTTAGAAACCATTTTATCCCTTTCATCCACAAAACATTTTGACCTTCTAAAAGGCATCATGTTGCGACTATGTAAATACCTGTATCAACTGAACCACTGAATTTGTTATCAACAGGACAATGGAGGGTTTAAAAAGTCTAAGAAGAAGACTATTTCCAAGAGGAGAAAAGGCTAAAAGGTTGACAACTACAGACGCGCCATAAATGTTCTGTGGTGTGCTTTCTTGTAATGATTGCTATGCACAATAAAATAGAAGCAGTTCCAATCTGCTCATGTGGGTGCTATGTTCCAATTTTGGCCGATCTTAAAATATTACACAAGTTGCTTGGTTGGCTACAAAATCAACCACTGCTAATCTTAGATTTATACTTTTTAATTTATTTAAGGTAAGCAAGATGGTGGCTATATAAGGTTTAAAATGCTCTGGATTTATGTTGGAAAAAGTTCAAAAAAAAAAGGATCTTTTATAAGGGAATTCCTATGAGAAGTAAAAATGCATAAACAAGAACCACAAACAATACGCAAAATATTACTTTGCCCTTTTCGCTTAACTTGTAGGGAATTTGCTGCCACAGTACACTTTGTAGTTGACATTGTCAAAATGATAATAGTTGTAGCAAAGCCAAGACTTTTTAACTTTTTACATGAAGATGTTGATGGAACTCAACTGTACCTTTTCATTACTTCTTCATTTCCTACTATCCTATGTAAGATATTTTGAACTAACCAGACAGTAGAGATGATTGGAACCTTTCTTTATAGCTTCTGTGTATGCTCACAATATCTAAAACCTAGAACTAAGGTGTTCTCTTCTCTTCTGAGTGCTAGATTACAGCTGTGAATAAAAGTGAACGTTTCCGAGGTCTTGAGCCTATGCTTGCTTGTCTGAGGCTTTGTTCTCTAAATTCGTGGGAGAAGCCTTCCTTCCCAGTATAAGCTTGTATGCCCTGGAATCCATGAAAATGAAAATGACGGACAGGACATATAATGAATCAAAGTTTTAGGAGGCTACAATCGAAACTCATTGCACCACAATTACTTCACACCGCAAAAGCATCAATGCACAAACACTAGTCAAAAGAGAAAAAGAAAAAGGATTTCAAATGAAAGTTAGAAGTGTACGAGTTAAGATCCTCGGTCTTGTTTCTGATATCCCTCGACCATAGAACTGGGTCAGTGTTCTTAGGCAATGATTCTTGTTGTTGGGTTTTCTCCCTTAGCCACTGCTCAGCTTTATTGCACTCATCAAGGATCTGAGAGAACACAATAATTACATCATGAGATACGGTCAAACTAAGCGTCTCTACTAGTTTCAGTCCCCCTTACCGATTCTTTATCCTGAGGTTGGAGAGAATCCACAGACGTCCGATAGTCCACAATGTTCTTTACCAAATCCCTCGTAGCTTGTGCCCTTGCCTCTTCATCTCTGTATCTGTTCTCAATTGGGTCCACCAGCTATTTCAAATTAGAACCAAAAGGGCATGGATAAAAGATTGGATCAGGGGTCAGCCATGTAGTATAATGGATAAAATGTTGGAAATTCAGATACAGGGCAGATTATTGCCTTCTTAAGATCCTCCATTTTCATGCTATAAGCATTCTCTGTTTCATCATCACCTTCATCGTAAAGCCACTCCTCTGTATCCTGTAGACTCTTGGCAATTCCTTCTTTCTCCTGATCACTAGCAAAGCTCCGATAGGTGTTTAAAAGCTGAATATATTCTTGTGGTCAGTATATTTTCATTCCTTGTGTAAAGCTAGTCGTTTTTCATTCCTTGTGTAAAGCTAGTCGTAGGGTATGTTTTTTGCTATTAAGGCAAGTAATTTACAACTCACCAGTCAAATAAGGCCCTGAAAAGGGCGTATTAAACTGAAGATATAATGCTTTTATACAACATATCCCATGCTTGTCTAAATTAGTCATTTGAGCATTTACCATATCCATACAAATGAAAAGAAAACATGGTACTGAAGTCTTGAGCAGCTTCACTAGAAGTGCATCATTTTCCAGGAAAGCATGCAATATCCATTCAGAAATTTGAGGCTCTACCTTTTCACGCATTTCATAAACATATGACTCCAAAGAATTCTTTCTATCCTTTGCCTGCTCTACAGCTCTATCATGTTGGGCTAACTCAAGCTCCTTCTCTTGGGCTCCTGAAATCTCAGCCATAGTCATTCCTCCATATATATTCTCACTGACTGGTATCTCAAGCCTCTGACTGGCTTTTCCATTATCCTGCATTAAACAAATAAATTATGATTCTAAAGAAGCTATTCCAGTACATACCAGTCTTTTCTCTTGTAACCTAATGATTTTTTAGTAACCTTTGAAAAGTATTAGCGGATAATCTCTAGATATCTTTGCTCAAAATAAGTGAAGAAAATTCCTTACTTCCATCATTTTAGCGGTAAAAAGGCCCAACGTTTGGGCCGAATCCCTTCAAAAAACAAAATGGATCCTCCAATAGACAGCAAGATATGTACAAATAAATTATGCAATTCCTAAGGAACTTACGGAAGCATCTGATAATTCGGTATTGATATTATCCTCATCAATATTTGCAACCTTTGCTGCAGAACCAAAAGATCCAGAATCAGCTACCATCCCATCAGTATCTGAGTGCAAATTAGCATTCCTCCTCGAATCCTCTAAGGTATCTTCCACCAACTGAAGCAGCAAGATTTATCTCAAATGAGAAGTATCTCAGAAAATCAAGATATAGATAGACTGGAGGAAAAAGCTACCTTAGCTGACTCAACACTGACAATTCCATGGAGATTTAGCTGAACTTTGACTTTAACTCTAGCTTTTTCACTGTACGAGCCTTCGAAAGGACCAATCTGAAATAAAGATTCAAGATCAAGTCATGAATTATTGTGCTTCACATTTAAAAACTTACTTTCTGGATTACAGGATCTTTGAAACAATCTGCGAGACAAATGAATACTTGCACATTCTCTGTCTTACAAAAGTATTAACACAGTATCAAGGTATATAAGCTTCTATGTTCATGTCATCACTTCTGCCAATTTATCAGTTTAGAGACAATTTTCAATCAACACAATTTCTTTTGGACTGTATGACATTACATTCCCAAATCGCAAGAAATGCAGAAGGCACAACATCAGCTATCAAATCAAACTTCTTGGTAGCACACATCATTGGAAGTAGCCTCCTCCTTGACAAACTCCAAGTCAAATATAAAGTTTTCCTGATTCATAAGATACTATGCTTAATTTGATAGTTATTACTAACAAAGTTTCTCCCTGCCTGAAGAGTTCCATCTTGAAAACAATGCAGAAGAGTATGGGCATCAGATTCTGAAGAAATGCTTCATCCAACCGCATTCACACAATAGCCTCATGATTTTACGAAAACATACAAACTTAATAGCATAATCAGAAAATTTCCTTTTAATTTCAATAAACTTTTTATTCAATAAAAAACGGGTGGAAATCCTCGATTTGATGACAGCAAACATGGACTATTAAACCATTGACATGAAACCATAACTTTGCTAAAAAGTATCATTCTCTGGAACATGGAGAATTAAACGCGAAAGATTACTATACATATGATGATATTGGGGCGGTACTTATCACCATATTATGAGTATTGGAACAAAGGAGAAAAGTGAAACAAGAAACATGAGCTGCATCACTTACAGTAAATAAACTAATTTTGGAAGATACGCCAGGGGGCAATTCATCTGGATTAGCATAGAAAGCTTCCAAATTAAATGACTTGGGTCGTTGGAATGCCAAGATTTTGATACTTGGAATGGGCCGGCCTTTTGTAAACAAAATGTTATTTGACCCAGTAATTATTGGGCCTTCATCTGATGAGAATCCAATGGAGAATGGTAAAGAATCCTGGACCTACATATGATACAAATGACCAACAGATTATCTCAGAGAGCAGTAATTCCACGTTGCAGATAGAAATGACAAACCTGAGTACAGATACACATAAAGAGAGAAACTAAATTCACAACAACTAAACTAAAGTATGTAGTTTCTTATTGCTGCGGAAAAGTGAAAGGGTACGCGATAATGTGTCCTACCTAATGCAGCAGTTGATTTGAGATTCATTAAAGAAGCACAGCTAATTTATTGGTAAATAATCAATGGTACATGTAAATCTAGTTCCTTAATAACTATTTTTACCACAGCTACACCATAAACAGAAAGTAGCAAGGTAATATAACTAAGTGAAATAAAAAGCAAGTCAACAACAAGAGCGTGTATGTTGACTTGAAAATTATCTTGAGTTGACAATGATCTTTAAATACTAACCTCATAATCTCGGACTCGAAAAACTGGACTAAGCATTGCACACTGAAGAGCACATCCACGTGCAACACATTCACTTGCATTAATTGTACGGCTGGGTTCTTTCCCAAATAAAGACGCTAACAACTTTGTGATAGCAGGTATCCTAGACCCTGATCCAACAAGCTCAATTGAATGGATCTTGTCCACAGATAACAATGAATCAGCTATAGCTTTTCTGCAAGGAACACTAATCCTCTCCAATAAACCTGAAGCCAATCTCTCAAATTCCTCCCTCTTGATAGAACCTTTAACATCTTTCTCATCCATCAAGCACTCAATATTCAAAGGGGCCTCTGCATTTGCACTCAAAATTTTCTTCAACTTTTCACAAGCAGCCCTTAACCTAATACATGCCCGGACATTAGAAAGGACATCTATTTTGTAGTGCTCCTTGAACTGTAAGACAAAATAATTAAACAAAATATCATCAAAGTCTCTCCCTCCCAAGCTGCTGTCAAAGGCATGAGACAATATCCTCATTTGTCCAGCTTCAAATGAAACAATAGAGACCTGGGTATCAGAATGACCAATGTCAACAAATGCAACATAAGTTGGTCCTCCATTGGAGAAATCTGTTTTATATATCCCGTAACTAAGAGCAGTTGCAGTGCAGTCATGCATCAACCTCAAAGGCTTCAACCCTGCGATCATTGCAGCATTTAAATATGCCCGTCTCTGTAAATCAGTAAAATATGATGGTATCCCAATTACACAGTCTGCTATAGGCATTTCCAAGTTTTTCTCTGTTATGTCTTTCAAATGAGAAAAGAGCATTGCCATTATCTGAACTGGTGTAAATGTATGTCTTGCACCCAAATATCTCAAGTGGACGAGAATGCCACCATCTTGTCCTTCAGAAGTTTCAAATGGTAACATCCTCAATTCATTTTGGACATCAGGATCCTTGAAGTTGCGACCAATCAACTTCTTGACCTGAGATATTGTGGATTTTGGGTTCATCATGGCAGAGGCAGCTCCTGCAGACCCAATAAACCGCTGTTTCTCCCCAAAACATATCACAGCTGGGGTTTCACGCTTTGACTCGTCATTCAACAACACATCAATGCCCCTTTGCTTCACAGCAGCAATGACACAGTTTTCATTACCAATGTCAAAGCCAACCACGCTCATTTCAATTCAACAAGAATGTGAGCCGTGCAAAAGAAAATAACAGCACAACTCGCAGGGAATATTCGCAATCCACTTCCCGCTGCGCGCAAAAGCAAAAGAAAGAAGGAAGATTAAAAGAGAAACCGAACTTTATAGTGAACACTAAATTTTCAAACGTTAGATTCTAAATGCTTAGGAGGAAATTGGAACCGATAAACATATACTTGATGTCAACTCCTTTCAAGCATCTAAACCCTGAAAAAAGACCCATCATATGAGAACCTTGACATTCTCCCTCATTCCCTCGTTTTCTCAGGAATTAAAGAAAAATACATCCAACAACAAACAAAAATTGACAATATCACAACAATTTGCTATAAAGTGAAGCACGTGGATGATTAAGAAGAGAGAGAGAGACGTCAGGTACCTGAATCACAGACACTTGTTTTCGATGGAAAGTTAAAGAAATGTTAGTGACAGACAAGAATCGAAGAGAAAGTGAGCAATGAAAATGAGACAATATCGGCGCAGCGTTCGCGGAGGCATTGGCATCTTCCGGAAACCAAGAATTTTTGGGAGCTCTATTCGTAAATAACGTTTCCCTAAACTATGTCGTTTCCTTAATTTCTTTATACGGGTCTCAAAGTCTCAATAGCTCCGGTTCTTCAATTACTTTTATCTTTTTTATAACGGAATACAAAAATCAGTAAAAACTAACTCTTTGTTTGATTTCAAGTATGATAATGCAGAGGAAGAAGAACCAGATGATACACTCATGGTATCCGAATATGCCATGTTTGTAGAAGCTGAACTAAAGACTTACAATCAGGCAATTAAACAAGGAATGTGACAAGGTCTAATGGATGAAGAGATAAAGGCAATAGAGGAAAATAGAACTTGGTTGCTAGTGGATCTACCTAATCCAACAACTAAATAGTAGACTCGAAGTAAATCTATAAGGCAAAGTTAAATCCTGATAGATCTGGCAACAAGTATAAAGCTAGATTGGTTGTAAGAGGATATAAATAAGAATATGAAGTGGACTACACTGAAAACTATGCACCAGTGACAAGATTTGACACGGTGAGACTACTGTTGACTTTGGGAGCAAATAATGGATGGAAAAGAGTGCATTTCTCAATGAAATGTTGGAGGAAGAAGTATATCTGAAGCAACCCGAAAGATATGTGAAAAAGAGACAAGAGCAGAAGGTGTACAAGTTGGTGAAGGCTCTATATGGATTGAAACAAGCTCCAAGAACCTGGTATTCAAGAATCAATAGTTACTTGTTACAAAATGGGTTCATGAGAAGCAAAAGTGAAGCCACATTGTATGTGAAAGGTGACGATAGAGAGAAACTAATCTGCTCACTATATGTAGATGATTTGCTTATAATTGGAACTAAGGACAAGTTGGTAGAAGACTTTAAGGAGCTGATGAAGTTTAAATTCCAAATGATAGACTTAGGAGAAATAAGTTATTTCTTAGGTTTGGAAATTGATCAAAGGAAAGATGGGATGTTCATTCACCAAAGAAAATATATAGAGGAGTTAATTGAAAAGTTTGGTTTAAAGGATAGCAGTGGCATGACAACTCTCATGGACCATTAGCTGAAGCTGGAGGCTACAAAACCAGGTGAGCAATTTGATGTGACTTACTATAGAAGTATGATTGGACCTTTAATGTATTTATGTGCATCAAGACCTGATATTGCATGTACTGTGAATATTATATCTAGTTTTAATCACAATCCTTCGAGACAACATGCTTTATATGCTAAAAGAATTTTGAAATATGTGAAGCATACTATTGATCATGGAATTTGATATGGAAGAGGAGAAAGGTAGAGTTGTATGTGTTTAGTGATGCAAGTTATGTTGGAAGTAATGAGTGCAAGAGTGGGAGTGGGTACTACTGTAGTTTAAGGTCTGAAATTTTTGCTTCGTGTTCAAAGAAGCAAAAGAGTTAGCACAATCAACAGCTGAGGCTGAATATGTGGCAGTAAACATGGCTGCCAAGCAAGCTCAATAGTTGAAGCAAATTCTGATGGATATAGATGAATTGAAGGAAAAATGTGTGACAATTTATTGTGATTCTAGTGCTGCCATTTCAATGGTTGAGAATCCATCTAATCATATGAGAACCAAGCATATGAAGGTGAAGTATCATTATGTCAGGGAATTGATAAAAAAAAAGGAAATCAAGATGGCTTTTTGCAGATCAAACTTTCAACTTGCTGATTTATTTACAAAGGCATTGCCAAGATGGAGATTCGTAGCCTTAAGAAGATTGATAGGTGTGCAGGCTCCACAAAACAAAGGAGGAGCTGCTGAATTGTGTTGTTTC
>JANZLF010000222.1:44419989-44437313 GCA_026546835.1 Erythroxylum foetidum
GATTTCGTGTTTTAAAATTAATCATCCCCAAATCAACTCTCTTTATATTTTTATTTTATTTTTATTTTTGATTTCGCCAAATAAATAATTACTTCATTGGTCTCTGTGGTTCGACCCTATTCATCACTTTACTCGCTTAAGTGTTCTAGAGTAGGAATTTATTTTTGTTGGTTTGACACGCCATCAAAGCCCTTACTAGAATTTAGTCTCTAGGTCATAAAATTTTCAATAGCTCTAATCCAATAATTTCTAAAATCATGTAACTAATTTTTCAGTGCCAAATGGACAGAAATTTTGGATACCGAAATTCAACCGATTCGCCACTTGGCGGTTTTTTCGGTCCGGAAATTTTCTCGGAAAATTTTAGAAAATTTCCTAAAATTCCTTTAAAATATAAAACACACAAAGACTCACTCCAAATAATTTTTCAAATACAATTACCATGTAATTCACAACCACATTCCATTTAAGCACAAATACCGAGAAATATCATGAATGCATGTACAGTTAGTTTTCATGTGCAACAAGTCCACTATTCACAAATACCAGCATGCAAGAATATGACATCACAATACTAAACACTCTCGGCCATTTCCAAATTACTATTTTACCCTTCCTATTGGGGGTGAGATGTTACAGAAAACTTGTCACAAAGGCAAGAAAGATGACTCTGACATTGAAATTTGTATAGCTGAAGCAAAAGAAGAGAAAGAGGGTGAATGGCTAGTGGACAGTGGGTGTTGCAATCATATGACAAAAAGAAGAGAAGCATTTGTGAAGAAAGATACAAATACAAATATAAACATAGTGGTAAAGATTGAAAATGGTGAAATTATTCTAGTATTATGGAAGGGGGCTGTGGAATTAGCCACAAAAGCTAGAAATACAATTCTTGAGGAAGTGTATTACATCCCTGAACTTGATCAGAATTTGATTGGTGTTGGTCAGCTATTGGAAAAGAAATACAAGGTTCATTCTGAAGATGAAATATGTAGGATTTTTAATGAACAAGGTGAGCTGGTGCACAAAATTCCAATGATCAACAATGTTTTTAAGATTAAAATGACAGAAATGGATGGAACATTTGCTGCTATTTCATTGACAAAGTTAACTCAATTATGGCACAGAAGGTATAGACATGCAAACTTGGATTACGCCATTGATATGCAAAAGAAAGAGTTGGTTCATGGAATACCACATTTGAGCAACAAGTTGAAATCAGTGTGTGAAGCTTGTGCAAAAGGAAAAAGTCATGTTTTACCTTTTCCAACAAGTGATTGGAGAGCCACACAGAAGTTGCAACTGGTTCACACTGATGTTTGTGGACCTATGGAGACACCATCAGTTAGAGGAAGTAGATATTATGTGGAGTTAATTAATGATGTGCCAAGGTATTCATGGATTTATTTCATCAAGAGAAAAGATCAAGTTTTTGGATTCTTAAGGTGTGGAGAGCAGAAGCTGAAAGCCAATTTGGAAGAGAAGTGAGATGCTTGAGAAGTGATAGAGGAGGAGAGTATATTTCGAATGAGATGAAGGATTACTTTGAAAAGGAAGGTATATTCCATCAATTTTCAGTTGCATACTCACCACAACAAAATGGAGTTTCAGAAAGAAAAAAATAGAACAATTGTGGAGATGGCAAAGGCAATGACGTTTGGAATGAAGGTGCCTAAAAGTTTTTGGCCAAAAGCATGCTTTACTGCTATCTATTTGCAAAACAGAATGAAGACTAGAGCTTTGAAGGAGAAAACACCTTTTGAAGTCTGGTTTGGAGTTAAACCAAAGGTGAATCATTTAAAAGTGTTTGGATGTGTTGCTTACATGCATATTCCTGAAGCAAAAAGAAGAAAATTGGATGAGAAAGCAATAAAGGAAGTGATGATAGGACATAGTGCAGAATCTAAAGAGTATAGAATTTACAATTCTGAAACCAAGAAGATGTTTGTGTCTGGAGATGTAAAATTTGATGAAAATGAAGGATGGAAGTGGGGCGAGCCTACAGTGAAGAAGTCAAGAGTTGACATTGAAATACCATTAAATGAACCAGTTGTTGATGAGGTTATGAGTGAAGAACCATATGATGAAGTGATAGCAACTGGAGATTCCAATAATTCTGAAGATGAAGGGAATCAAGGGGAGATATCACCTAGTTCAGAAAGTAATAGATTAAGCTCAGAAACTTAATAGGAGACTTCCAGCTTTGACAGTGCACATAAGGAGAGGGACTTAGCCTCAATTTATAATGAAACTAACGCTTTGTTTGATTACAGGTATGATAATGCAGAAGAAGAAGAACCAAATGATGCACTCATCGTATCGGAATATGCCATGTCTGCAGGAGCTGAACCAAAGACTTACCATCATACAATTAAACAAGGAATGTGGCAAGGTCCAATGGATGAAGAAATAAAGGCAATAGAGGAAAATGGGACTTGGTTGCTGGTAGATCTGCCTAATCCAAAAACCAAAGTAGTAGACTCGAAGTGGATTTATAAGGCAAAGCTAAATCCTGATGGATCTGTCAACAAGTATAAAGCTAGATTAGTTGTAAGAGGGTGTAACTAGGAATATGGAATGAACTACACTGAAACCTATGCACCAGTGGCAAGACTTGACACAGTGAGACTACTACTGGCATTGGGAGCAAATAACGGACAGAAAGTGCATCAAATGGATGTAAAAAGTGCATTTCTTAATGCAATGTTGGATGAAGACGTATATCTGAAGCAACCCGAAGGTTATGGGAAAAAGGGACAAGAGCATAAGGTATAAAAGTTGGTGAAGGTTCTATATGGATTGAAACAAGCTCCAAGAGTTTAGCATTGAAGGATCAATAGTTACTTGTTGCAGAATGGGTTCATGAGAAGTAAAAGTGAAGTCACATTGTATGTGAAAGATGATAATGGAGAGAAACTAATATGCTCATTGTATATAGATGATTTGCTCATAATTGGAACTAAGGACAAGTTGGTAGAGGACTTTAAAGGGATGATGAAGTCTGAATTCCAAATGATAGAATTAGGAGAAATGAGTTATTTCTTGGGTTTGGAAATTGATCAGAGGAAAGATGAGATATTCATTCACCAAGGAAAATAAGCAGAAGAGTTGATTGAAAAGTTTAGTTTGAAGGATAGTAGTGGCATGACAACTCCCATGGAGCATCAGCTAAAGCTGGAGGCTGCAAAACCAGGTGAGCAATTTGATGTGACTTACTATAGAAGCATGATTGGATTTTTTTTTATGTATTTGTATTCATCAAGGCTTGATATTGCATGTGTTGTGAATATTATAGCTGGTTTTAATCACAATCCTTTGAGACAACATGCTTTATATGCTAGAAGAATATTGAGATATGTGAAGCATACTGTTGATCATGGAATTCGGTATGGAAGAGGAGAAAAGGTAGAGTTTTACGTGTTTAGTGATGCAAGCTATGCTGAAAGTAATGAGTGTAAGAGTAGAAGTGGGTACTGTTGTAGTTTGGGGTCTACAATTTTTGCTTAGTGTTCAAAGAAGTAGAGGAGTGTAGCACAATCATCAGCTGAGGCTGAATATGTGGCAGTAAACATGGCTGTCAAACAAACTCAATGGTTGAAGAAAATTCTGATGGATATAGATGAATTGAAGGAAAATTTGTGACAATTTATTGTGATTCTAGTGCTGCCATTTCAATGGGTGAGAATCCATTTGATCATGTGAGAACCAATCATATGAAGGTGAAGTATCATTATATTAGGGCATTGATCAAAGAAAAGGAAATCAAAATGGCTTTTTGCAAATCAAACTTTCAACTTGCTGATTTATTCATAAAGGCATTGCCAAGATGGAGATTCGAAGCTCTAAGGAAATTGGTAGGTGTGCAGGCTCCGTAAAACAAAGGAGGAGTTGCTGAATTGTGTTGTTTCATGCAGCCTGCCATATTGAAATTTGTGGAAGAATTTGCAAGATCAGTTAGAGTAAAGAAGAGAGGCAGAAGGAAGAACAAGATTCCTATGAATAAAAGAAAGCTAGAGATGATGATTTTGGGAGCAATTCAGAAGTGTTTGGATCCAAAGAACATAATTCAAATGATTGAAAATCAATGCAAGAAAGGTAGAAAGAATGAAGCAATATACAATGGGAAGCTGAAGGATGAAGAACCAGAATGTGTGAAGTAAATATAAAGCTGTTTTAATCAGTTGAAGAAAAACCTGAAGTAGAGTTTGTCAATTCCTGAAGCAATTATGAAGAAGTCATGCAAGTTTATGAAGTAAAAGAATTCAAAGTCAAAGTGTCAATTGCCATTAAAGAGAACTAAGCTAGCTCAAAACCACATTTCAACTTTTGTTTCTACAGAATCAAGCTTTTGTCTTTTTACTTTTGCAGCTTTAAAATTATTAGGTGATACTATTGTCAGAGTTTGTTAATTTTCAGACATCTTTGTTGTTTTGTTCTTGATTAACCAATGAGAGTGAGATACATGTCACAATCTTGCTCTTTAGTTATTTCTTGTTTTCATTCTCAGCCATTGATGTAAGTTGACACAAAATGTGTGAAAGCAAATATATGAAAAAGCTCCAGATCCTTTTTTATGTAAGCAATAGTTGCAGAAATATATGAAAAAAACCTTCTTCTTCTTCCTTTTGAGATATCTTTGCTTTTAATTTCTGTTGTTCTTCTTCAGTAGTTTTGGAGTTATGCTGAGTGAGTTGTGTTGAAAAACAATACTTGGAGTGAAAAAACCAAACTTTGAAGTTAAAAATTCCATTTCTGAAGGGCTAGCATAATTTCATTGTTACAATTCGAACCAAAACTCCTACAAACACTTATGAGGAATATACATTGATTATTACAGAGACAATTACTACATGCCACAGAGAATACAATCAGTCTATCAAAGGAAATGTTGATCTTTTGCAATTTTTCTCTTCTCTGGAGCAAAAGCATTTAGTTCAGAAGCTGCTACTGGAGAGTACCAACCAGAGTCACCCTTGAGCTTGACATTTGTGTGGAGAAGAAGGTGTTGTTCTACCTTACTAGAGTGGGTAGACTGATTTGAGTTACAAAAAATATTTAAGACCTGTTTGATTTTATTTCTTTGTTTATAAATTTAACAAAAAAAAAAGTAAGTAATAAATAAAATGTTAGTTTAAATTTTTTACATATAACTATAACAGTTCAACACAAGCGACATAGATCCTGAATCTACATAAACCTTGAATTCAGTTAAAAATGAAGTTCAAATAACCAACATTCTTTTTTTTAGTTACAAGTAAGAGAAAACCAAAATTACCTCATAAAAGAAATATTACAGGCATCAACCCATTTAATCAAGGAGAGGGCTTTAAGAATATCATCCCAAACTTGAAAATTTGAAAAAAATGTCATAACCCAATTTAGCCATACAATCAGCTGCAAAATTACCTTCACGAAACACATGCCTAATTAAATAACTCCAATTTCTAGCAAGTAAAGCTTGTATATCAACAACTAAAACAAATAGGTGATGTAAAGAGATAACACCAAAATTCACCATTCACATTGCCTCCATGCTATCAGATTCTACCATGATTTGTCGAAAACCGTGATCTTACATAAAAATCAAACCATCCCAAATAGAACATAACTCCCCCACCAAGATAGTTGAAACACCAATTCGAAACGAATACCCCCTAGCTAACGAGCAAATGAATCACGCAACAACCCTCCACCACTAGTCAGTCTAGGAGTAACAACAGAAATGTCGTCATAATTCAACTTTACTTAACCAGCTAGCGGTGCAGTCCAACCATTCCAACGTTTTTCACCTTGAAGCTTTAGTTTTGAATCAAAAGTTAAAGGACACATCTATTATAACTTTAAAGACACAGCCATTCAAATTTGCTAAGGAAATTAGCTCCTTTTAAAAGACCCATAAGTTCCGAGCCTTCTATAACCACCAAATACTTGCCAGAAACCAATGTGCCTAGTCAAAACCAAAAGGACCCACAGCACGAGAACATAGATTCAAAGCTAGCCAATCAATCAAATCTGTCGCAATAAAAAATTCATCAGGAACATCCTACTGTTGCTACCATGTAACTGCACGATTACAATCACGCAACAAATGCAAAAGCGACTCAACATATAAAGAACACACTCCACACAAATTAGAAGTAGCCATACCCCTTGAGAACCACAATTCGTTGGAAGACATGAATGCCCAAGTAACCATAAGAAAATTTTCAATTGCAGTGGACCAACCACCTTCTACAACCAAGAAAAAATAGACGAAATAGAAACATTAGACACCTCTTCCGAAAGAAGTGCTCTATAAACTGCTCGAACCGAATATACACCATTCGAAGAAAAACTCCAAGACATAGTTTCCTGTACCAAAGTAAATAAAGGTAAAGGAATAGGTTGAAAACCATCCGGCCTAGGAGCCTTATAAGAAACCATACTCGAAGCAGTTAAACAAACTTCTTCCTGAGTAACAAGTTTCAATATATCTTCAATTGTCGTTTCAAATAACCGAGAAAAATTCAAACCCGCAAAACCCACAGTATTAAAAACCTCGTCATTGGAGAACAACTTCTTATAGAACCCCACTGCCATATCCTTCAATAAAGCTGGATCCGACACCCACTCTCCAGCATCATTCTTCAAACATTCAATTGTATTCTGTCTCCAAAGAACCCTAGTAATCGCATGATAATACTTAGTATATCGATCACCATCCTTGATCTAGGTAGCATAAGACTTTTGAAACCAAAGTGTCTTTTCCTATTTCAAACACAAATCATATTGGCATAACAAATCTTTTTCAAACAACAAGAAAGGAAAAGAAGGATGATTTTGAATAGCCAACTGAACACCCTTTATTCGTTTAAGTAAAACCCTCTTATTATGAAAAATATTACCAAAAACCTCCTTATTATAACGTACAGCTTGTTCCTGAACCATCAAAAGAGCACCATAAATAAAATCATGAGGCGCAAACCATGTCGATGAAACAACTTGCTTAAAATCCTCCCAAAAAGTCCAAACAGCCTCAAACCTGAATGGCCTAAAAGCTCTCAAAGACAATAACAGAGGAAAATGATTAGAAACAAGCCGAGACAAAGACATAATAGAAGCTTCAGGAAATCTCAACCGCCAACTAGCATTACACAAAGCTCGATCTAAACATTCTTGTATAACACCAATTCTAGCAATTGAGCGTGTCCAAGTAAAGTGACAACCCACATAACTAAAATCGATAAGGGAGCAATAGTTCCAATGTCGTAAAAACCTACTACAATTAGCGACAGATGGTAAATCACCCCTTTTTTTCTCATAGACATATGCAATTTCATTAAAAATACCAAATAACATCCAAGGCTCATCTACGTAATCTGCAATATCATACATATGGGATCAGAGAAAATCTCACCTACTACGAATAGGGCCGACATACACCACAGTAAGAAACTAACTACAACTCCTCCTAACATCAATTAAACAATAAATAAACTGTGTATCCATCCGTAGCAAAAGTATATCACAAACATTCTTATTCCAAAACAACCAAACACTACCAGCAAAACCAACAGAATATGAAAGGAAGAAGTCAGAAAATCGACCTTCTTTGCCACCTCAATCGTTCGTTCATTCGAAATTCGAGGTTCCATAATAATCAAAATGTTCGGATGATGAAGACAACATATTTCTTTTACATGGGTCAGAAAACCTTCTTCGTAGCTCCACCATAATTCCACTGAATTATTTTTAAATCTATTTTAAAAATATTAAAAGAAGGAGCTAGAAACATACAACTTTCTAGATGGGCTTTGACTCTGACAGCGACCACCACAAACTCCATTATCATCTGAAATATCATCATCGATCTCCATCAAAATGACATCATTCACTGCACACTCAACTTTGTTCGCCAAAACTTCTAAAATTACCACTAGTTTCTCACACACAATGATGTAATTGACAATTAGGTCGAGAGGTTTCGGTTCATTCGAAATAAATTTTGCCATCACCCCACCACCAAGATTATCGATCACCAGTAACACAAGCACCTCCGCTAATGAAATACTAGGAATCTGAGATTTCATTACCAACATCTTATCTAATGCATCAGACACTATACACTCTACATTTGGCCCAGAACATTGTCCAACCTCCAAAGCCTCCTTTCTCCTATTTACAACCATCGGATCCTCAGAAACAGGCCTATACAACAGGCCCAGTCTGAAATTGACCTTTATCTCTTGAACCCACAGGCCCATTAACCCTAGAAATTCTCTTGCCAGGCCCCACCGAGCCCTTATCCACCTTAATAACCATGTTATCCCCCACCTACAAAGATTCAAACCGATTTCCAGTGATAGTGTTAGATACGGTCTTCGTCTGAGAAATAGAAGAAGACTTATTTCTAACGATACGCCTTTGTTTACGCTATGGAGCTAACCATAAGCCAAAGATACCCCTTTTTAGAATTTGAACTAGCATCAACCATCGCCGTATCCTTAGCTACACTAGCATCCTCCGCCCCATTAATCACAAGAACCACCACTTCCGTGCAATTTTCAATACAATGATTGGCATGGATACATCTTGAACAGACCCCTAAAATTCCTTCATACTCCACACGCCGCCATGCACCTCCAATAAAAACCTTAGGAACAAGAGATTGTTCAAGATTCAATTCAACACAAACTCTAGCAAAACGTCTTCTAATAGCCATGGATGTCTACCTATCCCCCTTAATGAGTGGTACAATAGCACTAGTCGCTGTAAACAGGAATTTATCATAATAAAATTTCATTAGAAATTCAATAAAACGAACCCAAGTAACCTTTGAGGAAATTCTAGCCATAGATGGTTGAAAACCATGCTTTCACTTCTGAATATACAATGGTTGGCCTCCAGTAATATAGAGACCATCAGACACAATTCACAACATAGTCTCCTTCTCTGCAAACTTAGCAAGGTAAAAACCAAACCCCAAATTAATAATATCTAGTCCTACAGAAGGCTTCCAAAGCAAGTTCAATCGATTCTCCAAGTACGTAAAATTAACAGACCTCCCATAAACTTTAATAATGAGAGCATCTTTCCACTTACCACTAACCTCCTGGACAATATCATCATCAACCAGAACCTTTGATCGTAAGTAATCATTCCCTTCATACTCTAAATGAATTTTTCTCGTCCACTGACTATAAAGATCAAAAGCTGAACTCTGACCTACCAAAGAAGTAGACTTTGCCCCAGATGACTACCCTACCAAACAATCATGAAAAGAAGTTGATTGCCTTGCATACAACTCAAAAGTAGCCGAAAAAAGGGACCAATAATCGTAAAGCCAACTAAATCAGGGCCAGGCAGTTGTCCCACCTGAAAATTATTCTCAATCAGTGTAGGACAAAGCGCAAGCTGAGCCCCCTCCATTCTCATAACGTGAAAATTAATGGGATTTTAACAACTTGATCGAGATGCAGTATGTATTAATGGGATCTAAAAAAGTCATTGTTGTGAGCAAAGGATCGGTTACAAACTGGGAGACGAGCGTAGAAACTTGATAGTGATCGTAAAGCATTCGATGAAATCTCGAGTCTGTTTGATATTTGATGACTAAACCTCTCAGATCTGAAAAAGTCTTGCATTCCCCTTAGTGTTCGGCAAACCTCAACTACAACACCGAATATGGCTTTCACCAGCCGATGATTAGACAATTTTGGTTCCCCCTTACGTACTAATGTTGTTTTAGTCCTTCCTCATTCCAAAGTATCTAATCACACCTCTATAGTTGACGTCCTCCAGGAGACCCACCTCCAAACTTAAAAACAATTGACGTCCTAATGGCAAGAGCAAAACCGCTTATAAATCTGATGCCATAATTGTGGAGTTGGTTCTAAAAGATGGATGTTATAGCATCAGCATCACGTGTGAAGTGAGTTCTGTACCAGCATTCTACTCCGTGAATATTATCCATGGCAAAGAGGAAGAGATTAACATTATCTGGAAAGATGCATAATTATTGCACATAATATATTCCAATTATTATTGTTTTTATAAAACTTATATACACAGTTGCAATTTTGAAGTGTATATTAAGTTTCATGACGAGTTGATGTGATATAATTTTTTTAAAAGGGAAATCTAAGAAATAGGTGTGTTGGAATCGTATTTATATATATCTATAAGTTCACGATCAAGGTCTTGAGCTTGCTAGGGCTCCTTTCTATACTCAGGTAGATGTAATAAGATCCACGACTTGGGAGACCAGCATATCAAAAATCATTGTATCAACTAGTCTGAAAAATAAATTTGTAATCTTCATCTTATAAGCGTCTATTCAATACAAAATCAATCATTTTTGACTCTCAAGGATGTAAACATATTCCATTGATCGAATCTCGTTAAACATATTCTTGTTTATTTCCTTCTTTCTTATATAATTTTGATAGATACATATAATTTCTCAATAAATGGCAAATTTCAGTTGCAAGATTTGAAGAGGAGAAGTTTAATGAAACTAAAATTTTGGCTTGTGGCAACTTACTAGCATATTAAGGCATGTTAAAGGAGCTATGCGAAAATAAGCTAAAGGATATAGATGAGATGGATTAATAAGAGTTATATAGGTGTAAGTAGCTGGAACCATACTACAAATGAGGTCATATACCATATTATGGATATTATATCCCTTATAGAGATAACATATCAATATGTTGAACCAAACGATTAGTGATCTGCTGAGGCTTGAAGTTACTGTTATAAACAAGGATAAAGCGATGGTTATGCCTTATTCTTGACCTCTTTCTTACGAGCATACGGTGACCACGCTCATATTGAGAAAGAAGAAAGCTTTGGTAGAGGATATCACTGGTATGTTATTAGCTTATAATCAGCAAAGAATAAATGCCAGTAAAAGCCCCTAAGGTGAAAGGATGTATGTGAAGAGAAATTAGGATCATAAGGGAGAATCAAAGAAAAAGGGAATGATGGCTCGCCCAAGTAAAGTTTTAAACAATGTTTTAAAAACTGGATCAAAAATTAAACCAATAAGACAAGAAGTTTAAGGTTTAAAAGGTTCAACTAATATTAGATAGTCACAAAATTATTTAAAAATTAAACAAAACTAACGAAATTAAAATATTAATATTGAAAGAGATTGTCCTTATCTATTTAAGAATATGAAATTTAATTGAAAAAAGAATTTGTTAAATAAAAATTAATTTATTTATTTAAATTTATAAGAACTTATTAATTTATAAAAATTGATTGATTAATAAGTAAATTGATCAGTTTTAACAATAAAAATTATTAAAGTAAATTAAACTGAAAAATTGAACAGTTCAAGATTTTTATGGTTGAATCGATTGGAATTTTTTAATCATTGGTTCTAAATCTCAACCTAAGATTTGGTAGTACAAATGTAAGCAAATTAGCTATACTAGGAGGCACAATCAAAATAAGGAGTATAGTGACAAAAGAAAAATTGATGATTCGTCAAGGTTTACTAATAAAGTGTAAAATGGGGACTTAGATTGCAACAATAGATACATGTTCTATATATCAACCAATTAATTATAGGACTCATAGATTATGGTCAAAAGATCACATGATACCAAATAAAGATTAGTTTATGTTATACACATTAGACAACTTTGACACTATTCGATTAGAGAAGATAAAACCCAAAATTATTAGAATAGGATATGCCAAGATTAAGATATTTGATGGTATTGTTAGAACCTTGATCAATGTTTAATATGTACCACATTTAAGGTAAGACCCAATCTGTTTGGATATTTTACATGCAAGCAATTTTGGATATATATTAAAAAAAGACAACACTAAGGTAAAAAGGGTGCAATTACTATAATGAAAGGGTCAATATTAGCACAAAATCTATAAATTAAAAGAAAGCTACAACATTAAAGTCAAATGAAGGTAGTATTATGTTATGACGTATATAGTTAGGTCATCTTAATGAGCAAAGAATGATAGAACTTTATAAGAGGAGCATATTGAAGAATGTTAAATACTGGAAGTTTGACTTCTGTCAGTTTTATGCACTTGTTAAAAACCCTAGGATAAAATTTAAGGATGCAAAGTTTAATGAGTAGATGTAAGCCTATTAAAAGGTGTCAAATATCAGAAGTTAGACTTTTGTAAGTTTTATGCATTTGGTAAAAATTCTAGGATGAACTCCAAGGATGCAATGTTTGATGATTGGTATATTTTAAGCCAAATTTGTGGTACAAGTTAAACTACAACAGCACTGAATAAATGCTAAGAGGGGAAGAAATTTTGGTTTGAAAAAAAATATATCAAGTAAATGATATAGTCACGTAGTAAAGTCAAAAGGACCATCAGGTAATCAAGTGGATATAGTTTAGAAAACTTGGTCATATATGCTCTTAGCATATGTGATTCGATCCAACTATCTTTCAAGAGACAATGGTTAGTTATGAAAAGCATATATGTATAGGTAATATGGTTAAAGATATGAGGTTTTACAAGATTAGAAAATTGACTGCATTTAATTAAATGTTTTTGGAAAATGTTCACACTAAAGAGAATACAACTAATATGATGTTAAAGTTGGTTACTATTAAGAAATTTAAACATTGTTTGAACTTGATTAATGTCTTGATATGTTAGACATAAAGACAACCCAACCTATATAAAGTATATTTGCTAAAGTGGAGCTTATTGTGTATAGCTCATAAATATAAATATGCAATCTTGGAGGCATTTATTATAGTTTATTTGTTGGACATAGTATATTCGCCATGATGGACTGTGTATGGCTCATATATACAGGTACAATCTTAGAGTGCTTTCTTTTTTAGAATGTATAGGAAAAGACATGAGTATAACATGGGCATGTTGGCATAATAGAAGATTTTCTAAAAAGGGACACAATTTACGATGTGAGTGTGTTAGTTGTGTTTATATATGTGAAGAAACAAAAAGATCCACAATTTGAGACACATGTTGAAGCCCATGTTCATATGCGAGTAGATATAATAAGATTAAGAATTTGGGATATGGGCTCATCATATGATAATATCCATAGTATAGAATATGAGTGTATTAAAGCTTGTGTCTATATTTTGAAAAAAACTGAGGTACATGACTTAACATATGGCGTGTCCTAGTTTGTGTCTATGAAAGACATTCTTATTTAGAAATGCATTTTCTAGTTTTCTAGTGGATTT
The DNA here is from genome assembly GCA_026546835.1 of Erythroxylum foetidum. Taxonomy (NCBI): domain Eukaryota; kingdom Viridiplantae; phylum Streptophyta; class Magnoliopsida; order Malpighiales; family Erythroxylaceae; genus Erythroxylum; species Erythroxylum foetidum. The sequence continues at coordinate 44,433,180 of JANZLF010000222.1, forward strand.
CAAATTTTGGAAAGATTTTATGACTTATTAGAGTCGTGTTTAAGTTATGTTGAGTTTAATAAGGGGCAAGTTATATAAATTTGTATTAACTAGATTTTATAATTAATTATACTTTTTTAAACTTAGTTTATATAAAGAACTGATGCAATCCTCATCAACTGAGTGATTATAAAATACAAAATCAGCAACTCTTGTCTCCTAAGGATGTAAGCACACTCAAATGGCTAAACCACGTCAAAAATATTCTTATTGGTTATTCTTATTTGTTCCTTTCTTTATAATATATTCTTATTAGATGCTTACAATTTCTCAACAAGTGGTATTAAAGGAAAATTGAGGCAATAATAAATTTGATTGTGGGGTTTGAAGTGACAAGTTTGATAAAACTAGAAATTTTAAAATGTGACAATAAAAAGTGAAGGATTTGTTAGCACAATATGGAATATTAAAGGGACTAAGTCAGAATAAGCTAAAAGATATAAATGAGCTCGACTTGGAAGAGGTATAAGGATAAGCAATTGAAACTGTACAAATTTGTCTAGTAAATGAGATCATATAGCACGTCATAGATATTGCATTTCTTGGAGAGATATAGAAGAAACTAATAATCGATACATGTCAAGGTCTCTAACAAAAAAGTTATATATGAAGCAAAGATTATATAGGTTGAAAATATATAAGAGAACAAATATGGAACAACATATCAATGTGTTCAACTAAATAGTCAGTGACCTACTAAGGTTCAAGTTAATTATTTACACAAGGAAAGAACAATGATTCTATTTTGTTCTTTACCTCGTTCTTATAAATATTTAGTCACCAGGCCCACATTAGTTAAAGAGACATTTGATATGAACGATATCACTATTGTGTTATTGATTCACAATTAGTAGAAACTAAATATTGAAGAAATCTATCAAGGTGAAAGTTTGTATGTGAGGGGGGATCAAGATCATGTGAGAAATTAAGGGAAAATAGCTTAAATCTAAACCTAATGGTAAAATGACAAATTGGTTTAACAAGTGTGAGCAAACTAGATATATTATAAGAAAATTTTAAAAATAGAAGAAGGATGAAAAGAAAATTGATGATTTAAGGAATCAAATTATAGTGATGGAAGCATTCTCTATATTTTAACTAGTCAATTATAGGATTTACGGATTTTAGATATTGGATGCTTATATCGCATGATATTAAACAAGGATTAGTTTATATCATACACATTGGGCAACTTTGGCATTATTTAATTAGGGGATGATTAAGCTTGCGAACTTTATCTATTTAGGCACCTTACTTGTGAATGGTTTTGGATATAAGATTGAGGAGTATATTCAGGTGGTAAATGGTGCAATGATTAGGATAAAAGGACCAATACTAGTAAGTGAAACACATTTATTGGTGGAGAAGCTAAATAGTAATGTCAAATGAAGATAGTGTTATCTTATGAAGCATACGTTTGAGTCATCTCAAAAAGTAAGGGATGACTAAACTTCATAAAGAGAGCTTATTAAAGGGGTTTAAAAACCTATAGTAAGCTTTAATAATACTATGTTTGGAGAGTAACATACATTGAAGCAAATATATAGAGATGATGAGTCAAGATTAGCAGAGAACAATAGTTCAAAGTTGATACAAGTTGAACTAAAATGGCTTGGAATATATACCAGGGGGCCTAACATTCTAGTTTGAGAAATATAACAATGTCATGAAGAAAACATCAACTCAATATAGTCACAAATAGTGCTAGATAGATGATCAGACTATCATATAGATATGGTTAAAAAGACTCAACCACACATGTTCTTACCATCAGTGATAAGAATCTAGCTACCTTTTATGATGTGAGACTATGACTAGTCATAAGCAAAATAGATAGATGGATCTCATTATTAAAGATACAAGGTTTTACCAGACTAAGAAATTGATTGCACTAGTTAAATCTTAAGAAAAAAGGTTCACACTTCTAAGAACGTAGCTCATACGCTGATGAAAATGGAAATTTTTATGTATGGCTCGTATGTATGGACGAATAATCTTAGAAGTATTTCTTGGAGAGTTTTCTCGGAAGAACAGTGTTGAGAAAATCGAGTATTTTTCCCTCTAAGATAAACAACTAGTGAAGTGAACCGATTTGGTAATACTCAGGAAAGACCGCCAAAAGGACTCCTAAAACAGTATTACCATTCCACATAAAATTTTAGGAAAGGGAAGAGGGATTACAAACGGTCTCACTTAAAACCCGACCTCCTAGACAAAAATTACGTACACGGTGTATTTATCACAACCTAATCCGTGTATATTCACGAACAGTAAATACATCTAAATAAATTAAACACAACACTACAAATATACCCGAAAAATAATATTAAATACTATAAATGCAAAATAAATAAAAGATATAAGGAAAGAACACACTCTAAAATTGATAACAAAATTCGGCCAATTTTGTCTACTTCTCCGAGTACCACTTAGGCAGCCTGCTTTTATTAAGAAGAGAATACTAAATTTGATATGTATATAAAATTTCGAGTATTTATCAAATACTTGGGGATGGTTTGGATTAGGAGGGGAAGGAGATATTTTATAACTTCAAAAACTCCTCCCATCTTTGTCTCTTCCTAATATGGGATTGAAATTATACCACCAAAGTCAAAAAACAACAAGTAGCCACCAAAGCCAAAAATATACAACAAATCTCCACATTGGCACAATTTCGAGTCCCACCAAATGCAATCATCATTCATCCTCCCAATCAAACAAACAGCCTTTGTCGTGCTTCCAATTTGAGCCCTCAAGCGCTAACTCAAAAGTGCAAGATGTTGACTAAGTCTAAACAATGTTTAAACTTAGCTTTTGTCACCACCTTGGTCATCATATCTGCAGGATTCTCCGTAGTCCGAATCTTCTGAATAAGTATCTTCTCTTCTTCTAGAATTTCCTACACAAAGCAATAGCGAACATCAATATGCTTCGTCCTTGCATGAAATACTTGATTCTTTGCTAAATGAATAGCACTCTGACTATCAGAATATACCTCAAGTTGTTTATGACCAACTCCCAAGTCTTTAAGCAACCCATAAAGCCAAATTGCCTCTTTCACAACTTCTGTAATAGCCATATACTCTGCCTCTATTGTAGATAGAGCCACCGTTGACTGCAAAGTAGACTTTCAACTAGCTGACACTTTAGCATAAGTGAATAAGTGGTCAGTTGTAGATCTTCGCTTATCTAAATCACCTGCATAATCAGAATTGTAATATCCAACTACGCATTGACCAAGCAATCCATCCTGTTCAAATGCTAAACCAACATCTACAATATCTAGGATATGCTGTAGAATCCATTTCACAGCTTGCCAATGAAGTTTACCCGGATCATGCATGTACCTGCTTACAACACTAACAACCTGTGAATATCTGGTTTTATACACACCATTGCATACATCAAGCTTCCAACAGCATTAGCCCGTTCTTCATCCGTCTTTGGAGATAACTGGTTGCTAAGCTTCAAATGAGGAGCGAGCGGAGTACTTACAATTTTTATAGCTTTATTCATTCCAAAACGTTGTAGTACTTTCTTCAAATATTGTTTTTGAGTCAGCCAAAGCTTTCCTCCCTGTCTATCCCTGCTTATCTCCATGCCGAGAATCTTTTTGGCCTCTCCCAAATCCTTCATCTCAAACTCTTCATTCAACTAAGTCTTCATTTTGTTAATTTCATCTTGGCTCTTGAATGTTATTAACATATCATCAACATATAAGAGTAAGTAGATGTAGGACCCATCTGGAAGTCTACGCAAATACACAAAGTGATCATATTTACTTCTTGTGTACTTCTGACTCATCATAAACTTCTCAAATCATTTGTATCATTGCCTCGGTGATTATTTCAATCCGTACAACGATTTATTCAATTTACAAACCCAATTTTCTTTGCCAGCAACTTTGAATCCATCTGGTTGAGAGATATAGATTTCCTCCTCCAAATCACCTTGTAGGAATGCAGTTTTCACATCAAGTTGAGCTAGCTCCAAATTCAATTGTGCTACCAAGGCCAACAAAATTCTAATGGAAGAATGTTTAACAACTGGAGAAAATACCTCATTATAATCAATTCCTTCCTTCTGAGCGTAGCC
>JANZLF010000222.1:44451596-44473975 GCA_026546835.1 Erythroxylum foetidum
TATTTTAAATTCTTTAATAATAATAAAATAAGAAATAATTGATGGGAGCAACATCTTTGAATTTTTCTATATTCTAAAAAAAAAACCTAAAGTTATATAATTATTTTCGAGGAGTGAAGCACAAACAAGCTTACAACTTCTGTCGGTGACGTTCTCATGGAATAGTACCCCAATTCACTACCCATACCACACGTGTCGGTTTTGCGGGGAGTTTTCGAGATCTTTGTCTCACGGTGCTGTCAATCAGATATTTAATATTTTCTCAAGCTTAAACTCAGTAGTCACTAAGATATCAACATTTTGAAAAGCTCATATCTTTTTCTTAGTTTTGTTTTGTTTTGTTTATTTTTTTTGGTGTTTTGTTTTCTCTACCGGAAAAGCACCGCTCCACTGGGTTGGCTTTCTTCCACGTATGTATGTGATTTTGGCTTCACTCTTTCTATTTCTTTTCCAATGCATTTTTTTCGGGTTCTAACTATATAATAGAAATAAAAGATTTTTGAGTTCCTATGCCCTTCCTTTTTTAATTGCTCTTGGGTTTCTTGTATAATGAAAATGAAAAACGAGTACAGTGGTCTTGGATGGTTAAATATGTGAAATTGCGAAGTTTGCACTTTTAACCAAACATGGACCGGTACTCTTGTGTAAATTGGTGTTGTATTTTTTTTTTTCTTTTCTTTTCTTCTCTTAGTAGTTGTGATTGTCTTTAACTAATTGTATAGTTACAGTCAATGTCTTTTTGCTTGCCAATGAGTTACATTCTGCTGGCTTATTAAAGTTATTTGCTTTTATTGACCCTTTATGTAAGGCTCGATATCTTAAGGAAATTACAATTCTAGTCTTAATATGCTGTTGTGATGTTACTTTGCCTTAAGCTAAATTTTGCGATTAAAATTCATTGTCTGGGAATATGATTGCACGCTACTAATTTTTATGCAATTGCTTCTCTGTTGTCATTCAGGGCGTTTGAATTGCTTACCTATGTGTAGGTAATTCTTATGTCAGAAAAACCTCTCTTAGTTACTTTGGTGGATGGTTTGCATCTTTGGCTGCTTCAGTTGCTCTCCTTCTCAAATTGATAATACAGTGGGATTCCTGTGAGGTTAGCCAGAAAGTTGTAGTTTTATAATCTTGTGAAAGTTGGTGAATAAAAATGATGCCACATAAATTGCTGTTTTTTTTTGTAAACCAACTTATTAAACGCTCAACTGTTGTAAGATCTATGTACTTTACTGAACTAAATAAATAGACATGGAGCTTTCACTTCTTGAAAAAGGTTGGCATAGATAATATGGAAATTGAGATAGTAATGATAATAGCGGTCTATGGCTTTTCGGACTGAGCTATGAGGCGTTGTCCTGGTTGAGACTAATCTAGTTGTTTTTGTTTCATGCCATGTTAGTGAAACAGTTAGCATTGGATAAGAAAGAAATATCTCAATATGAGAGAAAGAGGTGCTAAACCTAATGGTTATCAATTTTTTGACATTTGACAGCCTTGTGTAAATTCCTATTTGCAACAACATTCGGAACGTGCTAAAGAGCATCCAATTTGGAAATACAACTACAGAAATGCATGAATTATACTCTACTCAGTAAATGTATACTTATTTACAAACAGGATTTAGAGTTATATGGTTGCAAAAAGCATTTGTCGTAGATTGCTATTTTTTTCTGAACATTCCCTTGAACATTAGTGGCTCTTTCCATGTTTTAAAACGTTTTTAATATATTTATGTTATCCACAAAACTGGGGTCTTTAATATTGGCACGTGCATTTGACCAGCGGAGATAAAGAAGGAAAGTATTGAATTAAACTATATGTTATTGAATTCCCATATATGTAAGTGCTACACATCTACATGCCTGAAGTCAAATAATGTGCTTTCAGGGCAGACTTTTTTCTTATGCATAAGAAAGCGTCAATATCTACAAAAATCCCTCAACCCATTACCTGAGATTTGAATCCTAGTAGATGGGGAGAACTCCTATCTCCCTTTTGTTAGGCCAAAGAATTGATGGTTCAAATTAAACTTCAATATTTTGCTGTTATTGTGTGAAAACATATTATGGGAGTTCTTGTTAAGATATTTGTGATGTCATAAGATTCCAAAGTGAATACAATTTTGCAGGATTTGTTGCTTTGTTTCATGAATATTGCCTTTTTCCTTCAATCAGTGGCACTTTTTAACTTATGTCTTTTCAGTAATATTGGTGACTGTGAACTCAATTTTCAGCTGCCATCTTGATCTCATCAAGCTAGTGATTCCTGGGATACAATAAAGATGAATGAAGCAAATCAGGGAAACAACCTTGATGCTTCAGCCATTGTTCCATTGAAGCGCAAACGTGGTCGACCACGCAAGTATCCGAGGCCAGACTCTGAAGGGGGAAATGATCATATTCCAAGAAATCAAAATCGAAATCAGGGAGAAAATGCTCATGTTCCACCTGTAGTCAATGGAAATAATCCACGCCAGCTAGATCCAACTACTCATGCAAATGATACCATGGTGGGTCAGGTTGTTCATGGTGCAATTGAGGCTGCATTTGATGCTGGATATTTGCTCACTGTCAGGGTTGGCAACTCAGAAACTACTTTGAGGGGTGTTGTTTTTAAGTCTGGACGCTATGTCCCTGTTTCTTCAGACAATGACATTGCACCTGGTGCTCAAATGATTAGACAAAATGAGATTCCCCTCCCAAAAGAGGACTACAGTCAGGTACAAGGTCATAATTCAAGGTCCAGAGACAGAACTAATCATATGTCTCAAACAGCTGACATGGCATCCTCAAAAGGCATGCCTCAAAGTGCTCCATTGGGTGAAGCAAGAGGCAACCGGGTGCCTGTTGTGGTGCAGCCTTTCAATCTAGCAAATGGCATGGCAGCTCCTGCTGAACCATCTTTACTTGTAGGCCATGCTAGCCATCAGTTGGCCTCCAAAGGCAAAAGCATTCTAGAGACTGCTCATTCATCAAATGGTTCAACTGTCACAATTCTGGAGCAGGCAGCTGAAAACCAGTTTCCACATTTTCAATCTCAGGATAATCAGCAGATGATGCCTTCAGGCCTGCAAAATGAAGCTTATTCTTTCGGAAATCCCACAGAGGCAAAGCATAAAGGAGAAGCTAAACACATGAGACCACCTGATATGCCTTTTGAGAAACTTTTAAGTGAAGTCGTTAAGAAGGTTCAAGTGCCATCCCAGTCAAAGGAAACTATTAGCCGCTCAGCTGATAAGTTATCCCCAAAAGATTCTGACTGTAGCATGGAGGACGATGGCAGTGACACAGATCAGCCCCTTTCTATTGAGCCTCTGCAAGCACTGCAACCTGATCTGTTAAACCACCCTCCCGTTGTGTCAAAGCCTGTAGAACGTTATAGAACTGGCAAATTGACTGAACTTTTGCAGGTAAGTTAAAACCTCAACTAGAAAGTGCAGTTAAATCCTATACCACCTAATTTACACTTTATTTTCCCCTTAAACTATGAAAATTAGTACCTTGAATCATAGGCCATCAAACAACTTACATAGTTACATTGAAGACATAGAGATGAGTTGTCATCTAACACTCGGAACTTAAGAAGGTTTTGCAGGAGAACATGATTGAGAATCAGGAATTACGGAATGAGGAGCAAGTTGCAAGTTCACGACAAGAAGTTGACAAGCCAAGGATCCCAGAAACCAAGCAGGGAGCTTAGAGCCTGCCATACGAGTGAACCAACATAAGCCTCGACTGTCTAGTTGAACTGGTTTCCTAGAGGGGCCATTATATCTTATACTTGTGTAGTATCCTGTGTAAACTTCATCGCCATTATGTGCTATTAGATTAGTATATAATCTCTCAACCTGAAATTGATACACACTCCATTGTGAATTGGCTTTTATAGACGCACTCAAGAGTTTGCATTTGTGAGGGAAAGAGCTGCATGTTATCACGTGGTTGTCACTTACTCGGCGTGTCATTTCGCTTATAGTAATTAGTACACCCTTCAACCATAGGGTACACATAGTTCACGGCTATCTTACATGATCCAGCTCAAACATTTCAACTTTCCAGCAACCTCCCTTCTAATTAAAGCGTTGACACAGCAACCTCCCTTCTCTCTCCCATTTCATGAAGGATAAATAGAATACCAGGCGTAGGACAATGCAAAAGAATTCTTTTAAGTTCTACAGGGCTTCATATGGGGGTGTTTCCCATTGATGCTTTCTGCAATTCTAGCTTGCAACTTTTCAGCTGTATACATTCATGGTTCAGGGATGCCAATTACTTCATCATGCAAAAAAGAAACTGCAACTTTGCAGGGAGACCGACAGAGTGCTTACCACAATGTGACTCGGATGAAACAGAAAGCACAGTGGTTGAAGCACTTAAAACAAATAGCATTAGTAGAAATTGATGCATGCAGAAGCAGGCATTTCATAATATAAGATTGTTCAACATATTAAGTGCGTGATCAGGATCAGCATCCGCTCCACTACGGAAATGCCTTCTGATTATCTGCTCTTCCTCCACAGGTTTTGCAGTTGGGGGCAGGGATCTGTTGTAAAGAAAAGCAAAACTTTAAGCACATTCGAACCAAAAAACAATTCATTTTCGGTTACCAATGTGAGTTCCAGTAAGGCTTTTAGCAAACTATTTGCATTACATGGTTAATTATCCTATATTGTACAGAGTTGTAAATAAATGATGACTATTAGTCATGTTGTTGAAAAACTAATCAAGCTATGCATGAATCTGTACTACCATGTACTAGTTTAGAATATGAAGTATACAATTAGTTAATGGTGAAGACCATTATTAGAAAACAACATATAATCACTGAGAGATGAAGAATAAGCCTCGTAAATAAAATTTTGGATGTATACGCTTTGCAATGGAATTGTTTAGAAAAAGTTTCTCTACTAATTAAGGGTAAGATTGCGTATTACAAAATTTTCACATATTTCACGTATTAGTGAGAGTCATATTAGGTGATGTTGATATTGTTGACGTTAAATGAAATTGTTAAATCTCTAAAACTTGCATATGTATGTATAAATTAATGTCATTATACAATATTTTCAAACATATATTCATATCAAAATAAATGATTATTATTGATAATTTTGATTTCATGACTATTAATCAAAAGAAAATCATCTTGTACGGAAGGGAAATTTTCATGAAAGATTTTTATAGTGATAGCGGCTTCAAGCTATACTTCTGGTGGTTTAATTTATTTTAAGGTTCCATATATTTTTTCTAAGAATTTGAATAATTAAAATTAAAGTGTTAATTAATTGATGTTGGTTCATTTTCTTGATAGTAATAATCAAATTCTAATTTCAAGTACTTACCAAAAAAAATCTAATTTCAAGTACAAAAGGTATTTTTAAGGAAATTAAAAAAATAAATTTAAAAGCAACAGATTTGATAAATCAGTTAAGATAATAACAAGCAAGATCCTTAATACATTTGTACTTTATACGACGCAAATATAAAGATCTTTCGTATAGGAGAATAATTATATTTTGATGAAAAAATTTTAAGAATAAAATGTAATCTTTAAGGGGTGCTTGGTTAACGGGTTTGAGAAGAAGTCAAAAGGTAAGGAATAACAAATGAGTTGTTAGTTGTTGGTTATCATTACAAGGATAATAGTTTGATGTCTCACTTTTGGGTAATCTTCTGTATCCTTTATTTAGTAAAGGAATGAAACTCATTCCTTAGTAGTGGAATTTTTAAAAATATTTTTAATACTACTTAATTAAATATAATATATTTAATTGCAATATAATTAATTAAAATAATAATAATAATATTAATCAATTAATTAAAATATAATTCATTTATTAATTAAAATATTGTAGTTAAATAATTAATTACAATATAATTCATTCATTAATTAAAATGTTGTAATTAATTATTTAATAAAATATAAATAATTAAAATATTATAATTAATTAATTAATTACAATATAATTAATTAAAATGTAATTGGTTAATTTAAATAAAACTAATCAAAATTTAACTTGTTTGTAAAAGAAATTTCAATGGTCTTTGAAGTTTTGAGAGCAATAATTAAAAAACACAACCAATTCATCTATTTTAATAGTAAAAATTTTAAATTGTCTATTTTTACAGTTCAATTTTTAACTTTTCAGTTTGATTTATTTTAATAATTTTTGTTGTAAAAAATGTATTAATTTATTAATCAATCAATTTTTAATTAATAAATACTTATAGACTAAAATAATTAATTAAATTTTATTTAGTAATATTTTTAATTAAATTTTAAATTCTTCAATACATCATAACAAAATTTTCAACTATATTTTAAATTCTTTAATTTTATTCAAACTATTTAATATGAATTGAATCTTTTAAAATTTAATTTTTTTTTGTAATGACCTAATTTTTAAAACAGAAGAGGGCTAACCACAAAAACAAATTGCAAATATAATACAAGTGAATTGAGTGTTTTTTTTTAGGGAAACAAGTGAATTGAGTTTTATCAACACAAAATCTGAACATACTACGAAGATAAATTAGTAATCTATGTGGTTAAATTAGATTAAGGAGGAAGACAATACATCAGAATACGTGGACCCCAATCCATCAGCTTTCTCCTAACTTATGCAAAACCCTAAACCCTCCCTTTTTTTCTCTAACCTTAACCCCTCGCTCTTTCTGTGCTCACCAAGGAAAGACCCTGCCTTGTGCTAACGCTATCTGAAAAAACCAAAGGTCTTGACTTTCCCATTCATTAAGGATTGCAAGTCCGTTTTAAGGACGACCCAGAATGAGGAAATCCAAATCCCAATCCAAACAACTGAGAAAGCAACGTATAGTTGTAGAACAAGAAGAAATTAACTGTCTAAACCAGTGGATAGAATCCCAGAAACCTGAGTCCGGATCCAACCCCCTCTCTCTTCCGCCGCTCCCTTCGGATGATTCTCCCGTCGGCCGCCTTCCAGAAGGCGGCTTTTCCCGGTATGCAGGGGCTACCAAGTTTAGTGAATTGCCGTTGTCAAAGAAGACAAAAGATGGGTTGAAGAAGGCTAATTATATTTTGATGACTGATATACAGAAGGCGTCTTTGCCTCACGCACTTTGCGGCAGAGATATTCTCGGTGCTGCCAAAACTGGGTCTGGAAAAACCCTCGCTTTTGTTATTCCTGTAAGTGTCTAGTGTCTAATATTTATTCAGATTCATGATCATTTTTTGTGGGATTGTCATTTCCTGATGATAGTTTGTAAAGGTCAGTTCTTTAACCTATTACATGAATTTACATTAACCTAACCCATGTCCTTTTGGTGTGAGTTGGGCGAAGTTCAGGTTTTGGAGAAGTTACACAGGGAAAGATGGAATCCCCAAGATGGGGTAGGCAGCATTATAATGTCTCCCACGAGGGAATTAGCGGGGCAACTTTTTGATGTACTAAAAGCAGTTGGGAAGTTTCATAACTTTAGTGCCGGCCTACTAATTGGCGGTCGAAAAGATGTGGATGTGGAGAAGGAGCGTGTTAATGAGCTGAACATATTGGTTTGTACTCCTGGTCGGCTTCTTCAACACATGGATGAAACACCAAATTTTGACTGTTCTCAACTTCAGGTCGAGATCTGCGCATAGTTTTATGTCTTTTTGTTTTATTGGAAGACATGAATATGATTTGTGCTTTCTTAGTACTGAGTATGATATCTGTTCAGAATGCTTTACTTTTTCTGTATCTTTATTTTAAGGATTTGTTTATGTTTTTTGTACAAGCTAGTACCTTTGGTACTGGCTAGAGCTCTGTTGCCCCTTTCATATATAGCTGATTTAGATAAAATTTCTTGGCTAGGGAACAGTTATTGGTCCTTGATGAGGCAGATCGTATTCTTGACATTGGTTTTAAAAAGGCTGTGAATGCAATAGTTTCACAGCTACCTAAGCACAGGCAAACCCTTCTCTTCTCTGCCACTCAAACCAAGTCTGTTCAGGATCTTGCAAGACTCAGTTTGAAGGATCCAGAGTATCTCAGTGTGCATGAAGAGGCTGTGACAGCGACTCCTAACCGGTTACAGCAAACTGCTATTGTTGTCCCTCTCGATCAAAAGTTGGACATGCTATGGAGTTTTATAAAGACACACCTTAATTCAAAGATTCTTGTATTTCTTTCAAGCTGCAAGCAGGTGCGTTACATAAGTTTATTCTAATTGTATGAAACTTGTGATGTGGGTGCACAATGTTGCTACTGTACATGGTAAAGACCATGGGGGAATATGGTAGATTCTTGAATCACTATTGGTCCAGTAAGATACTAATGTAATGAAATTTTGGATTATTAGTTCTGTTGATGGGAAGCAATAGTGAGATGCATTTCAATTTATTTTCCCCAGCATTTTCCAATTCCAGGCTGGTCAATGTGTCATGCCGTCTTTTGATTTACATGAAAAAACATGTAATTATGTTTCTATTATATGGCTTTGATTTTTTGAGTTGGTTGCTGGTATATTTCACTGCTGCTGCTGCTTTGGAAGTTGAAATTTTCTTCAAATGTTACGTGATAAAAGTTTTGATGAATGTATTTGTTTTTGCGGATTCATTTTATCTTGGTATGTGTCCATGTCAGGTTTTGATGAGATGGATTATATTTGGTACATAGCTAAATTATTCTTGTATACAACATGAAGAGGGAGGAAGCATTGTCCTTTCCTAGGGGCCTATTATTATTCAATTCCTGATGTCATATGCATAATAATGCTTTGTGGAATCAGTAATTACTCCTTCCAATATGAATTGCCTCTAGTTTCAACTTTCCTTGTGTGCAATTTGATAGGTGAAGTTTGTCTTTGAAGCATTTAAGAGACTGCAACCAGGGATTCCATTGAAGTGTCTCCATGGAAGGATGAAGCAGGACAGGAGGATGGGAATTTATTCTCAATTTTGTGAGCAGCGATCAGTTCTCTTTTCAACTGATGTAGCCTCTAGAGGCCTTGACTTTAATAAGGCAGTTGACTGGGTTGTTCAGGTGAGATAATGATTGTTTCATAAACTGAAAGCTTGCCTTATATGAGCACTGGTTCATTTGAATATTACTTTCTTGCTTAGGTGGACTGTCCAGAGGATGTTGCTTCCTACATACATAGAGTTGGTCGTACGGCACGTTATCAATCTGGAGGGAGGTCTGTTGTATTCCTGATGCCCTCAGAAATGAAAATGCTTGAAAAGTTACAAGCAGCAAAAATACCCATAAACGTTATTAAGGTGAGCCACCTAGAGCATTTAATCTGATTTGACTGGTTTTAGATATTGCTTGTTCTAAATGTGAAAGATGGTTGCTGTATGGAGTACACTAAATTTGTTCATTTTGTTACTCACTTTAGGCAAACACAAAAAAGTTGCAACCAGTTTCTGGGTTAATGTCTGCTTTACTAGTCAAGGATGACGATTTGCACAAGTTGGCTAAAAGGGCATTGATAACATATTTGCGTTCCATACATATTCAGAAGGACAAGGAAGTGTTTGATGTGATGAAACTCCCAATTGATGAATTTTCAGCTTCTTTGGGTCTACCAATGACCCCAAAGATCCGTTTTCTTAATCAGAGAATTAAAGGACAAAAGACAACAGGAAAATCTTCCCCCATTTTGCTGGAAAATGTGAATGAGGATAGTACAATTGATATTCCGAGGGAAAAGTTTGAAATTCGTGACTTTAATGAACTTGCAGATAGACGAGAAAAATTAGACATTAGTGACGTTGAGGAGGAAAATGTGGACAAAGATTTTCTTTTAAGAAAAGATGCACTGAATGTGGGGGATGCAAAAACAAGTGAGATTGGAGATATCATGTAAGTGAAGTTTGTAGCTTCTGTATAACGCTGTTTAATGTTCCATTGGATTAACAAAAGGCGTTGCTTTTAGAAGCTAAGCTTCCATTTTGCATGCCTTTTCTTTTTGTTTGGACTCACCTAGTTCTTACTTTTTTTGTTGATTACTTGAGGCCTGCAACACGGGTTTTGAAGAAAAAGAAGTTGAAGATTAATATCCACAGACCACTGGGGACAAGAGTTGTCTTTGATGAGGAAGGCAATACGCTTCCTCCATTGGCTAGAGTGGCAGATACAAAGACTATTGATGAGTCATCTTTGCTTGACCAAGGTATACTGAAGCTTTAATGCCATTTTTCTGTTTGGCAGAATGAGTAGATGTCTTTTGCTAAGATGGTTAATAGCCTGAAATAGCAGGTCTAGGATTGCTGATTGACATCTATATGCAAATTGGCAACTCAAAAATCCCATTTCTTCGAGCTATACGAGTTTTGTATATAATGCTCATGTTTTGTTTTCTATAGGCAAAAGAAGTGAATATTATCAAAAGATGAGAGAAGAGCTGAAGCAGGCAGACAAGGAAGATAAACAATTGGATCGACAACGACGCAGAGAGAAACGTATTAAAGAGAAGATGAAGTGGAAGAAAGACTCCATGGAGGAAGAGGAAAGTGAGCATGAGTTTTCTGCGACAGACGAAGAGAACATGCAGGACATGAAACAGAAAAGGCAAAAGATCTATTTTAATAGTAGTGATGATGACGAGGTTAAAGAAAAAGAGAGTGATGTAGGCTTGAATACTGATTCCATTTCTTTGGCAGAACAAGAAGCTCTGGCCCTTAAGTTGTTAAATTCCATGCACTGATAGATCCTATTTTTTCACATGATGCCAAACTTCCAACTTTTTAGTTTTATGTGGTCCTTTGTCAATTAATTTATTTTTTTAAGAAATGATACTTCCATTTTGTCCATATCCTTTTCTCGATTCTAGCATAGCTGCTCTGATTCTGGATGATGATTTTGCTCAAAATTTACAAAGAAATGGAGTTGTATACGCCAAGATTACTGCGGTATAGACATTATTCAACATGGAACGTCTATTCAATTTGATAATGGACAAAATCGGTCTATTAAATCACTTTTTAAGTCAAAATGCTAAACTTGTACTAGTCCTTTTGTTCTGTCGTTATTTTGAAACTAAAATTCAAAAGCAAAGTTTAAGTCGAAACAGGAACTTCCAATGTCTTACGTTATGTTCCACAACCTCGGGTTTTATTCCTGTGAAAGATGAATGCTACAAGGTAGATGCAATCTATGACAAAATCAATAGCATAGCCTGTAATTTTCCAAAAACAAAACAGGGGGCAAAATTTAGGACAGTTTAAATTCTGCTCGTGGGGAGATAATGGAGATCTGCAAAAAGCGCTGTTATGAAGCAAAATTAAACCTAATGTAAGGTCATTTTTCAGCAGGAAAACTGGACACGCAGCAGGTCTCATTCCTTTATTAACTACTAAATAAGAAGTGATATTTGGCTCAGATATTACACCAATATTTATGTATACAAAGATTTTACTGAGCAAGTCCACAATCGTATGAGTGGGGTAACAACACACGCTAACAAAACATAATAGGTCCTCCCGTCCACTCAGTTGTCCTACCAGATATAATATATAAGAAAAGAGGAAAGGAAAATGTCGAATTGGAAGTCGACAAACAGCAAACTTGTCTGGAGAACACAAAATGTACTACAAAGCCATTAGTCATAGCAGCATGCCGAGATGCGCCAATTATCAGTTTACAAACACCTCTCATCTGATAGAACTAATCCTAAGCAGCTACAAAGCACAATTTCCCACACCAAGCACTGGAAGACAATAACCACTCGACAACTGCAAATTGAGATTGTCATGAAGAGAGTACATGAACTCCAACTGGTGACACCGCAGAACTAGATCACTGCAGAAAGCATAAAATGTTATTACATAAATGATAAGCCTGAACCCAGAATTTTGTAGCAAACGGTAGCATGTAGTCGTATTATGGATACACATCTGCGGACACCAGTAAGCAATGATAATATAAAATCATCCATTTAAGTTGTTGAAATATTACTGTGAGCATTATATGCTTCAATGTCGTCCATGTTTAAGCATCTTCTTTTTCCCTATAAAAAGTTTCCAATATTCTCTTCTACAAGAAATTATTTAGACGGAGCATTCATATATAAGGTTCTCCAATCTTAGTTAAGAAGGCCATGTAACTTACCTGCTGTGGCTGCTGGTAAGTTCCTGGCTGCTGGTAAGCTCCTGGCTGTTGGTAAGCCCCTGGCTGTTGATAGTTTCCGTATCCAGGATAGCCTCCATAATACATGTTAGGATCTTGCGGTGCAGCTGCATATCCATATGCATCATATCCTTGAGCATATCCGTAGTAACCACCACCCCACTGGCTTTGATCTGGCTGAGACTGAACACAGCATCCTTCTAAATCAGTAACATGAATAAAAAATTCAAAAAGAAGAAAAAATATGAAAAAAATAAAAACCTGTTTGTTTGACGGACTTCGACCCCATGAGAGCCGAATACTTTGTCCTGCTAACTGAGTTCCATTCAACATCAAAAGCGCTTGCTCCGCACAAGAACTAGACCACCACATACAAAAGATCAGAAATCAAGATAGGCAAAATCATTAAAAGACAGAAGTTAAGAGATTTGTCCCAAGTACCGATTTGCAAACTGAACAAAACCACAGCGTTTTCCAGCAGGTATCTTCACATGCACTAGCTCACCATATTTACTAAATACAGTTCTCAAAACATCATCTGTAACACTAGGATCCAAAGCACCAACAAAAACCTGCATCAAGGAGCTCATAAAATCATTTGCGGTTCAAAAATCAAACACTGCTAACATAAATCAAACTACCCACAGTGGTATTATTTGGATCATTCTCGCCCTGGGTTCCTTGAGGATTGTCATACGTAGCTGCAAGAACAAATAAAGCAAAAAGATACATAACTGTAGCTGAAGAAAAGGTCAAAAAGACAGCCTACCAATAAAGGCTATGAAACCAAGATTTTTCATTTGTTGAAGTTTCGTTGGAATAGATGATATTCCCTTCCAAAGAAATGGTTAGTGTAGCATTAGAATATCAACATCCAATTTTTTAACTTACAACAAATGAGACGAGATATTGTTCAGTAAAAGAATCCCTAAAGTGTCACATTGATTCATGGAGATTCAGACTCAACAAAATGGCACTAGCTAGCAGAGAAAAATAACAATAAATAAAAATTCACAAGGGTGTATTCTCAGAGAAAAAATAACAGTTACGAAAAGTTCATCAACAGTGAGCATGCTGCAGCAGGATTGGTAAACACTCAGAAGAATCATAGTGAAGTGAATTAAACATAAATTCAGATGTGAGAGGCCTCACAACAGAAGGAAGCAACTGTCTTCAGGGGCATAACTAAAGTATCCCTCTTACATTGACTGTTAATGTCCTACTTCTAGTAGGGACCATCCTCTGAAGGTGATAAGCTTTCAACTATTCCATGGAAAATATGTAAAGGTCACATATCACAACCAGTAATAATGAGCTCACTTCACTTCAATCATAGGCTTTTCTTTGCCAGCATCAGTATTAATCTTTATGGGTAGACAACTCAATATTAGCTCAATACCAGTTTCTCTGGGGAGTTACTAAGACCCAAAAAGAGAGAGAAAACAACTGAGAGGTAACCTCTGATCAAATATAGAAATTATCATAATACTGCAACATCAAATTGCACCAGGGGAATATCTCTTCAAAACATCCCAAGGTCATTAATATTTGCAAGGTGGTGGGGTTGGTTAAAATGGCAGCTTTGTAATAATAACAACTGGGTCTACAGTATTTCACGTGGTTCCCAACAATGTGAATCAATCTACAGAGCAGATGTTTACTCATGATGTAGAAAAACATAAGGAAATTTAGAAGAAATTTAGACAAGGTCTCGACCATATGTAAACAGTACAAGAAAACTGAATAAAAGAAATAGAACAACGGTTGACATAACGTAGCAGAACTAAGGAGATGTGTAAAAGGAATTAAACAAACTTGGACGAAAGGAATAAAATTAACTTGGCTGGTAACTCCTTAAGTAAAAGGAACTGGAAATTAAAGGGCGAATGTGGCAAAAAAGCCACAAGTAAATTAAGTAAGCTTATGATGTAAACTAAATAACTGACCTAAAATGAGGCCACGCATTTAGGTGGAATCATTTCAGCTGAAAACAGTTCCAGGCCCCTCAAAATGAGAGCCTCTTGGCGTCCTGCTTTAAGACAACATGAGTTTTATATAAGTTTTTGCATGTTTTAGTTGAATTAAATGCGCCCAAGTTTAGAAAGGTAATTGCTGGAAGGAAATGACTCCGAAATTCATCTATCCTCAAAACTCGAAACTGAGAGCAGAGGAAATTAAGAGCATTGTTTTTGAACAAAGTCACCTAAGAGAATACACAACTGAACCACAAACACTAAGCCAAGGCATCAAACAATAAAGTAACAGACAGTGGTAATGAAAAAGGAATAAACATATATAAAATGATATTCATGCCACAAAGGGTTCAAGAACTTACCTTTCTGGAACTGTTGGACCACAGGTTTCTTAGTAGCAGCAGGTCCAATCCGCATTGGCCTAGTAGAACAGTACTGTCCATTCATTTCAACCATAGCCCGTTGCTGCTCATTTTCATTACCAAACCTCACAAACCCATATCCCTTAGAATGTCCAGTGATCCGATCAGTCACAACTTTTGCACCTTTAACTGATGGATAGACATTTTTAAATGTTTCTTGCAATAGGTAATCATTGACATCAGCAGCCAAGTCACCAACAAAAATAGTATAATCTGGACCTTCATCCTGTCGCCTTTCACCAGCAGCAAGTGTAGCCCAGTTCAGCCGGAAAGTTTGCTCTGAATTTGGCATTGGTGCACCATTGTAAGTCTGCAAGATCCTCTCTGCAGCAGCTCGAGATACAAACTCAACAAAACCATAACCCTCAGGGTAACCTGTTTGTTTATTCCTAATGACCTTAGCTGATACAGCCTGCAACACACAATTCATCTTTCATGGATGGAAGAACATACAAAATAAGGAAAGTTTATCTGTTAACCACCTAACAAAGTTCACTTCTTTGCCTCATGATTTTAACTTTCAAACTCCAATACATAGCCAACTGACATATAAACACAAATACATATGCATATAACCATAGCCAACACATGACATCAGGCCATCATTCTCTAAAATTCGACATTGTAAAAAGAATTGCCCAACTAATCCAAATTCCGTAACAAATCGTACAAAAAGAGAATAGTCCGCCACTTTTACCAAATTCTTCAGGACAAGCACAATCATAAAACAACAAACTCAAGACCAAGATATAAAATCCAATACAAGTTCCCTACTTTCCAACAAGACGAAACAAAACTTAAATGGCTTTACCTCTCCAGTAGCGGAAAAAATAGACATGAGATAATTCTCGTCCATCCACTGCTGCAAGTCACCGATCCACAAAGACTTGATCTCATTGGGGTCCGGAGCTCCGCCGCCAACGGTAGGTATCGAAGAAGCCACGCCGTATTGAGACGGGGGAGGGATAGGCGGTGGAGTCCATCCAGCGGGCGGCGGAACGGGCTGCCCCTGCTGTTGCATCATCATCATCCACTGAGCGTTCTGCTGCTGGTATTGCTGATCGGCCGGCATCGGCTGAGGAGCAACTCCGGTGGGTGGTTGTTGCATCATTAAGGTTAGGGCTAATAGAGATAGGATAGGTTAATTAGGGAGAGGGATGGAAGCAGATCTAGGTGGTACTAAGGAAAACCCTAGTGGATTATGATTTGAGAGAGACGTCAAAAGGGCTATGGTTAAGATTGGGAGTGGGCGGGAGAGAGAAGGCGAGATAGGATTAGGATGGTTTTTATATATGTGAGAGTGGTGCTGTTTGGGCCTCTTTTCATTGCCATATTGGGTGACTTGGACTTGGATTGGGCTGTTGCACTTTCAACCCAAGCCCTCTTGCACAACCATATTTCAGCTTTTATAAGTTTTTTTAAAAGGAAAATGGGATTAATGATTTTTAAATTATAAGTTAGTGATGATGACATGGGAAATTTTCACATGTAACCTAAACTATATGCTAAGAGGTGTTATAATGAATAATAATGCTTAGATAGCAACCTAATACCTTTTGTTGTTCATTTTAATATTAATTAAAAACAATGGTGTTTATAAATATACATGCATATGGCTTTTTTTATTCAAGTACAAAAGTTAGTAGATTATAAAGAAAGAAGTGAAATTCTAGTAAGGACCCAAAAGATTAGACTCATATATTTTGAAAATGCTTTTTATTTGGTGTAGATTTTATTTATAAAGTAGAAGTAAATTATTGAGAAGAAAACATATATTTATAATAAAATTACAATTATCCAAAAGAAGAAATTATTAAATAAGTTTAACGTCATTTATTTATAAAGTAGAAGTAAATTATTGAGATGAAAACATATATTTATAATAAAATTATAATTATTCAAAAGAAGAAATTATTAAATAGGTTTAACGTCACATTAAACTAATGAAATTGTACTTAATTTGGTGAAAACTATGCTAAATGTAATTTATATTTTTCTTACAAATGTCATGTACAAATTGTTGATCAATTTAACACAATAAATAAACTCACCTAATATTATCATTTTTTGATAATTTCATGTAAAAATAATTTGATAGTTATATCAACATCCTTAATATACAAAGGTTAAGATTGATGGAATTTATTAGCAGTGAAAATTTTGAAATTTGAACCATTCCCATTAATTATAAAAGTTATCATTTTCATTAGTTAAAATACTTTGAAAGTAACTTTGGGGAGTCCATTAAAAGTTAGGTTTAAATATTATAATTAGGTAAGTTAAGGAAACGTTTTGATTGTTTTTTTCAAAGTCTGAGTGAGATTTTAACTCATAATTTTGATGATAATGAAATAGGTCGAACTTGACTAAGCCTATTGTCAATCCCTAATACATGTAACCTGAGTCTAGACTAGCTTGTGCCTTGCAGCTTAAGCTTGAGTGGGTCACCTAAAATGATGTCGTTTTAGGAAAACGGTTGGCCCATTCGAGCCTCTAGCCTGTTAGGCCTGAACTCGTCTAAAATCTCAATCAAATTAAGCTTGCCCGTTGACTTTAGGTGGCTTAAGCCTAATTACTAAGCATGTTACTACTAATATTTTTGTCCTTAGTTTTATTAGTAAGTTAATATATAAAAGTTCAAACTCAATAAAAAGGTACGATGAGTCAATAAGCTAATTGAACAATCAATTGATGAAGAAAATGAAACACATATGCAACTAATGTGAAAATATCTAAGTCATATACTCATTTAATTTCTCTCTCATCTTCTTAAACTCCATTTTTTTAAACTTGTTACGCCTAAATTTTTATTCAAAGATGTCCTTGTAATCCCTATGTAGGAAGTCAACAGATAAATCATAGATAAATCATTCATGCTCGTTAAGATCTTGAATATAATAATAACCATCTAGATTAAGTGAATAAATCTACCTTGATTGGAATTTGACATGATGTAGAGAGAAGTTTCAACAATTACAAACTAGTTTCTCTACCTTAATCAACAGATAGCTTGATGGATAACCAAACACGTTCGTTATGTATTTTATTTTGTCTGCATGCTTAATTAGGATAGAGAGGATTAGTTTATATACTTTTTCACATTAAATCTCGTACATCCATCAAGTAACAAATTAACGGTTAAGATTTAATATACTATTAAATTAAGAAAAATAAACTAAATTTAATGTAGGCCTACAAAAAAAAGGGCCATAACATCAAGTCATATTTCTTACATTCTCCCACTTGGCTGGATGTTTCATCATTATGTTTAATAGTATAACATAAGGCTAGCAAGAAATTAAATCTTATAAATTGTTAACATCATAAGCACCTCAACATAACAAATCGCATAATAGGTTATGACGGTCATACATGGTATAGTTGTATACTCCCTTCTATATATCACTACATTAAGAACTTATTATATTTACGTTCATAAGTTACATATAAACAACATACAGTCCACTTACTTGTTAAGAAAATACATATAAATTTCTTATTCAAACATTCTTGTATACACAAACATAATTAATAAGAAATATAAAATTCAAAAACATATTATTGTTGAGCTCAAGAGTTTTCAAATATTATCATCAAATATTATTATCAATCATCAATACAACCAAGATCCATCCTAAGCGCATGTTTTTTGAACGTCTTTGATTGTAAACCTTTAGTTAGAGGATCTGCAACCATGAGATCCATCCTCATATGTTCTATATACACTCTTTATTTCTAAATCTCCTATTTAATAACAAAAATACTTTAATTCCATATGTTTTATGCCACTGGAGTATTTGTTGTTTTTAGAGAAGAAAATGTTGTAGAATTATCACAATAAATTTTCAACGACTTGTTTACTCTATCGACCACCCAAGCCTTGAAATAAATAATGCATGAATTGTAGTCTTATAATAAGCTATAAATTTTGCTTCCATAGTGGATGGAGCAATGATAGATTATTTGACACTCTTCCATGAGATAACTCCTTCAACTAATAGGAACACATAGTCAAACATTGACTTTCTACTATCAACACATGCAATAAATTTTGAATATGAATATCCAATCACGTCTAAATGATCAGACCTCTCATAAGTGAGCATATAATCATTTGATCCTTGAAGGTATCCCAATACTTTCTTTACAGACTTTCAATGATCAATACTAGGATTAATTTGATATCTACCTAGCATCCCTACTGCAAAGTTGACGTCAAGTCTAGTAAAGGTTTGTAGATACATCAAACTGCTCATAACAAACACATATGGAATTGTTTTTATTTCCTTACATTCCGCATCATTCTTTGGACATTGCATAAGTCTAAATTTATCTCCCTTTTGAATATAGATTATACCTGTTGAGCACTTGCTTATGTTAAATTTCTTAAGAATTTTATAGGCTTTCTGAAACAATCCTAATAAATCTTCTGATCTCTTGCGGAATATTGAAATCCCAATCATAAAGGATGCCTCTCCTATATCTTTCATTTGAAAACTCTTAGAAAAAAATTATTTAGTCTTATTAATAAACCAAGTCATTAGTAGCAATAAAAATGTCATAAGCATACAAAACTAGAAATATAAACTTACTCCTATCGATCTGTCAATAAATAGACCGATCAATAGTAATTTCTTCAAAATTGAAAGAAGTAATGGTATTATTGAACTTAATATACCATTGCCTGGAGACTTGTTTGAGTTCATATATTGACTTCTTTAATTTATACACCATACTTTCCTTTCCTTCAATGGAAAAACCTTTAACTTGATCCATATAAACTTCCTCCTCAAATTCTCCATTCAGGAAGGCTGTTTTTACATCCACTTAGGCTAAAATTACCCTAAATGAAAAGGTCTTCTTATAATCAATGTCATCTTTTTAATGTGATCTTTTGCAACAAGTCTAGTTTTATATTTTTCAACATTACCATTTGAGTCATGTTTCATTTTAAAGAACATTGACATCCAACTCGTTTAGAACCTTCTGGCAAGTCTATAAGAACCCATACATTGTTTTGAGCCATTGATTTCAGCTATTTTTTCATAATATTAGTCCATCTTTTAGACTTATCACTACCTATGACTTGTGAAAATGAAACAGGATCATTATCAATGTCACAATTAAAACCTGGCCCTTACAAATAAACTACATGATCATTATAAGTAAACGACCTTCTAGCCCTTACAGGTTTATTTAAAGCTATACCAATTGGCTCATTTGCATAAGCTGGTGATAAGTTAGGTTTTTCATGATGTGCTTCTTCATTATCCAAATGTTGTTTTTGGTTGTTTTGATCTTCCAAAGCAGAAACAACATTTGTTGTAGTTGTAGGTTTAAGACCATGTATGAGTAATGTTCATTAATATCCACAACTTGATTTTCAACACTTTTATTAACCTTACCATTCTTTAAAAATTTAGCATTTGTTGTTTTAATAATTATAAAATTGTGGTTTGAACAGTAAAACCACCCTTTGGATTTCTCTAGGTAACTAATAAAGTAACCACTAACTGCTTGAGAATCCAGTTTTCTTTCATGTGGATTATAAATTCAAGCTTCTGCTGGACAACCCTAAACATGTAGGTGTCTTAAACTAGATTTCCTTCCAGTTCATAACTCGAAAGGAGTTTTAGGAATTGCCTTACTAGGAACCTTGTTTAACAGATACCTAGCAGTTCTAAGTGAATACATCCACAAACTTCTAGGTAATGAGGAATTACTCATCATACTCTAACTATATTAATTAATGTTTTATTTCGCCTTTAAGTCACACCATTTTGTTATGATGTGCCTGACATAGTATACTATGTACATATGCCATGATTTTCTGGAAAATTAGCAAACAGATCAGGACACTGTCCAAATTCATCATACTTTTCATAATACTCACCACTTTTATTAGATCTTATAATTTTCAATTTTCTATCTAATTGCCTCTCAACTTCTTTTACAACACCTTAAGGGAATTTACAACTTAATATTTTTTATCCAGCAAATAGATATATCCATACCATAAAAAAAATCATCTATAAAAATAATGAAGAATTTTTCTTCATTAAAGGATGGAGTGTTAAAAGGTCCGCAAATGTCTGTGTATTATCTCAAAAAGCTAACTACTTCTTATAACTCCTTTCTTGCTATGTTTAGTTTGCTTACCCTTAATGCATTCCACACATAAGCCAAGATCAATAAAATTTAGATTCAGTGGAATCTCATTCTTTCCTAATCTTTCTAACCTTTATTTGTATATATGACCCAAACATTTGTGCCACAAGTAAGCAAAATGTTCATTTGTCAAACTAGGTTTATGTCAACATTATGATTAACAATAAATAAGGATTCATAAAAAAAATCATCAAGTTTCAATTATATAAATTGCCATAAGCATTTTATAACCAATAAAGGAATTATTCTTATACAAATTGAAACAACCATGTCCACCCTTAAAGGTATATCCACTAGCATCAAGTCTAGAAACAAAAATTAAATTTCTAGAAATTGAAGGCATATAAAGAGTGTTCATTAGATCC
This sequence comes from Erythroxylum foetidum, assembly GCA_026546835.1. Classification (NCBI taxonomy): domain Eukaryota; kingdom Viridiplantae; phylum Streptophyta; class Magnoliopsida; order Malpighiales; family Erythroxylaceae; genus Erythroxylum; species Erythroxylum foetidum. The sequence continues at coordinate 44,472,613 of JANZLF010000222.1, forward strand.
AAATGATGCCTATTATCTAATGTCAGCCTGTAAGTCGCCACACCTTATGGTTTAAATTATAAGAAATCCCTACATAATATTGGAAACATGAGTAGTGACTTCATAATCAAACCACCAAGTATTAGAAGAAACTTCAGATATGTTTGAATCAAAGCATATAGAAACATAATGTATACCTTTTTTTTGGAACTAAATCTTACGTTTTAGGCAATCTTTCTAATAATGTCCTTTCTTGCACAAGTGGGATTTATATAACTTTTGTCCCTTCCTTTCACCATCAGCAACATGCAAAACTTTAACAGGCTCTTTCTTCTTAAAATTGTTTGCCTTTGGTTTGAGATTCTTTCCAACTCCTTGACCTACTAGGTTAATAGAATGAACTCTTTGTTTCTTTACTCTGGCTTCCTCTTAAATAAGCTTACTGGACAATTCATTAGGATTCCACTTATCCTTTAATATGATATAATTAGTGTTAAACAAGTCCACATTCAGCAGGAAGTGAGTTCATGATAAATTGCACTAAGAAGGAGTCTTCCACAATCATACCTAGTGTCTTAAATCTTGTTGCGATATTACTCATATTAAGGACATGTTGCTGTATATTCTTTGATTTATCAAACTTCATGATCATGAGTTCAGCCGTAAGTGTCCCTACAAGTGCCTTATTCGCAAAAGGAAACTTATCTTCTATAATCTTAAGAAAATCTTTAACATTATGATTTTTAGTCCTAGGAAGAGTAAGCTTAATGTTGTTGGCAATTGTCATTCGCATAAAATTCAATCATAACCTATTAGACCTTGCCCTTTTCAGCTTCTATACTAGTTTCCTTAGCGGCAACAGGCTTATCCTCTATTAGCACTAAGTCAAGATCCAAAGCACTTAAATAGAAGGTGACTTGTTCGCTCCATTTAAAGAAATTCACTCCAGGGAACAAGGTAACATAAAAAGTTTGAGAGTGAAGGCTAATAACTACAAACATATACACGCTCAATAGTTAACAGATTCAGACAAGAAGCATAGACATCGAATATATTGCAGGTTTCCTTTGGTAAACACAATAATACGTATCATCATTATTATTATAATGCTATTTAAACTTTATAGAAAATTAAATAAATTTCATCAAATACATATAGAATCTTTGGATAACTGTATACATGTGACAAGAGTATATTAATTTTCTCCTTTATATTCATTAGTATAAAAACATTGATTTACCTTTGGGTAAAGTTCTTAATTTCTATCAACTAATAAAATTTTCATTTTATCATTTCATAAAATACATTAATTATACAACCATATTTAAAATTAATTTGGTCATTTTGATGACTAACTAATTAATTTTAATCATACTGTCATATA
>JANZLF010000222.1:44475605-44487271 GCA_026546835.1 Erythroxylum foetidum
ATCGGACTGCCTTGTGGGTTCAAGTGCTCGCTGGCAAATACTGCTTCGAGGCTGCTCACATTCCCCCCTCCTTGCCTACCACAGGGGGATCAATGGTGTGGAGAAGCATCCGCGATACCTGGCCCATCATTCTTCAAGGCCTGAAATGGATGATCGACGATGGCTCTAGGACGCGCTTCTGGCTCGACCCATGGGTGGTGGGCACGGGGCCACTTCTCCCTCACGCCACTCATTCTATCCTTGTCTACCTCCACTTTTGTTAAAACTAGTGGCCACTGGGATTGGTCCAAATTCCAATCATGGCTTCCTTCCCCTATATGTCGGCTTATCGCCAGTATTCTCCCACCCCATCCACTCCTCGGGCCCGACAGACTGGTCTGGGGTGCTTCAGACAACGGACTTTTTACAATTGCAACGACTTACTCCATGCTTCTGGGTCATGATTCCGAGGCGTCACACGGGCTTTGGCAGACCATCTGGCAATGGCTGGGATCGCCACGTACCTGCTCCTTTCTCTGTCTGCTTGGGCGTGACCGGCTTCTTACGAATCAGCATAGGGTTCAACTGCACCTCACAGTGGACAGTCGTTACCCTCACTGTTCTTTCGATGAGTCTTCCCTTCATGCTGTAAGGGATTGTTCTAAGGCTCGTAGGATCTGGACCATGCAGTGCCCCCACCTCACTGCGACCTCTTTTTCCAATCAGCCTCTTCGGGATTGTTTGCACCATAATCTGCATTCCCGCAGCCGAATTCGGGGCCATGATTGGGCGAATATTTTCGGGCTCACCTGTTGGTTCCTCTAGACCTAGAAGAACAAATCGGTATTTGACCCTCATTTTACTTGGCCCGCTTCCCCCGACGTACTTATTTGGTCTTATGCAGCTCATCTCCACCAGGTGTCCGCGAGGCACAGCGTCCCTGGCAACCGACTTTAGCCCCATTCTTAGCTTCTCCACAGTTGGACCAAGCCACCACCGCGATGGATCAAGTTGAACACTGATGGGGCCAGTAACCGTACTTCTTTCACAGTAGCCGCTGGTGGAATTTTGCGCGACAGTGCCGACAATTGGCTGGGAGGTTTCACTCAGAACCTGGGTTGGTGCACTCCCCTGTCTGCAGAACTCTGGGGCGTCTACATCGGTCTCTCCCTCGCCTGGCAACTGGGTTTTTGCCACATTGCGCTAGAGGTGGACTCGGTCGCAGTGCACACCCTGCTCGCCTCTACTGCGCGCCGCATTCAGGTGGTTAATTCTATTTTCCTAGGTATCCACGAGTTACTCTCCTGCAATTGGTCTGTTGCACATCGACACGTCTATCGAGAGAGCAACAGATGCGCAGATTGGCTGGCCTCCCAGGCGGCTCACTCCACTGTAAGGGTTTTTTTTACGCTACACCCTCCGGGTGCCATCACTTCCTCATTGAGGATCAGGCAGGGACCTGTGTCCCACGAACTGTTTTGTAATTAGCTTCGGCTTTTCCATTAATACAAAAAAATAATAATTTTTGTACGAAAAATTATTCTTTATAAAAAACCTAAAATCATAATTTTTACAAACATCATATAATTGAAACAATCAACAAATCATTAATCTAAGGATTATTATCTATTCAAAATCTAAGATCTGATAACACATATAAGTTTTCGTACTTAATATTCAAACATCAACACATAAATCATCATTAATCATTCATGCCTATTAAAATCTGAATATAATAATAATCACATAGATGAAATGAATAATTCACTTACCTTTAGCAAAATTCGACATAATGTAAAGAGGGCTTTTAACAATCATATACTAGTATCCTTTCCTTTAACTCTCTTTCTGTAGTGGATAGCTTGATTGATAGCCAAATACATTCGTTCCTTTTTTTGCGTACTTAATTAGGGTGAAGAGAGGATTAGTTTATACATCCGTTAAAATTAAATCTTGTACATCCATCAAGTACTAAATTAATGGTCAAGATCTAATATAATATTAAATTAAGAAAAATTATAAACTAAATTTAATATGTTCCTACAGAAAATATGGGTCATAATATCAAGTCATATTTCTTACAACAATATCTAGACTAACCTTATCCATGCTACACTCTATAACATAAATAAAGGAAAAATAATTACCTTCAAAATATGATATGTTTTTCAATGATTAAAAATCAAACTGGTTTAATATGTTTAATCATAAAATTTGAACTGTTTAACTTTTCAATTTTTATCTAGCAGTCTTCTTCAATTAATCTTCATTCTCTTCGTTGAAAAAAAGATAGACTCCTTTATGATTATTTTAAGTTATTTATTTTTGTTCAATCTTTATTGTATACTAATTTTTATATCAATCTTATACCAGTTAAACCTTTAATCCTTTAAATTTTTTATTTTATCAATTTAATTTTCAATCTAATTCTTAAAATATTGGAGTTTTTTAAACTTCTCACGTGTTCATCCTTATTTGAAAGCAAGCAAACTAAATATGACGAAGGTAAACCTCTCTTTCACATTTTACCCTTTATATAGGGGAGAGCTAGTGGTCAAAGTCAATGAATATCCACAACTGAGATAAAGAGACACTTTGGCTAATAGAGGACAATTGAATTTCACTCAAGAAAGTATTCAAGAAGTTCTAACTGAGCTTATTCTTTAAAGGCATCTTTGCCAATTTGAGAGAAGTTTTTGTGTAAATGGAACAGTATCCAAATAAGCCATATTATTTAGCAACTTCCATTTAGAACCTAAATCCCAAATGGGATTTAAGGTACGAATGATATATACACCATGTATATAAGTAACTAAGCATAAAAGGGTGTTCAATTTATTGAGGCTACTAATGCCTGGTAACCTTATACCAATTATATAAATATTTATATGAATGTATATGTATACTACATCCACATTTTTAAATAGTTTTTGATATGTAATGTTTGGATCATATTTGTGAATAAATATGTTAGATTTGTTTTTTCAAAACGAGGAATATAATTACTATAATATAATATTTATTATAATAATATCGAATGGTAAAATTTCTCTTTGCCAAGGAGAAGACGCGGATTCGATTCTCGCTATTCGTTGAAAGTGTTTTATTTACTAGGATACTTATTTGACCATAATACTATTCTATTTCTTTGATCGATGGTTGACATTATACTTTGGATCAGAATAGGCGGAGTATTGCTTGATCATTTCTACCATGATACTATTATATTTCGTGCGTGAGTTTTTTCATATAATTCAATCCTTTCATATATAATGTTTTGATTAGACATAAAGTATGAAGTTGATGTCTACTATGTTTTGAGTCCAATCATATTAGTGCTCTACATTAACTACCGATTTTAATGACATTTGCAAACTATTTACAAAATGTCATTCTATCTTGGCCAAACATATATTAAATCAATACTAATTGAGAATAACAAAATATTTTTACTAATTACTTTAGGGCGATGAATCATATTTTAATCACTCAACTACTTTCATATAGTTTATGTTACATTCAATGACTACCAAATGAGCTATCCATTATTATAACATGTCATAAGTAGTATAAAAAAATATAGCAATCCTTATATAAGATAACTTTAGATATCACAACTCAAATGATAACTTATACAATTATCACAATGAGAATTTTCATAGATGTACAAGTAATGTTCTAAATGGATTTCTCATATCATATTAGTTTAGTGAACTTGTTCTCTAGCAAACACCTACTCGTTTGTTTAAGTATCTCCATAGTCTATGAGATTAACCACTTCCTTCATATGGAAAAACATAACGGGTGTTAGTTTTTTATATTTTATTAATGTCTAGTCTTATTAGAAAAATTATTAGGAACAATTTAGAAATATTACATAAATATAGTATGAATCTCATAATAATTTTATTTGCAATATATAATTATCCTATGGACTTTATCATATACATCTAAACATGTACAGGACAAATAATACCTTTAAATAATTGTCACTAAACTACAATCAATCAATTTCCTCTAGGGCATAAACTAACAAGCTCCTACTTGCACTAATCATTTATGATATACTATATCACCATATGATGATTATACTACTGCTGGAGTAGTGACTTAATGAGAGAATTCTACAAGATTCTCTATAGTGAGTACTTGTTTAAATCTTACAACTTTTATCTTAAATATCATCATAATTAAGAAAAATGCCTAAATACATCTTTGGATCTTTGATAAGACCTTAGCTCCTTTTACATGCCCAATAGCTCTAATATTTCACAGTACATTATTATCTAGAACAATGAAAGAAATTATATCAAGTTCACTAAAGAACTTGTTGATCCAATTAATTATTTCCACTAAATGAAAAATATATTATTACTTAATTAGCAACTATTGCTACATTGGAACCTTTCCAATCTTGAATGATATTGTTATTAGGTAAAATAAACCTTAATTAGGATTTATTTCTAAATTAAATATCCTTATCTGCTTGAACTCAAATATCAGCTCATAAATAAAATAATGGATATTTTTAATACTTCATAAGTATCTGATATCTCAAATACCAAACATCTTTAGTACATTATCTATATACTTGGGCTTAGAATAGTTGAACAACTTCTGATCTATTTCTATAGATTAAAATTAAGTTGTTTCCTTTTCATATCCAACAAGAGTTGTTATTGGACAATTATATTTTCAACAATTGAAAATAAGAATTGTTATTCTCTATGAGCAATAATAGTCTTTACACACTCCCACCGAAGAGGACACATATATTCCTAGTAACTTTTTTGTAAATATGATAAATTCGCAAATATCTTCAAAATAAACTCTTTAAATTCATTATGAAAGTGAATCTTTTAATATTTCGTAGCCTTTCAACTATATATCAAATGTATCAGCAAATGCATTAGTTCCAATTGGATATATTGTCATGAGATTTAAAATTTTCAAATTTTGTCTTACTCCCACTACTTATATTGAGAACCATTTTCCTGTAAGTATAAATTGAAACAAACAATTTGTTCAACATGTCTGTAAGATTATATCCAAGCTTTTGAATATCTCATAACCTTTTATTATCTAATTTAGTTTTAACTTAATAGATAATAGATGCTTCAATCATCACATCTCATTAACTTTGACTCTTTCAAAGTCTTAGCATTTCGTATATGATATGAAATCTTGCTAACGGATTAAATTGGAACTATTAAACGTAGGTCGTTATTCTAGGCACAACTATAGAAAAAACAATATTGCATCATATAATATCTCATGTTGTATTTTTCTCCTTACATAAATCCATCATCTTACAAATTTGTGTGTGTGAAGGTATTCACTAGAGAATCTCATTCCCTATAGATAATTGAAAATTTAAAACTCATCACAATGATCTTGTCGAAGTACTTCAACATTCTCAATGCTTAATTTCTACTTAAATTTAAATAATTTAAACTTTTCAAAACTTTTAAATCATTATGTTATTTAATACATATTACTATATCACATAAAGTCATTAATAATCTAATGAAATATAAGTATTATCCTTTTATGAATTTGTATTACATCTAATTATAGATCACATGTATAAGATTGAACAACTCAATATCATCATCATTATTTCCCAAAAAATTGATTTGGTTATTATTGAACTTAACAAATTTCATAAGTTCCATATGATTCATAATCAGAAGAATACATATATCTTTGTATGTAACTTTAGGGTTCTCATCGTGTTGATTTAACCAACATGGCATAAAATGATAGTCTCAGTTATCCAACTTTATATTTTTGCCACTTATGTTAAGCATAAGTCTCCTTTGATCCAATATATACAAACTATTTGTATAAAATTAGATCAATTACTTTTACTCAACGATCTGTTTCATATTATGCATTAAACATTATAATAATGTTGAATCTAAATTCAATATCAAATACTTACAAGCATGAACTAGAAATATATATAACCTTTATGATATTTTACAAAGGCAAGAAAAGTCATACATTCATTTCTTCTAATGATAACTATTATCATTCTACAATAAATGCCTTTAGTTGATGTTTTTTTTTTGTTTTTAGTAAGCTTAATTAAGTGGAACAATTCCAATAAGGTATTATACCTTTTAGCTCTACTTTATGCATACGCTTGCATCTTCCTATCATGGTGTTGGCATATATCTTACTTCTTGTTGTCATCAAAGCTTATGAGACATTAGTGAATTCAAAATGTCTATGCATTTTGTCATTTATATGATTTTGACATATCTTTAAAACTTTGTCACTGAATCGTCAATAAGGATTATAGAAAAGTAACATAAAAGGCATACAATTTTTTTCCAACTTTGAGAACTCTTCTCAAATATAACCTATGTCTAAGAAATTGGATTCACTTAGGGGGTGTTTGGAACACAGTGAATTGAATTCATTAACGAATTAGATTCAATTACATTAATAAAATTAGAATTGAATTCAATTTACACTGTTTAGAACAAATCTAGTAATATTAGAATTGAATTCAATTACACTGTTTGGAACAAATCCAGTAATATTAGAATTGAATTCAATTATACTGTTTGGATTAAGAAATTAATAAATTAAATAATTTAAAATCAAAATTGTATTTATAAATTAATATTTATTTGAAAGATAGTTTAATTATTAATTCAAATTTTATTTGAATATTTATATATTTTAAATTTAATTATATTTATTAATAATTATTATTATTTAATTACATATAATTTAATTATAAAAATTAAATTATTAATAATTTTATTGATAATTAATTTTAATTTATTAAATATATAATTTTGAATTAGGGTTTTGAAAATTTGATAAATAATTAATAACACAACAATCCAATTATATTAAACACAACTATAAAGGTTTGTTCTTTTTCCAATTATATTAACCAAAAACATAAAGGTTTGTTCTTTTTCATATTTTCATTTTACTGTCAAGCTTTCTAATCACTTCCTCTGCATCTTCATTCTCTACTCACGTTGGTGATACGTAGCTGCTGGTGGGAGACTGGCTCGGTGCTGTTGCGTGGACGTGGGAGAAAGTAGCGTTGGTGATGCATGGCTGCTGTTGGGAGACTGGGTTAGAGGCTGCTGTTGGGAGACCTTCGTCTGGTGTAGGGTTGGAGATGTGAGTTTGCGAGTAAGATATAAAAGAGTCAAGCTTAATGGGTTGAATTCACGTGATTTGGAACATGAATTCAATTTGTTAAGAAAGTTAGATTTAAACCCACGCACGATTTCAATTCATGCTCTTTGTTGAATTCCAAACAAATGAATTGAATTCAATCCCATTATTAAATTCAATCCCATGTCTTCTAAACAGGCTGTAAGGAAATGAATGCAGCATTAAGAATTTTCTAAGTACCAACCAAAAATAAGGCGTTGCGTGATTATGAACCTAATTTAGTACTTAAGAGTTGGAAAATTGGTAAGAAAAATAAGACGACGAGATACTAACAGCAAGAAAGAATGACAAATTTTGTTACGGTCCCATTTCTCCATTACATTCCTTTTTTATCCATAAACACTCCTTCGAGTATTTCTCTTTCGGATCAAAAAGATAAATAAATAACTCAATATATATTAAAATAATTAAATGAAATAAAATTAAAATGTATAAGTAATAGTTAGTTTGTCCAAACACTCAATAAATATCTAGAATTTTATTATTATTTATCATTAATATTAATATTATTTTTATTATTATCATTTATGTTTTACTTTTTTATTAATTGAATTTACTAATCCCTGCTGAATATAACAAACGTACATTCAATAGTTTGTCGATTTATCTCTACTTATTATCATCACTCACTAGCTGAAAGCGTAATTGGATATTAGCACAGGATACCTCAATTCTTTAATCTAATATAATATCCTGATAGCACTTCATCCCTAGTTATTGGCATAAAATATTCTCAAGATTTAGGATACCTCGGTACGACTTTAGTATTTAGTTATCAATGTAGGGCATCTCTAAGGCCTAAGATATCCCAATACTTGCTCCACAGACGAGTACTCAGTTACAACTCGCTCATATCTCAGGAATCTATTAATCCATAATTATCGAATATAGTTTATTCTAGACAAGTCACTTATTCACAATTTATTATTAAACCATTACGAACCGGCCTCTATTTAATTTCATAAATGCCATTTATTTTACCCTAATATTCTTAACTATACACTTGCACAACTGAAATTTTTAATTATCATATTTTTTTGGAATTATCAAGTGATACACATTATAACACGTAATAAAATATAAACATCGAAAATCTTGTACTTTGTCAATTATTTATTTAATAAATAAGTTTCTTAAAAATTCATATTGTTAGGATTTATGATAAATATATCCTATCTTTATTTTTGGCATTTTTATTGGAAATAGAAATTACCATAATTCTGGAAGATGTGCTTTTATTGGAGATTGCGTACAGGAGATTGATTTTGTTTTGGTTTTGGATGGTGCTTGGGATTTGAATTGGAAATATAATCTTAATAAGCATTATTTTCGGTGTTGATAGCTGATCTGATTTTATCCTTGTTTGAAAAGGATTTTTGAAGAAAAAATCCAGCTAGAGTGTGTGTATGAAAGAGATTGTGTAGTTTACGAAATATAGCAACAGAGCGTTGGTGGCTGTGACTTTTATTTGGCTCTTTAGTTTTTTTGTTGCTATTGTCGTTTCATCCTTTTAGTAGTTTGCACTGTGACTTTTATTTGGCTCCACCAAAGACTTCTTAGCTCTCTCATCGGTATGGATCTTTCTCGGGTATCTCTCTCTTTCGGGCATATCTCTCAGTATGATGAATGGTGGTAAATTGTGTTATTGGCGTGCTTATGATTCTTTCGCTGCATCTATGGTTGATTATTATGATTATGCCTTTTGATACTGTTCTGTCTCAAGGGGTAGACATCAGGATGTTTATGGTGAATGTTCCATTCAGGGGGAGATTTTCAGGTATATGCGTGATTATTAGTTGTGCTTTTTGACATCTTTTTGTCCCAAGGGGGAGAAATTTGGATGATTGGAGAACTTGATGTTAATCAAGGGGGAGTACTTGTCCTATGGATTGTGCATTTGATTTATATGTCCAATTATACTATTTAGGAGGAGTTTCATATTTGTGACAAATAATGCCAAAAAGGGGGAGATTGTTAGGATATGTATTTTGGCATTATTTATTAATTGGACATATAAGATATTAGTTGGATATTGACTTGGATTCAAAAGGTATTTGGATAATGGTTCAGTTGTGATAAAATTCTTTTTTAAGTGAGACTCTAATTATGTGAGGGATTTGTACATATCTTTAAACTACGTTGATGCATATGAGGTATTGAATTAATGTGGGAGTGTGTGTGCGGTCAAGATATGGTGTTACATTAGTTAAAAGAGAACTTGGTGGATTTTACCGTGGGTTTAAAAGAGAACTTGGTGGATTTGTAGTTAAATACTATGTCTCATGTTTTTGCAAATGGTTGAAGAAGCCTACGGGATCTCTATTGGATAAGTTCTTCAAATACTTAATTCATATAGAAGTTTATTGAAACACGTAAGTGAAAAAGAAAAGAAGTGCAGTGTGTGCAGCAACCATTGGTGTGCATGAGTTTTCAAGGAAGGCTCTCATGCGTCTTTGAAGATATATACTGGTTGCTGCGTATGTTAACATACATAGCTGATTAACGTGTTTTGATACATGAGCCACGGTGAAGTTATTTGGTCAGCAAGTCTGCGTTAATTACTTGTGGCAGTGGACTGTGTAATTTTCTTGGAAACTTTGAGCAGTATGGGCAGCGGTGTGACTTGTTCTACGGAAGAATTAAATATGGCGAAAGTTTCCAGCTGAGTTATTTGGAGAAGAAAATTTTATAGGGGAGCTTTCCTTACCTCAAATATTTTTGTTATTTAATTTTCAGTTGATTAGATACTTGAGCTATTTTTGTTTATTATTTTCTTGAGTGATTTAGTTATTGTTCTTGTTTCAAAAGAGTGTTGAGAAAAATCCTCTGTTGAGGTTAGTACGAGGCGGTCGTACTATTGGGTGTGAAATTCTTTCACGGGAAGTGAGGTTGAGAGATAGTGTTAAGAGTTGAGTGGTATCGGCTCAGTAAAGCCTTGGGTAAAACTATTGTACTTCGGTGAAAGTGATTAAGCTGGGTGAGGGCCCCGCAGACGTAGGCAAGGTGTGCCGAACTGCGTTACCAAATTTTCTGGTGTTGATTTATTTTTGGTTCTTTTAATTTTTCTGATTTTTGTTTGCCAGAAACGAATCTGAAAGTTTGCGAAATTAACCCCCTTCGGTTTTTCACCATCAACTTGAGAGCACAGTGTAAATATTGACAAGCCAGTTGCAACAAACGATGGAGTGCATGACTAAACTCCAAAATGATATGGAGCAGTTGAAGGGAAGGGTTAACAACTCAGACCATCTGCGGTCACCAGAACAATAGGATTGTTGTAGTCATTTGGTTTGAATTATCAAAAACTTATTATGTACAATTTAATGTTTTTATTACTAATGAAGAAAATTTTAACTTTATATGATTAATCAACTTTCTATTTAAACAAATTAAATATATAAACAAATCAAAAAAATATGCACAGATAATTCATAACTGTTGAAATTATCCATTAATTATAAAATTATGAAATAAAATTTAATGTCGTGATTTTTAAAAAAAGATTTAATATCTTTACCATCGAAATTTTAGTTTCTGTTGGCATACAATGCATTATATTTACTGACGGTTTGTTATAAACCGTCGGTCAAATGTAAGATATTTACCGACGAAAATTCAGTCCCGTCAATAAATATACAGATAGATTATTATTTCCGTCAGTAAATTTACTGACAGTTAACGCTTCTGTATATTTACCGACATGACTGAATTTTCATAAGTAAATTTACCTATGACCTCTTTAACGATGCCTTAATCTATCGGTTAATTCCATCGCGAAATTATTTTACCGACATAATATGAACGTTTTTTTTTTCAATAATTTCCATCACTAAACAACCCTTTTCGTGTAGTGGAGGAGATACTAAAGAACACACCTAGAGGCTATATGCTTAGGCAATTTGACAACTTCCTTGCCAATCAAGCGATACTTCGTTGTTGTTACGTTGTATTAACTTGATTTGAAGTTCAATCATTGCAATACAGTAACAAAATTTTCCACTGTTATCTGAATAGCTTCATTATGAAACCACTGGGCCAGAAATTTGGAAAGACTGAGGAGGAAAATTTGATGTACTGGTGTCTGAAATAAGAACAGCAGGTACTGTTACTGGAGGCGGGAGGTACATGAAAGAGAAAATTCCTAACATTAAGGGACACCAATTTCTGAGGTTTGTGTCTTGGTTAATACATTAAGATAGGCCATTTATTTAACGAAAATGTCATTCCCGAAGAGTTTCCTGAAAGTTTATGTCTTCTAATATCATTTACGCCAACTAATCTGTTGCTTTTGTTTCACTTCTGAAGTGTTTACTAAAAGTTTATGTCAGTACGTTTTCTGCTATCTATTTTGTTGTTGTTTCTTCTCTTCAGGTATCAAGTCAAGAAGCACTTGAAACTGCTAAGCTGCTTGCCTTGAAAGAAGGTTTACTGTTAAGACCACAATTGCTTAGAATTTCATTTTTCTGATATGTAGAAGA
>JANZLF010000222.1:44520812-44534445 GCA_026546835.1 Erythroxylum foetidum
GTTGGGTCTCGGATCCAACAGTTGGAATCCGGTCCCGGGGACGGGTCCCGACATCTGTGGTATCAGAGCGATCGGAAACCGGGTATCCGGGTTGGGTTCCGACATTTCTTCCTTCAACTTTTCATTCTTCTTACATGTCTGCACCCATTTTGCATATATTATTTCATAAGCTTTGTAAATATTCTCCTTTTTATCATCTGAACCACTGTCATCACTATCATAATATAAGATTGAGTTTTTAACTGATTCGTCTGTGTTTTTCCTAAAATTTTCTAATTTACTCACATTTTTGTCATCGGTTACTTCCTTTTTAGTTGTTGTTAAGCAAGCAACTGGGTTTTTGTTGTATAAAGTAACTAATATAACATTATTCACAACTTCTTATTCACAGCTATATTCAGTTTCGAATTCATTCTCACTCTATGTGTTTGTATAGGATTTTCCTTTTCTCTTCTGTAAGGTGTTAGCACATTCCACTTACATATGTTCGAAGCCTTGACACTCATGACATTGAATTCTTTTTATTTTTCTTTCACTCTTTTGAGTTTAACTTGTTGTTTGAAGTTGTTGATCGATGAACTCACACCGTTTTGCCTAAATTTGAGTCTCTCCTTTATTACTTTCTTCAACCATTTACTGAAATTTCATGTTAGTACTACGAGATTCTCATTCTTGTTAGATTCATCTTCTACATTAGTTATACCTTTTCTAATTTCAGCTTGTAGTGCCAATCCTTTGCTCCTATCTTGTTTGCCCCTTAACAGATTCATTTTAAAATTAGTAAGAATTCCAATTTCCTTCTCCAATGGCAAATCATTTATTTCACTGGTCTCCTCGATTGTTGCAATTTTTGGGATGAACATCGGAGATAGTGATTTCAATATCTTTTTGACTAGTTTCAAATTAGAGTAATTTTTTTCCGAGTTGATGTGCTTGATTTGTTATATCACGTAATATCTCATGGAAGTCTCCAATGGTTTCATTATCATCCATCTTCAACTCTTCAAATCTCACAGCCAACATCTAAAGTTTTGAGACTCATAAATTTTGATCGTTTATATATAGTCTGCAGAGTATCTTATGTTTCTTAGCTGATTCATAAATTGATATCATCAAAAAGCGACCTTTATCAACAATACTAAAGATGACATGCATAACTTATGAGTTTTAAGTGCTCTCTCTTTTTTAACTTTTATCCACTCAAACGGATCTTTCAGTGTTACTTCTTCCTTATCATTAGTTATCACCGTATGTGTCCAGTCGTATAATACCAAAATTTATGCTTCTATTCTCGTAAAGACTCTCGTCCGTATTTTGACAATTTGGGTTGAATCCGACATAAAATTAATTGGTGGGACTTGGATTGTCGTAGCTTCAGGGCCTCAAACCTTTTTTTTTTCCCCCAAAAATGAAACTTTACCCCAATTTCAAGCTCGTCCGACTCGGTCCCAGTTGCCGCGTCCCATGTGTGCTCGTTTATCGTGGGAATGGCCATCTACTTGGTTACTTTACTATATATAACCTAGGTAATGGCTATGTATAGCTAGAAAAGTCTTGCAATTTCCAAAGACGAGAGAGAAAATGGTAAACGTAAGGATCTTATCGACTTGTGCAGTCCGCGCACAAAGTCATCAACCCAATCAGCCAAGCCCTAAGGTCGAGCTAACTCCATGGGACCTCCAATTCCTCTTAGTAGGTCCTATTCAGAAAGGTCTCCTTTTCCACAAACCCAAATTCTCACAAGATAACACCTGCATGATCATTCGTCGCCTGGAGACCTCACTTTCTCGCACTCTAGACTTCTTTGTCCCCCTCGCCGGTCGCTTGGCCACAGTCGAGCTTGGTAGCGGTAACACGTCCTTTTACATCAACTGTAACAATGCTGGTGCTTTTTTCGTTCGAGCTGTTGCTGACGATGTAACTATGGCTGATGTCGTGGAACCTGTCTTTGTTCCCGACATTGTGCACTCGTTCTTTGCTCTTAATGGGTCAACAAATTACGAAGGAATTTCCAGCCCGTTGCTCGCAGTCCAAGTCACCGAGCTTGTGGATGGTTTCTTCATTGGTTGCACTATAAACCATGCAGTTGCTGATGGGACATCTTTTTGGCATTTCTTCAACTCTTGGTCTGAAATTTGTCGTGGTTTTCTTAAACCCTCTAAACCTCCTGTCCTCGAACGTTGGTTTCCTGATGGAACTGATTATCCTATTGGCATTCCAACCTTGATAAGTAAGATGAAGCCTGGCAAGTTTACTTCACCCATTTTGAAAGAAAGGGTTTTCCATTTCACAGGACAGGGAATCACCGAACTTAAAGCAAAGGCCAATTCAGAGATTGGCACAAACAAGATTTCATCTCTGCAAGCACTGCTATCCCATATCTGGAGGTGTGTTGTTCGTTGTCAATCTCCAGATTCCGATCAAGAGGTCAGCTTCAAATTACTGATAGGTGTAAGACCAAGATTAAAACCACCATTGCCAGAAGGATATTTTGGAAATGCAGTTCAAGTTGGTCCTTTAACAATGGCAGCAAAGGAGCTGCAGGAGCTCGGACATGGCCATGCAGCTTGGAAGATGAACAAGACAGTGGCATGGCACACACAAGACAAGTTGTGCAACTTTTACAAAGCTTGGATTAAAGACCCTAAGCTACTAACAATGAATAGCGTGACAACTAATGCTTTGGTGACAAGTAGTTCACCACGGTTCGATGTCTACGGTAACGACTTCGGGTGGGGAAAGCCAGTTGCTGTAAGAAGCGGATCAGGAAATAAACATGACGGAAAAATCACGGTCTTCGCTGGAGTTGAAGAAGGTAGCGTGGATGCTGAGGTTTGTCTCTTACGAGAGACTCTTGAGCGGTTGGGAAACGATACAGAGTTCATGGCTACTGTTTCCGTACCTGATAAATTGATGCCTAACTAATTCAGCAGTTGCTCAATAAGTGTACTGTAGTTGCAGGGCGGCAGGCACCTGCCCAGGCCCGTCGTAAAAAAAAGGTCCCACTGTTTAATGGTGGTGTTACTTGGTACTTCCTCCTATTTAAAATATGTATCGTTTTAGAAAGATTTTAATTATTTAAAATAAGTATTGTTCACAATTTTTCATGCATGTTTATAATTTTATTTCTAAAATTAACCTTTAATTTCTCTCACATCCTAATTATACATATTATATTTTCAAGATAATTTAATATGCAATTAATAAGGGTATATCAAACATTTCACTAACTTTCTTAATAAGTGTGCATCTCTCTAAAACAACACTTATTTTGAAAAGGAAGAAGTACTTGCCAAAGATCCATACTCTTCTTAACGGAGAGATAGGAATAAATGTAGACAATATTGGTAAAAGCTGTTGTAGCTTTCAAGAGCAATAAATGTCAAATAATGTTGGAAGCTTTCCAAATATTGTTTTGGAAGCTATATTATCTCTGACGGTAACGAAGCAACTCCTAAGATTGATCAAAGTTAATGTTAATATGTTATACTTATAAATAGTTTTTGAAGTGTTTAAGTGTATTTTTACTTTCTAATTTCTGTATTTTTATTAATATATATATTTAAGGTATTCCAATTCAAAATTTAGCAATAAAAAATTTCACGATTCTGTCTTCTAAATTCTGAGTATAATTTAAAAGTAAAGTTTCTAATTTTAATATATTTTTAGCTTATTAAATATTTAAATATGTTATAATTAATATGTAATTTTTCATTAACGTGGACATTATATTAGCTTATTTCCCAAGTATGTTAATTTCTTGTATTTTTAGAAATTAGTGTGTCTCTATCATTAAAATTTACTCTTTGTTTTTTTACTTTTAATATTAGATATTAAAATTTGCTATTTATTTTTTCTTCTATCACAGATATAATATTATTTATATATCTTTGTAATATATTGTGAAACTATTGGAGTTTGGTTGCGCCTGCATACTTCATTCAGTTCCATACAAGTGCTTTTGTTCTTTTTCTAGTCCAACTATGTTATAATTGGTTTATATTATGTTGCCTAAAGAGTATTTGTCTGGAAGTGAAAAAAGGAAAAAATAAGAAGAAAACAAGTAGCACAGTTGATAGAATCTCAAAAATGAGCAATTAATAAATTTATTAAAAGAGTAGACTCCTTTTGTGAGAGTCTCGAGGAATTAGGTGAAGGTAGTTTTTAACAACATAAAGAAAATTTAAGTGATGAGATTCATATTCATGAGGATATTAGAAATTTGAGTGAGCATGATGATGTATCAAATGCATCCACTTTAGAAAATTCAAAGGTAAATTAGCAAGTAAGCCCTATATTGAACATTTATGATCCTAGAAATTGGGATAATCTTGATAATAAAACAATGGATATTTTAGTTGAAAAAAAGCCTGTAAGATAATTGAATCTTATTGTTTCCTTTAGACAATACCTCTCGTCATTTTTCATATTCTTATTATTGTAGAAATATGAGTAATGGAGAGATTACAGATAGAAAATGGCTGGTTTATTCTAAACATTTAGATAAAGTATATTGTTTTTATTGTAAGTTGTTCAAATATACTAACAAACAAAGTAGGTTAGCAAATGATGGATTTAGAGATTGGAAGTATCTTAGTGAGAGACTCAAAGAATACGAGAATTGCATTGAGCATATGACTAATATGAAAACCTAGAATGAATTAAGAGTAAGATTGAGAAAAAAATCAAACAGTTGATAAAGGTTTCCACCAAGAAACTGCAAAGGAGAAAAAACGTTGGAGACAAGCTTTGATAAGAACAGTTTCTGTTGTAAAATATCTTGCTAAATATAATTTACCTTTTCGAGGATCCAATGAGATTTTTTAGTATTGATTGAGATGATTGCTAAATTTGATGTGATAATGCAAGATCATGTTAGACGTATTCATAATCATACAATTCATCATCATTATCTTGGTTACAAAATTCAAAATGAGTTGATTTCTCTATTGGTCATAGCGTTAGAAGTTCTATCATAGGGATTATTAAAGAGGTGAAATACTTTTATATTATTGTTGATTGTACCCCAAGTTTGAGTCATCAAGAACAAATGAGTTTGTTAGTACGATGTGAGAATATGTCAAATAAAAAATAAAAATAGAGGAGTATTTTTTTTGAGTTTTTAAAGGTAGATGTCACATCTGGATTGAGACTTTTCAATAAATTATTGAATGCATTTAATTCTCTTGATCTTAATGTTTATAATGTAAGGGGTCAAAGTTATGAAAATGGTTCTAATATGAAGGGAAAACACCAAGGGGTTCAAAAGGGTTTACTTGAAATAAATCCAAAAGTATTATATATGCCATGTGCTTTTCATAATCTTAATCTTACTCTTAGTGATATAACGCATTCTTGTGTTAAAGCTATTTCATTTTTTGGAGCTGAGCAACGTATATATGTATTATTTTCAAGTTCTTCTAAAAGGTAGAAGGTTTTGCTTGCTAATGTTTTAGGCTTAGCTATGAAATCATTGTCCAACACACGTTAGGAGAGTCAAATAAAAAGTGTTAAAGCTATTATGTTTCAAGCTCCTCAAATAAGATTGGCTTTGATGGAATTATCTAGATCTTGTGATGATGCTAAGTCAAAGAGTGAAGCAGAAAGCTTGGTTAGTGTACTTGAGAGTTTTGAGTTTTACTTGGTACGTTATTTTATTTGCTATTAACATGGTGAGTAAAAAGTTACAATCTAAATCTATGTGCATTAATGCTACCATAAATCAATTAGAAGGTGTGATGGTATTTTTTTTGAAAAATATAGAGATGAAGGGTTTAGCTCTAGTATGAATATTGCCAAAAGTCTTGCGCTTGAGATAAATATAGAGCCTACATTTCCAACAAGACATTGTACTATTAGGAAAAGACAATTTGATGAAATTAACCATAATGGAGAAATACAATCAACTGAGGATTCTTTTAGAGTTAATTACTTGCTAGTTGTTGTGGATGTGACAATTACTTCATTAAAGAATAGATTTGAACAATTAATGACAGTTGATAATAGTTTTGGATTCTTATTTGATTCAAAGAAGATGAGGTCATTGGATGATAATGAATTAAGAGAATGTTGCACTAATTTTACAACGACTTTTTCTCATGATAATGTATCAGATGTGGATTTAGATGATTTTTTTTTTCTGAATTAGAAATATTGCAAATAACTTTGCCAAATGAGCTAATGTTATCAGTTGAAATTTTAGAATTTGTTAAAGCCACTTATTGTTATCCAAATTTTTCAATTGCTTATTGAATTCTATTGACTATACATGTGAC
Source organism: Erythroxylum foetidum (assembly GCA_026546835.1). Classification (NCBI taxonomy): domain Eukaryota; kingdom Viridiplantae; phylum Streptophyta; class Magnoliopsida; order Malpighiales; family Erythroxylaceae; genus Erythroxylum; species Erythroxylum foetidum. Next base: position 44,527,088 of record JANZLF010000222.1, read on the forward strand.
TATAGCATCAACTGAGAGAAGTTTTTTAAAGTTAAAATTATTGAAAGCCTACTTAAGGTCATCAATGTCATAAGAAAGGTTGAATGATTTAGTTATGTTATGTATTGAGAAGGATATGTTGGACAATATTGATCTTGATAATATTATTAATAATTTTGCATCTAGAAATGCACAAAGAAATTGCTTTTTTATAAATCATGATCCTCCGTGTACTTATTAGTGTTATATTTATTTAATATTTAATTGATTATGTAAATTTATAAATTGAGTCATTTATGTTTCATATAAATATGCGTTGTCGATTTATTAGAGTCCTTTTTTAATTTTATCCTGAGCCTATAAAACGAGAGAAACAGCCTGACAATAAATATAAATACAGAAGTATTCTACAGCAAGCAATACCAAAGGCGTCAAGATCAAAGCCACACCAATAATGTGGCCGTCTATTTCGAACTAAATAAACAGTTTTTGCACCATCTTAGAAATGATTTGCCAACCACTTTACCAATTTGTCCAAAATTTTGCCACTGTCCTGATGACAGGATTGGTACTTTAAAAAGGACAAAACTGACATCGTACCTGGAAAATCCTCAAGTTAGATCTTCAGGACACGACACATCAACATTAAATCGCGTGTCTTTAGCTCAGTGTTTCTTTCACTCGGTTGTTGCCATCTTCTACACTACAGTAACTAACTACGATGAAGCCAAAGTTGGTCGTAACAGTATTAACGGTATTTCTATTGATATCTTCTGCAACTGTCACCGCTGATTATGTAAGACCCCCCCCTCGCAAGACCCTCCATTTCCCATGGAGTTCAAGGCCTTCTCCCAGTCCCCAGCAGGTAATAAAACCCCCTTTTTTCACGTGTTTTCTCTTTTACCAGCTGATTTTTGGTCATATTTTGTGTTAAATTGCATTGTTTGTTAAGATCTGACATGGGTCCTGCTTGTTTTCCTGGTAGTGTGCCTGCTTGATTGTTTTGTCTCGTAACACTTCAAGACAAATAGGAAAAAGGGGAAGAAAAATGTGTTACATAGTTTTGATAGCGTTAAGTATAATTGAAAAGGAATGTTGGAGAATATCTTGTTGCCATAATATTTCTTTAGTTTTAATGTCATGTGAAAGATGGCAGTAATTTATGGTTTTGAATTCCTCTTAGTTTGTCTTCTTATTTTTGTTGTGATCTTTTACTCTTTTCATTTGCAATGAAACAATGAAAATTTTAGGTACGAGGTGATGGTAGTGGATATGGTTAATTTAATTTAATGAGTTGAGAAAACTTTTTCCACGAGTTTGGTATTTGTTTTCTTTTTTTCTTTCTGAACATAAGAAAGTAGCAAATATTTTGTAATCCCTTTGTCTGAAGGAAAACATAAAAAAAAAGTTTTTCTTGAGGAATGTACATTAAGTTTGATGGTTTTATGGTCCTTCATTATAATTTCTCTTAGCCTTCACTAAAAATTGTGTTTGGTCACCCGCTCAAGGTGCACATCTCTTTGGCTGGAGACAAGCACATTCGAGTCTCATGGATCACTGATGATAAATCTTCTCCATCCATAGTTGAGTATGGAACTTCGCCAGGAAATTACAGTGAAACATCTGATGGAGAGAGTACAACTTATAGTTATCTTCTCTATACCTCTGGAAAGATACACCACACTGTCATTGGGCCACTAGAACCTAGTACAATTTACTTGTACCGTTGTGGAGGCCAAGGTCCTGAGTTCCAACTGAAAACTCCACCACTTCAGTTGCCCATTACTTTTGCTGTGGCTGGAGATTTGGGTCAGACTGGCTGGACTAAATCAACCCTAAGCCACATTGACAAATGCAAATATGATCTGCATCTCCTTCCAGGGGATCTTTCTTATGCTGATTACATTCAACATAGATGGGACACATTTGGCGAGTTGGTTCAGCCGCTAGCCAGTGCAAGGCCATGGATGGTAACAGAAGGAAATCATGAAAAAGAAAGCATTCCATTGTTCAAGGATGGATTTGAATCCTATAATTCTAGATGGAAGATGCCATTTCAGGAGAGTGGATCAAGTTCCAACCTTTATTATTCCTTTGAAGTTGCAGGAGCTCATATCATCATGCTTGGTTCATATGCGGAGTACTATGAGTACTCAGATCAATATAACTGGCTCAAGGTTTGTTATATTCTCTGTTTTTTGAAAAAAGAGCTATTCTTTGCTACTTGAATCTGCCAACTGTTTAGTGAATCTTAAGAGAATGTGAACTCACATTTCAAATTAGGATGGAAAGGGCAATTTTTGTATTCTCTGTTAGGCTGTGGATTTTGTGCTCTGTCATGAAAATCTCCCAGGACAAAACAGAATCGCTGGCAATTGGATATATTTCTTAATTCCTTTGCCTGGACTGCTTTAACAGACAAATAGTAGACCTAAGCCTCTATTTATCAAGGTTTTCCTTTTGCTACCTGACAAAATTGAGGGGCAAAGTCATTGCACTGGACTGGTTGCTAATGTTTACTATCCAGTTGAATTTTGTTTTGAGGTTTTGTCTTGGCTGGAGAGTGGAAGCCATTGAAACTGAGTATTCTCCCGGAGACCTCATCGCATACATAGTCAAACATGATTATCTATAATTTGAAAGTCTAATGAACTCATTAAATGTATTATTAACCGAAGATCAGATACTGAAGTTATCTTATTGTCTAGAACTTCATAGTATGTTTCTAGTTGGATATATCGTCAGATCAAGCTATGAACCTCTTCTTTGAAGCCTTCTTCTAGTTGCTTTTGAGCTAAATAGAACTATGGGAGAAATTCTTTTGATGTGATAGAATTTGGTTGTGATGTGATAGCAATTTATTTGTTCAAATGGATATTGATATTGACTCTTGATCTGCAGGCTGATCTCGCAAAGGTGGACAGGAAGAAGACCCCTTGGCTTATTGTGTTATTTCATGTACCATGGTATAACAGTAATGAGGCTCATCAATTTGAAGGTGATGGGATGATGGCATCCATGGAACCGTTGCTTTATGCTGCTAGAGTTGATATAGTTCTTGCTGGCCATGTGCATGCTTATGAACGAACAGTATGCCACTACGTCCCTTTTTCTCCTTTAATATAATGGAAACTGGCTTATGTTATCTGCGGCTTTCTTGACAGGAACGTGTAAATAATGGGAAAAGTGACCCTTGTGGTGCAGTCCATGTAACTATTGGTGATGGAGGAAATAAAGAAGGTTTAGCTCGCAAGTACGTCCCATTCTTAAGAACTTTCTAAATCTCCAAGTAACTTGAGCATTTCATGTTCTCAAATTTCATTATCATACAAAATCTCACCCATTGCACCAATTTCAAAGTGTGAACTAAAAGAATTTAACGCATCAAAAATCTTTTCAATAACTTTAAATTATCTTGTTATTTTAATGAAATAAATAACAAGATAATTTAAAGTTATTTTAATGAAATAAAATTAGAATTTAAGGTTTCAATTAAACTTTTTGCAAAGTTGAAGGATTTCACATAATTCCTCCCGTATATCTTATTGTCTTTCATCACTGATTAGTATCAAGGATTCAAGATACGCATTGATCAACTTGATGGGAGATTCATGGACTTTCAGTCCACAAACTATAGCTTAGTTATGAACTTTCGAAGTGTTAATTAATTCATGTTTGGCTGATTTTTTCTCTCGCCATCATTTAATAAAATCTCAAGTCACCAAGATAATGAAGCATGAGGCCATCCCTATTATTATTATTCTTATTCTTATGTTTTCCAAATATCCCTGCACTGCTTGTTGGGTGGGAAATGTAAGTGCAACAACGAGACAGCAGAAGGTTGCATATTGTTGTTCAAGGTTCATTAACGACTGTTTATCAAATCTTATTACAATTCTGTGCTGGCTACACGTATCCTCAGATACAAAAACCCCCCACCAGAGTGGTCAGCCTTCCGTGAAGCAAGTTTCGGCCATGGCGAACTTAAAATAGTTAATTCGAGTCAAGCCTATTGGAGCTGGCACAGGAATGATGATGATGAACCTGTTAAGTCGGATGAAACTTGGATAACCTCATTGATCAGCTCAGGATGCATTGCTAACGAGCTAGGATCGTAGGAACTCTTTTGGGACATCAGGATTGCTGTGTATTCTGTTACTGCTTTCCTATATTTATAAGATGAGACACTGTTTTGATGCCAATGTAAACATATTATCTTTCAACCTAAGAGAGTGATAAAAATGGAATAGGGACTTCTTATGTTGGTGTGCAAAACCAAATGAGGAAATTGTAGCCTTAGCTCAAAAACAGTTCAAATGAGTCGCTCAATTACTAGAAGCAATGAACCTATGTAACAAATGCTGCAGTATCGCTTCTTAGGTTCGTGGTCAAAGCAATTGTGATGCAGTCCTTCATTCAAGCTGTACCTAAGCAGCAGTTCGATGGTCGAATTTTTTCATTGTCAGTGTGGAACTGAATGTATCCTGTGAGTACACGAAAGGAATGTAATCACACGTACCATAACCTCGTTTGTATGGTCAACAATGCGATAATCTCGTTTAGTTTGCCTAACGGTTACCTTGTTTAACAAACTTAAGGTATGTTGAGATAAAAGAAGATGAGATGCTAGAATAAGAAGAATTCAGATATGTCCATAAATAAGAACACTTGGCAAGCCACTGATCTAGCTGTTGATTCATTTTCGTTTTGTTGTAGGAACACTTTTTCTTAATTATTATTATTTTGGTATAATGTTTATTTTTACATAATTTATCCATATACAAGATTTTGGGAAAAGTTCGTTGTCTAGATAATTTTATTACTTGTGATGGGAATCACGTTTACTCCATCAACCAACACTAAAAAACATTAAACAACAACATAAATTTAAAGAACAGAAGGAATTGAAGAAGAAATGTCTGAAGACATCGAAGACAAAAGAATGAGAAGCTCTCGAAGATTCTTGTCTGTCAGATACAAAAATAAGACAAAGGCTTAAGACACACTCACGCGACACACTAAGTTAAAAACACAAGTCTGAACCATTAGATCAATACACTGTGACTGCGCGTTGTTACACTAGTTAAAATAAAATACCTAGATTATTATTTTAAAAGTAGTGAGTCTAGGTCAATCCCACAGAGAGTATGTGTGAAGTTTATGAAAAGAAATTAACTGGTGTTTACACTTAACGGGAGGTTTTGGAATTTTCAAAGAAGAAAATAAAATGAAACTAATTAATAAAAACAAATTATAGAAAACATGCAAAAATGATAATTGTGGGGAATTCGGTAGGGACCTGGTTCTTTGGTTCAATCTCGACCTACACCCTAATTAAGCATATTTTGTTAATTTGTTGTTATTTAATCTTTCTTAGTAACTATTAATTGTGGGTTAATAATTAACCCGAGTTTTTCCTTAGATTTTGTTTAATCAAGATACGATCGTTAATTAAACCTAACCACCAAACAACCTAGGATACGATCTCTAGATTTAATTAGGTAATAGCATTACGAATTAGGAAAACCGATTAATCAAGGCAACAATCACATACGATGCGTCATTTAACCTAGATCATGTTATCCCTAATAATTACGAATTATTAGTTGCTTCACATGAATTTTAACACAACAATTACGGATTATATCGAAATTTTAGCAATGGTTTTGCAATTGACAATTCAATGAACGCGTTAAAATCATCAACTCACAATACCTAATAGATTCATACACAAATAACTGAATAATAACGAAAATCCAATTATCTATATACAATAACCAAATCAATTAATATATGATAACACAATCAATTCTTAATGAGTAAAAAAATAACAAAATAATAAAAAATATTTAACCCGGGTTGTCGACGTCGATGTCACATCTGAACTGACGTCAGGATATTTAGCCCTTTATAGGTATTTTCTGAAAAATTGCTTCAACCCCAATATTATAGCACATACTGAAAACCCCTTCACTATAGCGTCTACTGTTGCCCCCTCTATTATTTGTTCCTGTAGCGTGATGTGACAAATAAACCTTGAGGGTTTATTGTCCCCGCATGTTGTTCACTGCTCTGCGTTGTTATCAAAATGTCTAAGAAGCTCCTTGGAACGCAAGGGCCCCACTGAAGACACAGCGCTGTTGCCTTCATTATTCATTGACGGGACAATTTAAGGTGAAGAGTTTCTTGGCCTAGCCTCTGTTCACGCTCCCACGTTTGCTCCTCAACACTGCGTCTCTTTTCTTGAGCGCTCCAGCCACAAGCCGCCCAGCCTAGTCGTAACTGTTTCCACGTCTGTTGGTTGCGCGCGCAGTTGCCTTCACACCTTTGTTGTAGCTTCTCCCGTAGCTTCTCTACTGTGGCATGATGATGGGGCAAATAAAGGTCCACATCACTTAAAACCTTTATGCTCACACAGCCTCCTTGTGTGTCTTCTACCCTCGCGTAAAACGCACAATCATCGTTGCGTTTAACGCAACTGTCTGCATTTCATGCAAAAACATAGAAAACAACGCAGATTTTGTCTGCGTTTCACACAGAAGTTGCTCTTGTTGCGTTTTCTTCCTCTGGCACATCATTTTTGGGCTGATTTTTCCTGCTGTTTGCTTTTAATTTTTTTCTTTTATTTATTTATTTTTTTCTTCTTTCTCCATGCAAACAAGCAAAAATAAATATTCGAAAAATGACTCATATGTGGTGCTTTCGAGTCACTTTAATTTCTTTACTTTCAAATTGTACCTAAAATCATATATGAATTAAAGTGAGTATCTTAAATATTTTCATGTCAATAATTACTAAGTGTAAATGATTAAATATATTAACAATTAAACGCATATCAATTTCTCCCACACTTAGTTTTTGACCTCCCTCGGGCAAAACATTCAAATTAAGCTAAAAAACTTGAAACATTTACTCAATTCTCATATTGTTTCAAGACTATATAGTTATAACCAAAGATGAGTGACTTTCAAAATTCATAGCAAGATGTCAACATTCCAAGCTTTTACTTATGATCAATCAACATTCATCATCTTCAAAAACTGAGCAATCTAATGGTAGACTCGAAAAATGTGTTTAACTAAAATATATCAACGGGTACACTTAACACCATTCATGATCATGACAATCCACAACTTTGCATATCATTTCATTTCTCCACCACCAATATTCACATGCAAAATCACAAATCAAAGGATTTTTTAGGTTGTAATGTGGGCAAAAGTAAGGTGAGATATATTTGGTTCAAGTAGCATGAAAGTCATCAAAACTAGTGAAACAAAGCAACACTCATCAAAAATTGGGTACCGTCAATTATAAAGAATGCAACATTTATATTTCCCAATCTCATTCAACTCTCATACACAAACCACATGAAGCAT
>JANZLF010000222.1:44537906-44548796 GCA_026546835.1 Erythroxylum foetidum
GCTACCTCCATTGTTCATTGATGGGACAATTTAAGTTGTAGAGTTTCTTGGGCTAGCCTCTGTTCACGCTCAGACGTTTGCTCCTCAGTGCTGCGTCTCTCATCTTGCACGCTCCAGCCACAAGTCGCTCAGCCTAGCCGCAGTTGTCTCCAATTCTACTGCCTGTGCCAGCACGCACTGCCTTCACACCTCTGTTGTAGCTTCTCTACTGTGGCATGATGATGAGACAAATAAGGGTCCACATCAGCTAAAACCTTTATGCTCACCCGGCCTCCTTGTGTGTCTTTTTCCCTCGCGTAAAACTCACAATCAACGTTGCATTTAACGCAATTGTCTGCATTAAACGTAGACAACAACACAGATGTTGTCTGCGTTTCACACAAAAACTGCTCCTGTTGCGTTTTCTTCCTCTGACATGTCATTTTTGGGCTGATTTTTTTGTTTATTTTTATTTTATTTATTTTCTCCTTCTTCCATGAAGATAAGCAAAAATAAATATTCAAAAAATGACCCATATGTGGTGCTTTCGACTCACTTTAATTTCTTTACTTCTAAATTGTACCTAAAATCATACATGAATTAAAGTGGGTATCTTATGCATTTTCACGTCAATAATCACTAAGTGTAAATGATTAAATATATTAACAATTAAACACATATCACACTATCGTATTAATACATCAGAAGCTTCAATTACAAAACGTAGCTTCAAACAACACCATATGCATATAGAAGCAGATGGATTAGTTACTCACGTGGGAGGCACATGACCCTGGTCTGATATAGTCAAGTCTCATTCAGAAGCCTCTACATGCATGAAACAAATATAAAAGGAAGAGGATACAAGCATCAGACGCAAGAGAAAACAGACATTGTATTTTTGACATTTTTATTATATTCAATTATCTATGAGTGTAAGAATAGAGTGAGAAAAATATCAAAGAGTGTTAGAGTACTTACTTATGGGTACTATGAGAGTTTTGTAGACACTTTGCAAGTGTTTCTAAAACACTCAATCTCTGTACAAGTTCTCATCTTCTTCTTCATACTGGTGAAAACCATATCAATGGAAACCTTGGATGTAGATAGCATTGAAAGCTATCGAACTAAGTAAAAATTCTTGTTGTTCTTTACTTTTTGTATTTCATATCATCTACAAAGTAACAAATCTTTATCAGTTTTTGTTTGAAAAAGACAGCAATACAACACTTATATCCTAACAAAATTGGTATTAGAGCATTCGGAAAATCTCTTGGGGCATTTCTTGACTACTGGAAGCACAAAAGAACATCAAAGATTTTTTCTGTAAGTAAGAGTCTTTTATTTCTTTTAAACTACAATCACAATGGTAGGAAAAGAAATGGATGTATTTACTGGAAAAGAAGACTTCACAATATGGAAACTCTAAATGCAAGCTCTTCTTAAGTCTTATGATTGCTATGAAGCTATTGAAGATCAGTACGATCATAAGACTGATCTAGTAAAGAAACTTAAAATGCAAAGACTAGTTAATGCTTCACTTATCACCAACAGTGATAAGAAAAGTACAAAATTGTAACATTTCACAGAAGCTTTGGATCAAAATTGATGAACTTTATGTAAATGAGTGTCTTCTCAACAAGATGACACTTCTCCACAATCTTGCTAACTACAAGATGAATACCTCTTTCTTTTTAGAAGACAATTTAAACTATTTCTTTAAGTTAGTTCAAGATTTAGAAGCTACAGATGAAAAGATATCTGAGGAGCATCAAACTGTAGTAATTTTAAAGGCTTTACCTTCTGAATTCAATGTATTCAAGAAGATAATTAAATATACTAGTGGAGAATCCCTCACTATCAAGGGGTGTTAGACTCACTAATGGAAGAAATAGCGGATGTTAATCCTTTTAAGAAAGAGGTAGAAGTAATGTTTGTAGAAAATAGTCATGACAAAAAGTCTTATAAGAAAAATAACAAGAAAGGAAAGTGGCAGAAGGGAAGTGGAAAGGATAAGCACCCCAAAGAAGGTAAGGAAAAGAAGGAAAAGGGAAAAGGAAAGAAGTGCTTTTATTGTGATAAAAGGGGACATTTTGCAAGGGACTGCAGAAAGAAGAAAGGGGACAAGGCTGCAGGAAGTGGAGATGTAGGAAATGTAGAAAAACCAAAAGACTCAAGGGATGATGAGATTCTGGTGTCATTGAGGACAGTAAAGACCTGAGTAGAGAATGAATTTTTGGCTCAGGTTGTATAATGCATGTGACACCACATAGAGACTGGTTCACTATATTTGAACCAGCACTGCCATGGTTAAAATGGAAAATTCTAGGCAACAAAGGATAGAGGGGATTGGAAGTGTTTTCGTCAACATGTTTGATGGAAAGAGAAGGATCCTAAGTAATGTCAGATTTTTGCCTAGAATAAGAAGCAATTTGACTTCTGAAAGCTTGTTTCATAATCAAAGGTTTCAAATCAGATCAAAAGATGGACTTAGAGAAATCCTAAGGGATGGTAGAGTCGTTATTAGAGGAGTTAAAAGGGGTGGGCTATACTATGTTATAAGCTCAATAGAAGTAAATAAAGTTTCAAAGAATGGAAATCATGAACCAACCAAGCAATGACATACAAAGTTGAGTCATGTGGGAGGCAAAAGCTTGTTCCATCTCTCTAAACAGGGATTAATTCCTAAACAAAACCTACAGAAGTTGGAATTCTGTGAATCTTGTGTGCTAGGAAAGCATCACAAATCCAATTTTCAAAAGGGAGCTCAGAGAGCCATAAAAGTCATGGAATATACTCATAGTGATCTATGGGGGCTAGCTTAAGTACCTACAGTAGGAGGGAACTTATACTTCATGTTCATTATTGATGACATATCTATAAAGTATTGGGTATATCCGATGAAGAGAAAGGATGAAGCACTAGAGAATTTCATAAGATGGCATACACTTATGAAAACTGTGAAGAAGTTAAGATGCCTAAGGACTGACAATGGATTAGAATACTGCAATAAAGAATTTGAAGTTTATTGTAGCAAGAAAGGAGTCCTAAGGCACAAAACAGTAATATCTACACCTCAGCAGAATGGAGTTGCTGAGAGACTCAATATGACTCTCCTAAAAAAGACAAGGTAAATGTTACTCTCTTTGGGGTGCTCACACTCTCTATGGGGAGAAGCAATTAGGACAACAACCTACCTAGTTAATAGGCTCCCCATATCTGCTAATGATTACAAGACTCCACAAGAGGTTTGGAATAGTAAGAAACCTAACCTTACTCACCTTAGGACTTTCGGATGTGTAGCTTATGCACATCATAAAGAAGGAAAATTAGAACCTAGAGCAATCAAGGGAGTTTTCCTAGGCTATCCAGAGAGGGTTAAGGGATACAAGATCTTACTACTCCAAAAGGGAGGTTATAAAACTATTATAAGCAGAGATATCATCTTCAAAGAAGATAAATTCCCTCTATTGAACAAGAGCTCCTCAAATTCAGACTTCCAAAGGGAAATTCAGGAGAACTTAGGGTCATTGAACTAATCGGTCCCTTTTGTATGTGCCATCAAAAATTGAAGAAGGTGACATTCCACAACCTATTGATGTGGAGCCTATACAAGGCTCTACACATCATGAACAAAGGATAGAAGAAACTGAAGGTGTGGGTGAAGAAGAAACCCCACACACAACTTCAAGTGATGAACAAAGAATCATACAAGACTATCAACTCATAAGGGATAGGCAGCCAAGATAGAGAATCCCTAATAGGAGGTACATTAACTCAAACTTAGTTGAATATGCTTGTTTTGTGGCTGAAGCTATTGAGTAGAAGGCTCCTGATACTTTTGATGAAGCCATGACTAGAAATGATGCTAAACAGTGGAAGGAGGCTTGTGAAAAAGAATATTCTTCTCTAATAAAAAATATGACTTGGATTTTAGTGCCGAGACCTCTTAAAGTCAAATTAATGGAGAATAGATGGTTATTCAAGCTAAAAGAAGGAACAACAGAAATTGAACCAAAAATTTACAAGGCAAGACTTGTAGCTAAGGGGTATAGGCAGAAAGAAGGAGTTGACTACAAAGAAATATTCTCACCAGTAGTCAAATTTAAGACAATCATACTCATAATAGTGTTAGCTACTGTCTACGACTGAAAAATCCATCAAATAGATGTCAAAACAGCCTTCCTATACGAAAAGCTAGAGGACACTATCTACATGAAATAATCAGTCGGTTTTGTAGGCAAAGATAAGTCTAACTATATCAGCCTGCTTCAAAAGTCCCTATATGGGTTGAAGTAAGCACCTAGGCAGTGAAACAAGAAGTTTCATGAGATAGCAAGTGAGATAAACTTTGTAAGAAATGCCTATGTCTACTACTTATATTACAAGAACTTAGGAGGAACATAGGCCATCTTCATGCTAGTCTATATAGATGACTTAATTATTGTTAAAAAAGAGATAGGTAGAATGATTGAAGTGAAGAATACTCTGAGCAAACATTTTGAAATGAAAGATTTGGGAGAAGCTCAGAAGTTACTATGGATGCAAATTATAAGCAATAGGAGGGAAGGGGAACTATGGTTGAATCAACAAAGTTACATCCGAAAGGTACTAACTCAGTTCAACATGGAATTAGCAAAACCTACCTCTATTCCTATATGCTCACATCTTCAAATGGTTGTTAGTAAGAGCCCCCAAACTAAAGAAGAAAAGAAAGCTAAGTTAAACTACCCCTATGATATTGGAGTTGGTAGCATCATGTATATGATGCTATGTACCAAACCTGATCTTGCATATGTTATTAGCATTCTAAGCAAGTTCATGTCCAAACCTAACTTTGAGCACTGGCAAGGACTGAAGAACGTCTTCAGATACCTTGTTGGAACCCTAAGCTACAGATTGTGTTTCACTAAAGCTAAGCTAGCTAAAATCAACAGTTTAAGCCTCCATGGATATATAGATGCAGACTACGCAGCAGATAAAGACATAAAAAATCAATTTCTGCATACTATTTTACACTAACAGAAAACACAATCAGTTGGAAAGTACATCAACAATCAATTGTTTCACTCTTAACTATAGAAGCAGAGTTTTATGCAATTATAGAAGGGGGTAAAAGAATTAACATGGTTATCAGGCATCCTAAGAGAAATCCGAGCTAACGTAACAACAACAATAATTTACACTGACAATTAAAGTGCAATGTACCTGAGTAAAGACCTGGTCTTGCATGAGATATCCAAGCATGTTGATGCTCGACTCCACTTCGTGAGAGATAGAATAGCGCAAGGCTTCTTCAACCTAGAGAAAATCACAGGAGAGCAAAACCCTTTAGACGTCAGGACAAAAATATTAATTCAAAAGACATTTATTTTCTGTAGGGATTACTTACAAATTACAGAAGCCCCTTGACTCTAAAAGTCGATCCATCCGATCTCACTGGTGTGGCAAAAATTAAGGTTTCAGATTCACTCTCAGGTTTTTTGTTCACAGTGAAGATTGATGGAATAAGAGGGAATAATGTGATGGAATCATGTTTACTCCATCAACCAACACTCAGAAACATCAACACAACAACAGAAATTTGAAAAACAGAAGGAATCGAGGAAGAAATGTCTGAACACATCGAAGACAGAAAGAAAGAGAAGCTCTTGAAGGTTCTTGTCTGTCAGATACAAAAATAAGACAAAAGCTTAAGACACACTCACGTGACATACTCAAGTTAAAAACACATGTCTGAAGCATTAGATCAATACACTGTCGTATTAATACATTAGAAGCTTCAATTACAAAAATGTAACTTCAAATAACACAATATGCAGACATAAGCAGATAGATTAGTTACTCACGTGGGAGGCACATGACCCTGGTCTGATATAGTCAAGTCTCATCCGGAAGCCTTTGCATGCATGAAACAAATATAAAAGGAAGAGGATACAAGCATCAGACGCAAGAGAAAAACAGACATTGTATTTTTCACATTTTTATTGTATTCAATTATCTGTGAGTATAAGAATAAAGTGAGAAAAATATCAGAGAATGCTAAAGTACTTATCTGTAGGTACTAGGAGAGTTTTGTAGACTCTTCATAAATGTTTCTAAAACACTCAATCTCTTAATAAGTTCTCATCTTTTTCTTCGTATTAGTGGAAACTACATTAATAGGAATCTTGAATGTAGATAGGATTGAAAGCTATCGAATCAAATAAAATTTTTTGGTGTTATTTATTTTCTATATTTCATATCATCTACAAAATAACAAATCTTTATCAGTTTTGTTTGAAAGAGACAGCAGTACATCATTTATATCTTAACATTACTCATCACTACTTTTTCTTTTGGATTAATAAAATAATAAAAAATTAATTTTAATTATTACGTTGGTTATTGAGAGATGGTGTATACGTTAAAAAAAATCTCATTTACAATATCGGGACATGGCGCTATTGAAAAAATTGATGAGATGAATACGAATGAAATTGATTAGGTCCTAAAATATCATTTGGGCCGTGCTTACCACACTCCGTTTGTCGATTCTCCATCTACGTGGCAATGAATATAATTGTGAACAGCAGTGAAACGACATCGTTTGGAGGACAATTGACATTTTGTTCACGTAGAAGGGGTAATTATGGAAACGAAAAATATATACTAAAGCAAATCGCAGCCCTTGACCCGGCAAGTTCAACGATCCACCTACTCTGCTGCAACTCTCCAGAGAAAAGGCCAGTCGTTTAGACTTACTTCATTGATCTGCCAAAATTTGAAGAACAGATAAAAAGGTATAAAGAAAAATGCATGATTTCTGCTTGACGATCCCATATGGGATGATTTTGATGGGTGGTGGCGTAGTTGGATATGTGAAGAAAGGGAGCATAGCATCCTTAGCTGGGGGTTTGGGCACTGGATTGCTGCTTATTTTGGCTGGTTACTTGAGTCTCAAGGCTTTCGAGAGGAGAAAGAACTCTTATCTTGCTCTTTCCATTGAAATTGGTACAATTTCTTCTCTGGGTTTTGATTGTTTTCTGTATTTGTTTGTTGCTCGAGATTTGCTATGTTTGTGAACTTAAGATATACCCATAAAAGAAAAAGGACCGTGTTCCTTAATGGGCTGTGATTGTTTGGCGTTAATTCTGTAGCTTTTCTGGTTGACATATTTGTTCTTGGCTGCTGGGGATTGATGGCGTTCATAGCGGATAACTAATGAAACTTGATTCACTTGTAACTTCCACGAGAAGGCTTTACAGCATTTCCATTACGAGTTATGGTTAGTTCTTGGATGACATTTAGTTGAGAACATGTCATTTAATGGCCAATGAAGGTCATATCATGATTAGAATTTCTTTGGTGAAGAAAAGGGGTTTTGACAGGCCAAGTCTTGGATCTTCTGCAGCATGTGTTGCATTTCAACGTAGAATGTGATCCAAGGAAATGCTTTTATCAATTAGCCTTCTGAAACGACAGTGCTTCCGAAACAAAATGATCTTACATTGGAGGGATTAGTCTTATCAAACTGCTTGTCAACTGTTGCTAGATTATGTTATTTTACCATGTCAATCATTGTTTATAATTGGAGTGGAAGTTATAAATATTAGAAGTTAGTTTTATGTAAGGGTTTGGGAAAAACTTTGATTGTTTGGTGAGGGCCAGAGAAATTACTCCTAGGTCCTGATTTCCATTAAGTTAATTATAATGCTATTCATGCCTTTTGCTATGTTAGCTGTGAAATTATTGAAATTCATCCTGGATGCAATAAAAGATGAAGGGATATAAACTTTTGTACATCAAATATTGTTAATTGAAACGAAGGAAAGCTTCATGCTTCCTTTTTCCTATCCATTCCTGATATGCTCACTACAATAATCTACTTTCATCAATTCATTTGCCTTGGAACAGTGTGCGCAGCTGTTCTTACATTTGTCATGGGACAGCGTTATGTGCAAACCTCTAAGATTATGCCTGCTGGTATTGTGGCTGGGATCAGGTAAGAATATATATCAACACTTTTTTCCTTTGCTTGTGAAGCTGCGTTGCATTATGTATGCCATATTCACTGATGTCAAGTGAATGGCTTGCAAATTTGATTTTTTTTTTCCTTCTCACATATCACTCTTGTTATATTCCTTAATTATATCTGTGTCACAGTCCGCTTTACATTATCCTTCATTTGTTCTCTAGAAACGGCTGGTCTAAACTATTTGGCATGTTGAAAATCTGATGGTAACTTTTGTGTGTATTCTTCCACTGAATGGAGACCACTTTCTCCTATTGCCTGATTGAGAAGAAGGTTTCTGCTTTCTAAAACCATTGAATTACTCATGTTGCAGAAGGGATAGTAAATAGACCCGGAATTTGCAGTGGGAGACGATGTGGTGTTTAGTGGGGTGTATTGGTTTCTATAAATCTTTCCTAACTATCCTTAATGTTTTCTTTAACTAGCCAAGAACACTTAAGTGAACTCTTTTTCTTTGTGGAATCTGGGTGATGTATGGCCCTGTTTCCTCTTATTTTCTAGACATCTTAAATTCTTGATGATTGAAAAAGAATACGCCAGGTCAATTAGTTATGTCAATGGTAAAGATCTTTAAGAATCTTTCAAAGTAGTCCAACTTATGTGACCATAAAAATAACATAATTTTTCTTCATACAATTTACCCGTTTTTCAACCTTAACAGCTGTGCTGACTTTGATTGATTGATAAAAAGCAACGATGATGACACGGTGATGTGGATGAGAAAAATTTAGTACAGCACTCTTGTAAACTTTTGCCTTGGCTTGAATTTCTTGCACATGATGGTTTCATAACAATGTTTTGAGCACATTTTGGGGGAAGGCTAGTGGAGTTGGGCTTTCAAAATGAGATGTTTACTTGCTTGTAGACTGGATTATGTGATTACGATCAGGATTTCTTGTTCTTGCTTGAGAGATTCTTTCATATCTGATCAAACAAGGTTTCATTGTTGAAGTTTATTGCTATGAACATTGTCCAGTATCATCACAAAAGCGTGAATTTACTTTGGTTCTTTTTTGCAGTGCTCTCATGACAGCGTTTTTCCTGTACAAAATTGCAACTGGTGGCAATCACTTTCCAACCAAGAGTGAGTGATAGCATGGAGAATTACTGAAAGATAAATATCAACACATGTAAGGAGATCGTAGAACCCGAATTCATTCATGTCAAGATCTTATATGTCTTAACGAAATTTATGTCAGTGTTATATAAGACTAAGTGTTGATTCTTAAAGGCATTTAAGAGAGACGGGAGAATTAAATGTTTGTGAGTTTTGTATGCTCATTTAATGTTATAGGCCTCGCAATCAATTCATAGTGAGTGTATTTGTGATTAGTAGGATGTTTAAAAAAACTCGAGTATTTATAGTCTACAACACTTTAAATAGTCACTAAAAACAAAAATTAGTATTAATTTTTTGGTAGAATAACTTGTCGATTACTTATCTTCGACTAGTTGGATTTGTTTTTCCTGATTGACTCGTGAAATTCGGAGTGAAAGATGAATGCGGATTGATGAGAAAAGAAAAAGAAATATACCTGATAAACCGTGGATGGTGGAACATATTTAGATTAAAGCAAAAACTTTGAGACCATGAAATGCTTTCAAAAGCTTTTACTACAAGTATAGGGAAGCTTCTCCGAGGAAGATGCACTAACATAATATTAGAGAATATATGCAATATCAAATCTAAACATAGCGGAATGAATTTAAAATTAAATTTTCATATAATCAACTTTAACATATTTTAATTAGAAACATAAAACAAGAAATTGATAAAGTTATACTAACCCGTTTCGATTTCTTGTTACAATTTCCTGTTTCTTTGAATTCATCAATTTACGAGCCATTTAATCGTTCGACCAATAATGGTATTTACAGATTTATTCAGAGAAAACTCAACTTGAATTTGAGAGGAAAAATTATAAGGAGTGCTAGCTATCATTTTTCCTTTTATATGAAAATCTTATTTTTCATGTTCTTGAATTTCATTAAAATTACAATTAAAGTCATTTTAATTATAACTATGAATTAATCCTTATAAGATCAAATATCACATATTGATTCTTAAAGTTTTTAAAACTTTTTAATTAAGTCTAACTTAATTCAATTTTCATTTTCTCCTTTATAGACCTTTTATGTGTTACCTATTAGGTTCCTAATATGTTGGTCATGATTATAAATTATAATTCTAATTTGTAATTAAAATCAGATAAATTAAAACTCTTTTTAATTTATCTTTAATTCCTTAGTTAAACAATTTGTAATCATAGATCATGATTGACGTCTAATAACATGTCATGACTACCCAAATATTAGGAATGTCAAAGTGGTTTGACTTAACCTGTTTATATATGACTATAATGTAAAATTAATCCTTTCATCATCTAATATTTCAATTGGAATTGAAATATGAAATTTATTTCTACTCTAAATAATTCAATCATGTTCGTTCTTGCTGATTAGTAAATATTTTATAATTGATATTTGAAAACATTTTTTTCAAATTTCAATTTACTATGGCCAGAGACTCCCAAAATTATTACTAATCAAGAATATCAGAATATTCCCCTTAATTACTTTAGGATAACGAATTATTTATTGATTTACTCAATTATTTCCACATAGTTCATACTATATCCAATAATTACCGAATTGAACTACTCCAAGAATAGAACGTAAGTAGCATCAAAACATAGTAATTCTTATATAAGATAACTTTGGTAATCTCAAGTTTAAGGATCAATTATACAACCATCATAATGAGATAATCTATAAACATACAAATAATGTTCTATTTGGGATTCTCATGATTGGGTCAGTTCAGTGAACTTATTCTCTAATAAGTACCTACATATTTGTTTAAGTATTTCCACATATAAAGAGTAAAAATATACCCT
>JANZLF010000222.1:44585109-44595499 GCA_026546835.1 Erythroxylum foetidum
ATATGTTATAAAATCATAAAGTGTTACTTATCAAATTAAGAATCATAACATTTTAAGATATAATGTTACCATAGATAAGTATTTTATAACATATTGTCAAAAGTGTTACTGTCTAGTGTTACTGTATGTCATTTTTGTTGTAGTGTTGGAGTCCCAACAACTAATATAAGAGCTTTAGGTATGGAGAGTGACAATAGCTCTATGATGAAGCTAACGTGGACCAACTACTCAATATAGAGACCTATGGTGGAAGTCTCCTATATTGAAAGGATCTTTGTGATCTAATCAATGTGGGCAAAAGTATAAAAGACGATTTCTCATCTAAGTTGGAGATGTCAAATAAAGAATGGGAAACGATTAATGAAAAACCTTAAGAACTATAAGACAGTGGATCAATATTACTATATTCAATCACATATCTCAAGAGACAGATCCTTTCAAACTGTGAAAGAAATTAGAGGGTCTTTATAAGAGGAAAATTGTTCACAACAAAACATCTTTGATTAAAAGACTTGTGAACCTGTAGTTGGAGGTTGGGAAATCAATATTGGAACATCTTAATAATTTTTAGGATATCGCCAACAAGTTAACTACAAGGAAGATCGTCCTTGATAATGAGCTACAAAAATTATTCTAGTTAAGTTTATTGTTGAATAGTAGGGAAACTTTGGTTATGACTGTCAACAATTATGCTCCGAATGGTGTGCTTTCTTTGGATCTGATAAAAAAGAGCATGTTTAAGGAAGATATTAGGAGGAAGGAGATTGGTGTCGACAATGTACACACTTTTAGGTAGATAATAAAGAAACAAGCAAGGGTAGAAGTTTCAAAGTGCAAGGTAAGTCTAAGAATTAGTCTAAATCTAGAGATGGCAAGGAGACTAGGACATGTCACTACTACACCATACTTGGTAATATAAAGAAATTCTGCTACAAGTGGAAGAGAGACCAGAAGAAGTAAAAGAACAAGAAAGATTGAGATAACAATAAAACAATAACAAACCTTAAGCACAGATATTGAAGTGTCATTGATTTGTGCAACTAGTGAGTATCTCCATATTAGTTACTCAAGAACTTAGTGATAGGAAGTCTATATATCAATAAGCCACTCAAAATATGAGTGACTAAATACTTCATCAGTTACAAAAGTGGTGATTTTTATAAGTGAGAAGATGGGAAATCAGAGTTCTTTTAACATCGTCAATATAGATGAAATTCAGGTTAAATCCAATGTTAAGTGCATATTGACCTTGAGAGGAATCTGAAATATTATTAATTTGCATCTAATTTGTTGTAAGGGAATACACTTGATCAAGAAGGATATCAACATGGTTTGGAGATTGCAAGTGGAAGTTTTCTAAAGTAGCATTAACAATTGCTTGTGGCTTATTTTGTTGCACCATATATGAGACGAAACTATATGAAGTTAATGAGATACTTCTTCATATTTATGACACCAGAGATTGCGACACATTAGTGAGAAAATGATTAGTATTGTAACCTAGAAAATCTCTTAGCCCTATGAAAACCAATGTTTTTCTCAACCCTTGTGATTATTGTCTGGCTAAAAAAGTAGCATCGAGTGCCTTTTCTTAAAAGGTTTTCTAGAAGGAAGACTAACTTAGAGCTAGTGTGATAAAACATCTGTGGTCCTCTTAGGACGGATTTGTTAGGTGGTAATAAGGACTTTATTACATTTTTTGATGATGCTACTCACAAGACTTAGGACTTTATCATGAAAATAAAATTTTAGGTGTTTGGGGCCTTTCAAAATTTTCATCCTATAATAGAAAGGAAGATGGAGAGACAGTTAAAGTTTTTCTAAATTGAAAATGGAGGTAAGTATACCTCTGACGAGTTTGAGAAATATTGTGTGAGACATGTCATAAGACAAAAGAAGATAGAAATTGATACCCCACAATATAAATGTATTATCGAGAGAATTAATAGAACCATTATGAAGAAGGTTTAACGTATGCTAACCACACTATGCATGATCAACAGAACTTTATTTATTCTATCAAAGCTTAACATTTTTGAGAGAATATGGAAAGAGAAGGATCTAACATATTCTTATATAAAGGTGTTCAAATGCAAAGCTTTCAGGCAAATAACAAAGGAGCAAAGATCGAAGTTGGATTCAAAGACTACTCCTTGTGTATTTTTTGGATATAAAGATGAGGAGTTTGATAATATGCTCTATAACCCTAAAAAGCATAATGTTTTTAGAAGTAGGGACATAATCTTCTATGAGCATGAGATGGGTGTATATCGCAGCAAAGAAGACAATACTACCTTTAGCAGTTTATTGTTTGTACTATATATTCTACCCCTAGTTCAACTTCCATTGATTAGTCTGCACGCTAAGAAGGAAAAGGATACGAGTTAGCCTAAGATGATGATGATTAGGTTCCATATGATGGAGATGAGTCCTATGAGCCATATCATGTATATTACTCACAATATCTAGATATTATTGTTATGAGTCTATGCCATTTTAAAGATTTTTATTCATTTAATTTCACTAAATTTAGGCTTTATAAGTGTTATTTGTATTCATGGATCAAAAGAAACAAAGATCGGGTATATTTGAGGTAGAAACTAATGAGTTGAAGCTGTTTTTAGAGTCCACGTCTGTGTCAATGGTAGACATAATTGTGTTAGTGAATGTGTAATCTTTTGTAACTGTGTACGAGTTAAAGGATGATGCTAAGGACGTACACGCTTATATGGAGTTAGACATAGTTGTGTAAGTGGACGATATTAGACATAGTTATGTAAGTGTAAAATACGATCATGTCTATTGATTGCGTAAATCACTGAGACTGTATATCAAAGTAACATTGATTTTTTAAAGGACATGATCACTACATACGGCCATATGGAAGACCATGTATGGTTCAAAAATATTATCCTTTAAAATTTGAAAGATTAGATACAAGACAAAGGTTGTATAAGATAGAAACACATGATAATATAAGAGTTTTAGAGTCTAAAAAACATTTTTTAACTATAATTTTATTGAAGATTGAATTCTAGGGTTAGTGAGATTAGTATTGGTGTGCTTGTGTATATGTGTGCTTGTGTGAATTTATACTCAATTCTAGAAGTTTTGAAAGAGTAATAACAAAAGAGTGAGCTAAAGAGATCAATTGTAGTTATCTTGTGAGGTTTTTTTGAGTAAGATAGCTCGAAAACTTTATCACTTGTATCTTGCTATTTTTGGATTTATTTTCAAAATGTCCCATGATTTTTACCTCTATAATGGAGGGTTTTTCATGTTAAACCCTATGTCTAGTTTATATTTCAATCGTCTTTATTATGTAAGTAGTTTATTATTGGTTGAGTAATTCCATCGATTCTGTGAGTATTACTGTTTGGAGTCCCAAAAATTATTTTTATTAAAATAATTTAGATATTATTCTTAAAATATTTAGATAAAGATAATTTATTTGTAGAAAAATATTTGAATGTTTAATGTTTCTAATTAATTAAAATATGAATTTATAATTAGTTTGATAAATACCCATCCATCTACTTGTTTCTTATATCAAGAAACAAGTTCAAACATTTAATACTAGAATTTGTGAGAATTTCCGTCTTATAGGTTTTGATTTATAAATTAATATTTGTAATGTATAGTTAGAGATATTGATATTATAATTCCTTTGTTTCACTTATAATAATTTTTTAAGTTCCTTATTTCTTCCAATCATAATTTAGTTACAATCTTACTCTATTTATCTAATTATTTCAACAAATGGTATTAATTCTAGGTTAGGGTGTCTAAATATACTTAATGTATGCTCTACGGTTACCACTATAAGTAGATCTTCCACATCAAAAAAATAAATTAGATATTATTTCAATTTTTAAGGTATTAGGCATTGTTCACGCATACAATTATTGTTTATGAAATAATGAGATCTATCACTCTTAGCTTAATGTAGTTTGAGATAGGACAATCGCAACCAAATTTAATGTTGAGAATTTCAATGAGAATAATTTCTCATTATGGAAGTTGAAGATGAAAGCTATCCTTAAAAGAATAATTGTGTTTCATCTATTAGCAGAAGGTTAACAAACTTCATAGATGATATCGAATGGAATGAGATAGACACGAATGCTGCTATAGATCTTCATTTAATGTTAATATGAAATTTCTCAAGCGTAGAGGAGAAGAAAATGACAAAAAAGATATGAGATCATCTCATAAAGTTATATAAGGTCAAGTCACTCAATAATAAAGTTTTTCTTAAGAGGAAACTTTATGATCTTCGGGTGTCAAAATCCATTTAAATGATCAAGCTCATTAATGATTTGACTCCTTCTCTTAAACTCATATTATTAGATCATATAATATAGTCATATGAACATGTTAAACTTTCACTTTAAAGTCTATATAAGAATATACTAGCAACGAATTTGACACATTGTGAAAATAAAAATACATCAAAATAGAAAAACGAATCAATATAATTCTATTAGAAGTGAATCCGTAGCAGTGAATTTGCATACACTCCTCAACAAGACAAAATAGCAAAGCGAATCAATATACTAGCAACGAATTTGCATACACTCCTCAACAAGACAAAATAGCAAAGCGAATCAATATAATTCTATTAGAAGGAACAAGAGTGATGTTGAGAGCTATAGGCCTAAATGAGGCTTTCTAGGTAAAAGTAGTTAATGCCCCCTATTATATGGCGACTCAGACTCCATTAACTACAATTAGGTTGAAAATGTTAATAAAGACATGGATTGAGAAGCTAGTAAATTTTTTTAATCTTCATATATTTGAAGGTCTTATGTACATGATGAATAACATAAAAAAACATAAAGTTGGATCTAAAAGATAGAAACAATTATTTTTAGGATATGCTAATAGAATGATGGGCTATCTATTGGGCCCCGTTTCTAGAACCCAACCTCGGAACAGAATACCATCATACATAAGCGTGGTTTCTTGTAATCTTTTCTTACTCTGATGCCAAACATGTCGGGCCTTGTTTCTAGAGCCCAACTCTAAAATGGATACCCTATGACATGATTGTACTCTGACGAAGTTTCCTTAACCTTCATCAATTCATCTTCTTGCTCTAACACCAAATATGATGAGCCCCGTTTTCGGAGTCCAACCATTGAACTATAAACGTTGGCTTAATCCAAAGAAATCATGAAACTTAAAGTCTCATACCAATTCTATGTTCCTTTTTCCATAACACATTTCACTTCTATATATATATATGAAACAACAATTCACTATCAAAAATATTCATATCCAATCCATAACTTCCTTAAGTATACCAAATTTTCACTCATCCTGATCCATATATGCAATGCATACTTCCACTCAGCATCATCCATACATAATGCCTTAACATCAAAAGAATAGAATTTTACAAGCTCTCATGGCATTCCAAACCACAATACAATATCAATATCGAGATCCGAATATACAAAATACACAACTCCCAAAATTCTCAACAACAATCTAACTTAAAAATAATATAATATGTACACATACAAATAAAACCTTCACTTCCCTTCACCCGATCTTCTTCTCAAACAGGTTTATAACGAAGAATAAGTAAAACCGTTGAAATGTTCATTTGTCATATAAAAAAATCATAATGAATTCATAAAATGCTTTATTCCCAAATTCTCGTCAAATTCGAAAGTTTGAATTCAAAACTCATAGTTGAAAATGTCATCACATCAACACATATATCCATTTAATCATCAATACAAAACACTCAATTTATGCAACATACTTGAAAATTCAAAGATGCAATGCACAAACAAATGGCTCGAGAGTTCTGTGGAACAAAACGGATAAACCGAAGCTTATACTGTGAACAAAACGAGTCCGATTTTTTAGGATTTCGTGGCTTGAAATGGGCAGCTGGGAGAAGGCTATATGTCGACGTGCACGTGACTAAAAAAACTTTATCCATCAAATCTCATAATTAATTTAAATCATGCTTAATTTAACAAGAAAAATTTGGGGGCCAACAGGAATCACCAGTGAAAAAGAGCTTAAAGATTAAAATGTGGTAAAAGCCTCTGACTCACTATGTATAATGAGTCTCATATCCCCAACAGATAAGGGATAGTTATTAATGAGCCCGGTTGATAATTGGTAAAAGATGTGAATTATATGATGACTTTAATTGTTTGTGAACTTGAAACATGAACTGTATATATTATGTTTTATGAGTGAGCCATTGATAATAGGTAGCTCACTAAGTTCGCAAAACTCATCAAAATTGTAACGTTGACTTTTCAACAGCAATAGAGCGGACTTAGCTTCTGAGACAACTTAGAAGAGATCTAGTATTACTTTTGGATAGAAGAAATGGATCAAAGGTCGGTCAGCTAAGACTGAAAGATTTAGATAGAATTTTTGTATAGTTTCTCATTTATGTAGCATGTAGCATATTTTTTGTAATAAAGCTGTAGACTCTGATAGCTCTTCGATATTGTACACAAGGACAGAGTATGAAATGCTACAATGTATATTCAGTTTTATGAAATAAAAATGAGGAATTAGGTTTTTAAATATTGTGATATTTATGTTTTAATGATGATGTCATAAGAAGTGACGTGATTGCTCTAACATGTCACCCTTATGGGATACATACTCGGGTATTCCTCCAGAATGTCGGGTATGTGTCTTATAAGAGTGGGATATTGCAACCATAGATCAAAATGTTACCTTCATCAGGGTTAAATAACTTATTGCTCGTTTAATTCTTATTTTATTAGTATGTGCAATCCTGTTGAAAAGGGAATTTTGTTTCACTATAAAGGAGAAATTGATTGACATAATTCAATTCAATATGTTGGTGATAGTAAATTACTAGTTGAAGGTATTACCTTAGAAAAATTATATTGGTTTAGTATTGTGGGGACTACTAGGTGTAATTGGCATGATAGATTGGATAAAGTGTATTATAGGTAGCCAAATAAATGTGAAGAAGGTGGGTTGATTAAGATTGTAGATGAATAAAAAGAAGTGATTTGATTTATATTTTTTAAAACTATATAAGAGTGGAGGTCTATATTGAAGCTAAGTATAATGAAGAGAAAGCATTAAAAGTAGACAATGTGGATGATGATGATAATATAGATCCAACAAATGTTGAAGAAGAAGATAATTATTAAATAGAGGATGAACTGCTTATCTTAGGAGTAAGTAATATAAATGATAAAACAAACATTAAAGAAAAAAATTGTATTATTAAATGACAATGATGATAGTGTTATGCCTATTGAAGATATGCATATTGAGCATGAAGTTTTGAATAACATACATAATGGTGAGCCTAATGGTGTTAATATTGTGTATGATGGTGTGAATATTAAGCATGATATGCCTAATGCTTTTATTAATCAATGTGTCTAATGCTTCTGCTGATGATGAAGTGCCTAATGCTTCTGCTGATCTTAATGTGCCTAATGCTTTTGCTATTGATAATGTGCCTAATAAGGATGTGCATAATGCTTTTACTAAAAATGATGATAATGATAGTAATTTGGTGATTGGCTTGGAATGTGAAAGTGAAAGAGATGATAATGAGCTTCAAGTTGGAAAATCAAAATATATAGAGAGAGTTTATGAAAAGAAATAAAGAGGCTGTGAATAATGATGTTAAAAATCACGAAAATTAAAATAGGCATGAAGATGAATAGGAGGATTATGTTTATGAAAAAGATAACAAGTATATTAAAAGTGATGACCCAGGTCAATATTATACAAGTTCAAATGAAGATGCTGATAGTGCATGGAGAATAAGTAAATGTAAAAACCTATATTATGATCTAACATTTAATATTCCTGCTTATGATATAGGTTTGAAGTTTAAAGAAGTAAAAGAATTCAAGGAAGTTGTGATTAAATATGCAAAGAGTTAGGGTCTAAAATACATAAAAGTGAGAGTGATATCTACATCACAATGCTCTTTATTACTTTTTACAAGTTTGGAGAGAAATGACAATGACTACAGCCAAATATCAAATTTGTTTAGTTAAAGGCTCTATTGAGGAAGGAGTGAAAGGTGAATGTGAGCTTTAACACTTGTAAGAGAGCAAAAGCAAATGTCATCAAAATGAAGCATGGGTGTCATATGGAGGAATTTGCTTAGCTCTTGGGGTGTGGAGATGAGGTGAAGATCAAAAACCCAAGTACGATATGGGAAATCAGAACAAGCACTAATGATGAAGGCAAAAGGATCTTTGCAAGGTGTTATGCTTGTTTCAGTGCTTGTAAAATTGGTTGAATTGAAGTTTGTAGACCAATAATAGAACTAGATGAATGTTTCTTGAAGAGAATATATAAAGGACCGTTGTCGGCTACTATTGGAAAGGATGAAAACAATCAAATGTTTCCTATTGTTTAAAGTGTGGTTGACGTTGCGTGTACCTAAACATTGAAGTCGTTTCTAGAGTTTCTTGTTTACAACTTAGAGATGGTAATGGATTCATATTCATATATGATATGCAAAAAGTATGTCTATATTGAATTAAATATATGTGTTTATACATATATATATTTAATTAATAACAATTTTATTTTTATTCGTTTACATTAATATTCAGGGTCTTCTACATGTAATAAAAACATATTTATTAAATGTTGACCATAAAATGTGTGTAAGGAAAATTTATACTAACTGGAGACTGAGATAGAATAGAGATGATCTAAAATTTCAATTTTGGAGGACAACTAGGGCAATATTTGTTCCTGATTCTAATGATCAATCGCATGTGCTAAATGATTTAGGACCAAGTTGCATTGAAGCTCTATTAGATTATCCTAAGAAGAGATGATATAAGGCATGTTTTAGTGTTAATTATAAGTGTGGTTATGTGGATAATAATACAAGTGAGACCTTTAATTTTTAGATCTTAAAGGCTAGGGTGAAACTTATAGTTAGCATATTAGAGCATATAAGGAAGATATTGATGAAGAAGATGCATACAAAAAGGAATTTTGGGGAGAAATGTGATAGAAACATATCATTAAGAGTTTAGGTTGTGTTAGAGGAGAATAAGAAAGTGAGCTTTAATTGTTTTATTGATTGGAGTAGAGTTGATTGATATAAAGTTGAGCATAGATTAGACAAGTTTTGTATGAGAACTAGTAATCGTACTTATACTTGTAGATATTGGAATTTGACAGGGATTCCATGCCCTCATGTTATGGCTACCATTTTCTATAACCAATTCCTAATGATTACATTAATAAATGGTATAGCAAAGAAAGCTACCTGCAAGTATATAAGTACTTCCTCGATCCACTTGATAGACAAATATTTTCGCTCCTATGTGAAGTTATTGAGCCATGTACAATAGGAGAATGGCTATTTGACCTAAAAAGAATAGGAAGAATGGGAAATTTGAGCAACCTAAAATAGGAAAAGCAACTAGACATGAAAGAATAATTAATTGCACCAAATGTCAACGAAAAGGGTATAAAAAAAGATCATGCAAAGGTCCTATGAATGTAAGAAATTTCTTATTAATTAGGGAACTTATTAACCATTTTGTCACCAATCAATGTTTGAAAAATATATAGGTAATAGGATCATATGGTATTAATGTAAGGACAAAACAAGGAATCCATTTTACAAATTCAGTGTGTACTGCATCAACAAATGTTATACATATTGAAGAAACCCATAAAGATCAAGAAAGTAGACAAACAATGATTATAGGAAGAGGAAGAGGTGAATTGAGAGGAAGAGGTAGAGGTAGGACTAGCGGCAAAGACAGAGGGAGAATGATGAGTGGATATCGAGTACACTTAACAAGTCAACTGGTTCAATTGAGTACAATGTAGGTTAACTAAAATTCGAAATATGTTATTTAATTTTTTTTAAATAACATTGTTCAGTTTCTTGTTTAAACAACATGGAGATAACATTCAAATCATGAGGCCAGACAGCTCACAAAGATCCATTACTTCATATTATAATACGCAAATTGAAATTAGCTTTCAACCAAGAGGATTGCAATGGAATGGTGGGAATAACATCACTTCATCTTCCTTATGCAATGAGATTGATACAAAGAAAAGAAACCTTGTAAATTTAACTAAAATTTTGAATTTTTAGTGAGTTAATCTTTTTGAACTTGTTCCATTTCGGACCTTTTTGAAAATTGAAGTAGTAACAACCTTAAAATTGCTTGGAATTTGAAGTTGGAATTTGAAGTTTTGAAATTGCTTCTTATTCTGACATATTGGAGGTTGGTGAAATGGAAGTTTGTTGGACCCCAATTTTTCAGTAGAATTTAGAAATAAGAAATGAAATAAAAATTAGTGTTTTATATATGCATTGTGTAATGGAAGTTGAAATTGAGAAATAAAGAGTGAAAGTGTGAAAAGT
>JANZLF010000222.1:44623368-44644077 GCA_026546835.1 Erythroxylum foetidum
CCTTTTGGTTGTAAAATTTAGTGAATTTGATATTGCAGTTTTATTATATTGATGCCATGTGGATTATAGAAATGATCATTCGTAGTGCACCCTCATCGTAGGTTATGTATCGGAATGACCTACGGACGTCCCGGTGCGTACCCTACGATAAAGGGGCGCTACATGAATAATACATAAATGCAATATGAATCTCATAATCATAATTTCATTATAATTTCATTTGTAATGTACAATTATCCACTACAAGAAAATAAGACAATCCGTGACATTTTAATAAAATGTCGCAGATTATGAAGACATTTTCATAAAACATCTCTGATTGTAACACTTTTTGCGATGTTTTATCAATAAAACATTACGAAATAGAATTTGCGACGTTTTGTTAAATAAATTGTCGCAAAAGATACTTGTCTTTTGTTTAATTAAAACATTTTGATCTTCTCGCGCGTTTCTTCTCTGGTTTCTTCTCTCTACTGTCTTCCCACCCAAAACTGGTTTCTTCTCTCTACACTTTTGTTTAATTATTTCTTTGTTTTGTATCTTATCTGTCTACTTGTGATTGCGTTTTCTTATCTTAAAACGATTATGTAACTTAGGGATTCATATCAATCTGTTTGGTTTTAAAATTTTTAGAGAAAATTTTGGGTTTTATTTTATTGTATCACAGTAACGATGAGATTGGACAAGTCTGTTGTTTTGTTCCTCAACTGTATTGTCAATTCTACCACTACACTACCCAATGCTTCCTGAGCTTAGACGTTCCTCCGTCTTCATATTCTTGCTGGAAAATTTGCCTCTAAAATGTCTTATTGTCTCCAATTTCATGTCTTCTTAAATAACTGGTGAGGTCTTCCTCGATGTCGTTTTCAATGTCTATTTTATAATTACAAAAGCTCCTTTAGTGTTCATTTTTGTCATCTCTTAATGGTTTATTACTCGAAAATCTAACCCCCACTAAAATGACGTGTCACCTACTCAACCCCTTTATAAGGTGACCCATCATAATCAGGCAATAATCTAAATGATCTAGGGTTTGGGATTTATAATCGGAGACATGATGTCGGACTCCAAGAAAATCATCCTCAAGTCGTCGGAACGGAGAGACCTTCAAGATCAAGCAGTCGGTTGCCGTGGCATCCCAAACAATCAAGCACATGATCGAGGATGGCTGTGCTGACCGCAAGATCCCTTTACCCAACTTCACCGGAGCGACCCGCTAGGGTCATAGAGTACTACAAGAAGCACGTTTACGCCGCAGTCAAGAAAGAGAAGGGGAAGCACTCGTCGTCATTAGCATCCGTATCCTCTAATGAGGCTCTCAAGACTTGGGACATCGACTTTGTCAAAGTTGACCAAAATATGCTCTTCGATCTTGTCCTTGTGTGTCCTTCCCTTATATTCCTTGCCTCGTTTAATGATTTTCTTTAATTGGTTTGGGGATAATATTGATTCTATAAGTGTATATATGATGTTTGGTTCGTTATGTTCTGATGATTATTTCATAGTTGTGTGCAAATATTAGGTTTGAGCGCAAGATTTTTGGTGGGTTGATGGGAAAATTGCTATGACTTTCTTTACTTGGAGCTTTTGTAATGTTGATAATTAGGCGCCACTCCTTTAGTGTTTAAAGTTTTGAAATTTTCTTACTTTCCTTTTAGGTATGTGAAGGTTGGAGGTTTTAGGTTGTTCTTGATTATAGTGATTTAATTTTAGGGGAAAGAGAAGCACGACAATGTTGCGTTTGAAAGGTAGGGATTATAATAACTCTTCGGTTCCCATCAGATACATTCCTAAGATATCTTCGCAGGTTGATGACTCTGAGAATTGTT
The DNA here is from genome assembly GCA_026546835.1 of Erythroxylum foetidum. Classification (NCBI taxonomy): domain Eukaryota; kingdom Viridiplantae; phylum Streptophyta; class Magnoliopsida; order Malpighiales; family Erythroxylaceae; genus Erythroxylum; species Erythroxylum foetidum. The sequence goes on from JANZLF010000222.1 coordinate 44,625,198, forward strand.
TACCTGTGAAGGGTTTTGAAAAGGTGGCATTTATGCAAAACTTGAGAAGTACTAGTGAAACTTTTGGTTTGGATGAGAAGGCTCAGAAAAGGAATGGAATTCCCAGTTCATTTGATGAACCAGGTGATTTCAATAACTTCACGATACCTTGTCTTTTGTTTGGGCTTCTACTTGTTAATTTCTTCCAATTTTTTTTGTTTAGGGAGACAATGTGTTTAGATATAGATACCAAATACTTAAAATGTGTTTTTCTATGTCATGGAACTTTGAAATTCATTAGCCTGAACTTGTTTGAAAAATGAAGTTATTACACTAAAGTTCTTGCATTTTCTTATTTCCTTATAAGCCCAAAGCTTAACGTATATAAAAACTTTCAAGATTTTGTAGATGAGTGATAGGAAATGAGCACAAGAAATCGATAACAAGCATCGGTAGCACTTGTTCTTCGAGTGTCTTGTTTGGAAAAAGAGAGATAAGAAGCACTGGAGCTTCTTTTTCTCAATATAGTGGACTCAGACTAGTTGAGAACATGCAAATGTTTCTACCTGCGACTAAGCTTAGTGATTTACATATTGAAAGGCAAAGAGTTGCAGTTTTACATTAAGAAGATCCAAAGGAAGAAGGGCAAGGGAGCTGGTGCTACCTAAGTTTTATATATCAGACTTTTGTTTTCACCTTACATTCCTTACTTTTAGAATATTTTAAGCAATCAAGGGACGTAGGTCTAAATAATGCCATGCTTAAACTTTTGGTTAGAATAATTATATTTATCGATAAGATTTGTTCAATTAAATGGTGCATTTAATACACTCAAGTCATTGCATAGTTTTGTATGGAGATTTCTATATCGTTGCAAATAACCCCTTGGGATGAACTGCTTGATCTAACAAAATGCTTGGCACTTGAGTTTTCTTAATTTCACCATATGCCTTTGTAGTTGCTAGATAGTTTTCCAACTAATGATTGCTTAGGTCTACTAATTAAACAAATAAGATTAAAAAATTGTATTTTAAAAAATAATTATTAAAATTAAAAAAGTAAATTAAAATGATTTTTGAAAAATGAAAAAAATTAATTAAAAAATAACACAAATAATAATAAAAACGTTGCAGAAGACATTCCGTGACTTTTTTGAAAATATCGCAAAATGTGACTTTCCGCGACATTTCAAAAAACGTAACAAAATGTGACTTTCCGTGACGATTCAAAAAAATTGTAGAAAGATCAATCTTTCAGTGATATTTTTTAAAACGTCGCAGAATGTTCGTATTTTTCGTTATGCTTTATGGAAAACGTCGCAAAAACCTTTTGTTTACATTACATTCCGCAATATTTTTTGTGACATTTTTTAAAACGTCGTAAATTGTATTCTGTGACATTTTTTTACATTCTGTGACGTTTTTTTAAAGTTACAAATTGTTTTATTTCTTGTAATAATCTTATAAACTTTATTATATACATCTAAACATGTAAAAGATGAAAAATGTCATTAATAATTTATAACTGAACTACAACCAAAGCGATAGGCTCTACAGCATTAACCAAAGTAGATTCCATCCCAAAAACAAACGAAATTTTGTTTTATTGTGCAGAGCCCCCTTTAAAGTCCAAGTTGATAAACCTTTCTTATGTCATTCCAGCTCCTTACGGACACGGAGAAAGAGGCCAGAAGGAAAAAGATGAGTACCCTCTTCGGCATCTTCATTTTCATTATGCCAATCTTTCTTCTTTTCATAAAGAGTGGAAGATCAACCGAAAACCTTCCTCCAGGTTCACTTGGAATTCCATTCATAGGCCAAAGCTTAAGCCTTCTTCAGGCCATGAGAGCCAATACCGCTGAAAAATGGATCGAGCAAAGAGTCCAAAAGTATGGTACAATCTCGAAGCTTACCCTCTTTGGCAAGTCAACTGTTTTCATATGTGGTCAGGCTGCTAACAAGCTTGTGTTTACAAGTGATGGCAACATCCTCTCCAACCAACAAACTCAATCTATTAGAATGATTTTGGGTGATCGAAACTTGCTGGAGCTCAGTGGTCCTGATCATAAACGAGTCAGGGAAGCGCTTATCTCCTTCTTGAAACCTGAGTCTTTGAAACTGTACGTGGGAAAAATGTCAGAAGAAGTCATGTTACACATGGATACTCATTGGAAAGGAAAGGAAGAGGTCAAGGTATGTTCTAGAAAAGTAGAGTATATACCTTCCTACGATTAATTATCTTGCTTCTGCATTCACAGTTACGTTATGCTCTCAATTTTGTAGATCCTAATTTCTACAAGACATTGTTTTTTCCATGTACTATGAATTTTCTAAGAACATTTAGAGATCTAAGAACATTTAGAGAAGACGGCTTATTTTCCTGTCATATTTTTATAATCTCTTAACAGGTCTTGCCCTTGATGAAGACACTCACATTCAACATAATTTGCTCGCTTCTATTTGGAGTTGAAAGAGGAATTCGAAGAGAGAAACTTGTGAATTGGTTCCAAGAAATGATAGAAGGGATGTGGGCAATCCCCGTGAACATTCCCTTCACAACTTACAATCGCAGCCTTAGAGCAAGCAAAAGGGCCCAAATTATGATCAAGGAACTTATGTCCGAAAAGAAGAGTGAAATTGAGCAAAATACTGGTGATTCTTATCAAGACCTCATTACCAGCATGCTCTCCAAACATGATAAACAGAATGGAGAAGCAATAAGTGAGAAGGAGATTATCCACAATGTCTTGCTTGTTATGACTGCTGGACATGACACTTCTTCTATTCTGATCACTTTCATGGTTAGACTTTTTGCTAATGAACCCACTATTTATAAAGCTGTTCTTCAAGGTATGCATGTAATTCTTTATTTTTGTTTGGTTCTGTTCGATTTCTATCAAATTTCTTTTAGTGCGTATAAAATTTTGCTAGGTTTTCCGAAACAATTTCCTTCAATTCTTGTCACAGAACAGGAAGATATAGCCAAAAGCAAGCAAAGTGGAGAGTCTTTAACATGGGATGATCTTGGAAAGATGAAGTACACCTGGAGAGTAGCATTGGAGACCTTGAGAATGTATCCTCCAGTATTCGGTGGCTTCAGGACAGCTGTAAAAGATATAGAGTACAATGGATATCTTATTCCTAAAGGGTGGCAAGTAAGTAACAGATTGAGATATGTTGCCAGCTTGCCTTTACTAATTAGTTGTAGAACAATTCGTTCAATGAATTTAGCTGAAACCCATATATCTATGGCTTTCAGGTCTTCTGGGTTACAAGTATGACTCACAATGATGACAAAGTATTTCCAGAACCATTTAAGTTTGATCCAAGTAGATTTGAGAATCAAGCAGCAATCCCACCTTACTGCTTTATTCCATTTGGAGCTGGATCTAGGATATGTCCTGGCTATGAGTTTGCCAAGATTGAAACACTTGTGACTATGCATTATCTAGTCACTCGATTTACATGGGAGTTGTGTGCTGATAATAATTTCAGTAGGGTCCCAATGCCAGTTCCAACTAAGGGACTACCAGTCAAGATCACCCCAAGGAAATAAATATAATACCAGTCTGCCCTAGAACTGGTTAGCAAAGTCTTGTATCATCTAAGAAGATGCTGTTGCACGTAACTTTTTTTTTTTTTACCCCCCGATCGCAACATAATGTATTTTACTAAATGATGCGTATGATTCATAATGTAAAAGTTGCAACAAGTTCAGGAATAATTCGGTTATAATGTGATTACTATGTCTACGAATCGCACGAACCAACCTTTGCTTTTGAAAGCTTACTTCTGTCAGTGCATGAATCTTCATGGCATGACTAATACAACATCGTACTGCTAGAGGTATTAAAACAATGTAATCATCAGCTCAAATATGCTTATTACTTACTCTAGCCATGACGTACATCTAATAAAGGAGTGTTTTTATTATGTCAGGATCTTAAACTACCCGATCTTTATATGTACTTTTTTTTCATTAGTTTTATAGAGAAACTAAACTAGCCTTTGAAGCAAACAAGATGAACATAAAATGGAGCTGGAAAAATAGTAGTGACGAGATGAAGAGCAGAAACCATGTCACCATATTTGTGGGTTCCAAACTCTAGTGTGCTATATTGCTTAACAAGGTTTGAGAAAACGTAAAAAGCAAAGAGTGATCCTTGTGCTTGATGTGTGTGTGAAAGAAAGTTTGGGGAGGATTTTATTATGGCGGGAAGGAAACGAAGTTAAGTGGAATGTACAATATTAGTTACAAAAACATGGTTGTTAGGACCTTATGTTTCTTCAAATGGTAGAGGGAATCAATGAAGAGAAAGAGAGAGTGAAACAAAAAACAAACATCACTATTGTAGCGACTAGTTTGCTTGGACAACTAGAAGAAAAAAACAAGAGATATCAAATGGGTGTATGGCCAAATATAGAGGAGAATGATTTCTTTTGTTTTCATTTAAGAGTTTGATTTCGGCTCAAAACTTGTGAGATATTGTGTTGGGTTTGTTAACTGAAATTAATTAGTAAACATATAAAAAGACACGGAAAGAATTTATACATATCTATTTTATTGAATTCAACTTCTTAAATACATGATTAACAGTAACATGAACCAAAATAATAGGAAAACATGGACCATAAACAACCAAAATAAATAGTAGGAAAACATGGACCATAAACAACCAAAAAAAAATAGCTACTGACTCCAATACATTAACAACAAACTTGTAACAACTTTTCCACCAGAGTCTTGATTCATTATCCTAAAAATTAGGCTTTTCTATTGAAAGACCAATTCAACAGTAAAACAAATTGCAATCACGTTCAGTTCTCCTAACACTTGTAGTATTGAGGCAATATTAGCACTCCTCCTTGTCTTTAAATCTTCAAATTTGGCTTTAAATAAAGCTTTGGTAAATATATCAGCTATCTGATCTTAAATTTGCAGTAAATTAAGGAGACCTCAAATCTCCCCTTCCTTCTGAATCTCCCTGAGAAAATAAAATTTAATCTTGAAATGCTTTTTTTATTATAAAAAACTAGATTTGAGTAGATTGATATCAACAAAAATCTGAGTTGGATTTAGTTGTACCACATTCACATCTTACAGAATTTTCCTAAGCCATATTACATTATTTACTTCTATAGTTGTAGTGACAAACTCAGTCTCTGCAATACTTTGAGAAACAATTTCTTACTTCTTAGAATACCAATTGATCACTCTTGAACCAAAAGTGAAACAAAAACTAGTTGTGCTCTTCATATCATTAACTGAATATGCCTAATCATTGTTAGAAAAACCTGTTAAATTAAAATTTTTGCTATTGATATACCTAATACCATAGTCAACAATTCTTTTTATGTATCTCACAATATGTTTAACAGCTTGCATATGTCCCTCACTTGCACAATGCATAATTCTAGACAAAAGACTCACTGCTCGCATAATATCTAGTCTAGAGGCAGTGAGGTATATGAGACAACTAATTAAACTTCTGTAGTGATTCTCATTCACCTTGGCAACACCATCATCCTTGTAGAACTTCACTCTAGATTTCATAGGAGTGTCAATAGCCTTACACCCCTCCATATGAAACTTCTTCAAGATCTCACTGGCGTACTTGTGTTGGCTTATGAATATTTCATTCTTCTGTTGCCTTACTTCCAAACTAAGAAAGTAAGACATCAATCCCAAGTTTGTCATCTCGAATTCTTTCAACATTTAAGCTATGAAATCATCAAAGAGCTCTTGATTACTTTCTGTGATCAAAATATCATCAAAATAAATAGAAACAACAGTTAAGTTAGTGCTAGCCTTTCTTACATACAGCGTTGCTTCACTTAGGCTTTTAATAAAGCCTAAGCTCGGAAGGTGATCATCTATATGATTGTACTAGGACTTTGGTGCCTATTTGAGACCATATAGAGTCTTCTTCAACAAATACACCTTCTCCTCTTGTCCTTGCACAACAAAGCCCTCTAACTTTTCAATATAGATTTCCTCCTTTAAGATACCATTCAAAAATGCAGACTCACATCTAGTCTTTTGAGCTATAATGCAGACTTTCCAACCCTTTTGAGCTATAATAGCAAGCAATAGTCTAGCCTTACCATTGGAGCAAAGTTTCACAAAAGTCTACGCTAAAGACTTGTGCATACCCAATAACATTTCTGTCTTAAGGTTTTTCAACTAGCTGCCAAGTATTATTTCTTTCAATCATTTGTAACTCTTCCTTTATGGCAGCTATCCATTTTCGCTCCTTCATTGCTTCCTCAACACCTGCAGGTTTCTAATACTACAACATTGCACCATACATAAATGTCAGAAAGGAACCTTGTACCTCTTAACCTAAGGTAATGTAAGAGAAACTTAAACAACCAAACACTTTGAAATTTGATAGAGAGGGTTTATAACCAAATCATGCTTCATAAGGTGTTTGATTGTGAAGAGTTTTAGTTGGTAATCTAGTCAACAAAAAAATAGCAGTGTTGGCTATCTTTAGCCAAAATGTTTTAAGCAAATCCTTCTCATGTAGCAAACAACGAGTCATTTCCATGAAGGTTATATTTTTTCTCAAACTAACTCCTTTTTTGTGGAGTTTAAGGATCTATAAGTTGATGCTCAATCCTTGCTTCTTCACAGAATTATTGAACTGATTAGTGGTATACTCTTCTCTATTATCAGATCTCAACATTAACGTCTTGCCGCCACTATGATTTTTTCTACCCAAGCTTTAAATTTCCAAAACACACCAATCATTTTCATATTTGAATATGAGAAAATATATCCAATGCATCCTGTTTAGAATCTATAAAGGCAATATAACACTTACTACCTTTAAGTGACGGAGTCTTGTAAGACCCTCCAAGGTCATTTTGCACAAGCTGAAGTTTTTGTGAAGCCTTCCAAGCCTTTTATGGAAAGGGTAATCTTGTTTGTTTGCCAAACTAATAACTTTTGCAATTTGATATGCTCTCTTCCAATGATCTCAAACCTTGCAACAATTCTTTCTTGTTCATTAAAATGACTGCAAAATGATAATAATGACCTAACCTTTTGTGCCAAAGGTCAGTGTTTCTTATAGAGGCTTAGTATGCAGCTTGCTTGCTCTCTATAAAATCAAGTGAGAAGTTCTTGTCCTTCATTTTACTTGAAAACACTTCTAGTCCCTCTGCATCTTTTATCACGCAAATTTTATCTTCAAAAATCAATTTATAACCTTTCTCAAGTAATTGACAATCACTTAGCAAATTTCGATCAATTTGAGGAACATACAGTACATCAACAATCACCTTAATTCTAACAAGAGTTTCGATTGCAATAGAACCTTTATCTTTCACTAGGATATACTCTCCATTATTAACTCTTAACTTAGAGACATAAGTTTGGTTAACGTCTTTGAAGAACTCGACATTGTTGGTCACATGGTTTGTATAATCACTATCCACTATCCAAGTTTCACAATGGTTTCTACTTGCATAGCAAGAAGCTACAAATAGTTGTTCTTCCTCCTCTTGATTCAAAACTTGAGCTTTATTCACCTATTGTTTCCCTTTATTTTTTTAAATCCTATCCATGTGACCCATTTGATTACACTTGTTACACTTGCATCGGGTTCACTCCAGCACTTGAAATGGAGGTGATTGGTTCTACCACAACACTTGCAAAGAGGATAATTTCCTCCTTTGTATGCTTCACTCTTACCTATAGTACTACTATTTAATTTAGTAGTTTCACTATTGTTAGCATTAGTACCTAAAATTCCCTTGCTTTTCTGTCACTTCTTCCTTTTACCTCAGTCAAAATCTTGAATATGCACCTTGGCTTGCATGGCACCTTCTAATGTGTCATTTCTCTACGTTGTCTTATTTGCTCTTAGAAGCTCTGCCAATATGACAGTTGTGAGGTCTTTGACTTCCTCTAATGCAAAAATCTTGGCTTCAAACCTTTCTAGTAAGGTTACTAAAAGCTTCTCAACTACTCTATTATTAGACATCATTTCACCAAAAAGTTTGAGCTTGTTGACTATCTCTAAGAGCCCGTCTAAATATTCTTTAGTAGTCTCAGAATCTTTCATTTCTATAGCTTAAATTCTCTCCTGAGATTCAAGATTTGCATGATTTTTGTTCAAGCATTTTCTTGACACTTATTCTTGAGATATTTCTAAATCTCAAATGTAGTTTCCAAGTTCATAATTTTGATGAACAAAGTTTTAGACACAACTGAATGTCGGTGAGTTTTAGCCTTAAAAAATTTTTAGGTTCTCTCCTTGTGATTTTTTATCTGCTGCACTGTAGGACTTTCAGATAGTTGCTAAATTTCAAACTCCTCTTCTGCTGCTCCTAGAGATCCCATGCCTATAGATAAGTAGTCATCTTCATAACCCACAATTGATAATTGTCACCAGTGATTGCAGGAGGTGGGGTAGGTGTTAAGTTGTTTAAGGTCTTTTGTTTCACTCGAGAGATATGAATTGGAAAAGATTTATGTCTGGTTAAAACATTCACACTAACTTTAAAAGGTTTGTATTTAGTTTATACTCACACACTCACACAATTCACTCTCAGCTTGTAACATAAATCGCTTAAGAAGTCTACTCTGATAGCAAATGTTGGGTTTGTTAACTAAAATTAATCAGTGAACACATAAAAGAGACTGGAAGAATTTACACATATTTGTTTTATTGAATTCAACTTCTTAAATATATGACTAATAGTAGCAGAAACCAAAATAGTAGGAAAAAATGGACCATAAACCCAAATAAATAGCTACTGACTCTAGTAACATTAACAACAAACTTGTAACAACTTTTCTACCAGACTCTAACTTATGATCCTAAAAACTAGGCTTTTCTATTGAAAGACCAATTCAACAACAAAACAAATTGCAATCATGTTCATTTCTCCTAACACTTGTAGCATTGAGGCAATATTAACATATTTCCACAATCTTAAGGAAAAAGACACCATCCTCAGTGCCATTATGCTTTCTTCTGACCTATGTTTCCTTATCACTATATTGCTACTTCTAAATTTCAGCTTCAATTTACAAGGTTTGTTTCAATATATTCTGTTGGATGGTTTCGAGCTTTAGGAGCAATGATTATTCATATAAAATCGTAACTAATGATAAACGATATCATACAGTTTGACATTTTTCAAGTACCCTCCAAAAAACTTGATCATTAAATGTGTTTTATAAGTCCAAATTTAGAGAAATGAAGAGTTACATGTTTTAGACTTTTCATGTGCTTATTTAGTGATAAGCAACCTTGAACCTAAGCCATCGTCAAAAGGCAATAAAATCAACCTTATCCGTGGGATGTTGAAGATCTCAACATAGGGATTGAGTCACTTATGCCTTAAAATATTGATACAACATCAGATATATCGATGATGGTGCATGTGTACAATGTGAATAACGTTATCATATATTACATTGTAATGAGGTTCAACGCTATAATGGATTTAACTGACATTTTCTTGTGATTGACTTTACAAACATTGTTTACTTGTAAGGAAAGATAATGTGAAAATAACGAACGGAAGTAGGCCTAAGAGCTAGGTGGCTTTGGATATTGGAAGTTGAAACTTAAGCATATAATTAAGGTCCTTTAATTAATGCCTTTTAAGGAACAATAAGACTTCGTAATTCCTATAAAACCAACTACACAAATTATCTTCCTTCACTGTGTCCACAGAACAACCAAAACATAAATGCAAGTACTTATTTTAATTTAGCAGTGATCTATTATTGAAGAGCTTATAAGGGGGTTTAATTTGTTTGTGTTCATCCTTCACAAGATTGTAAGCCTGTCAAGATAAAATGTAAAACCCTACAAATAAGTATCTATGACATTCACTATATTAAATAACATTAAATAAAAGAAGAAGAGAAAATGATACTACCGACACCCACTAATCACACCAAGCAGTATAATCCTCTACCATCAACTTAGAAAGGTTATGCTCGAAGACGCAATTTTTTAGAATATTTCTCTAACATCATACCTGAAATGCAGTTGAAGCAAGCATTATCATCTTGTGTGAAGGAATGCATTTTTTAATGGACATGGAAACTAGGTGATCTTATGTCAAACGATAAACCATTTCTTGAAACAAAAAGTTCACTACTTCAAGAGATGTTATACCAAAATCAAGTTTGCAATTGATATTACCAAACACGGACTGGTAACAATAAAAAAAATAAACAAAAAAATATCTCAAGAAAAATGTTTCCTACAGTTCGTCTTGATACCAAGTCTCACCACACTTAAAATAAACAAACCATGTTAAGCCATCTTCAACACTTTAACCCTTTGTTGGATAATGTTTACATTACATCCTACTAACTTGAGTGTGTGTTTGCATAGGATGTAGAACCTTAGCACAAGTCTTTGGTTCATACAAACCCAACAATTAAGATTTCCTACATTGTTAAACAAATTCCAAACGCCTCACACCTACTGAACTAGCAACCTAAAAGGGGACAAAAAGGAAGGAAAAGCCATACAACTCTAAAAATAATTCTCCATTTACAACCCAAACATGAGTAACAAAAACCAGCATTATTCGTAATCGATAATCAAAAGATAACATTCAACAATACTAATAAAAACAAACACAAAAGTATTAATTGGGCATTTATTAAAGGGACAAACCTCATTCAATGGACTAGGGTCAGCCTACAAACTACAATTTTCGCTTCTTCTCCTTGAGTCTCTTTCCCCCTCTCTATCTCCCTAAAGCTTCGTCAAGACCACCGCTTTAAACCTTTTGTATATAACATCAATTTTTTCTTCTTTTTTTGGTGTGTGATGGATTTCTTTCTCTATAATCCTTCTTTATCTATAGGAAAATACCAGACACCAAATATGAAGGAATGAAGAATGAGGAAAGGGTTTCTTTGAAGGTTATGTTATACCTTTTCTCTCTAAAACATTAATCTTTAGAATTTTTACCACGTCATCAGTACAAGTTGTAGAGAGAATGTCACATAAGATACCTCATTTAGACTTAAAGGGGCGTGTATAATACTACGAAATTTTCATCTTAAATAGCTTAATATTAAACAGATTCGATAACGTTTAAATGTTAGTTGAGTAGGTTAAAATGTTTGGCCCTAAATTGATGAAACCTAAAAACATTTGGCCCTCAATTGGGCATTTAGCCTTATATAAGGCACTGCCTAAATGTGGATGAGCATCGGTAGTAGGACATATAATTAGATTGTTGGGAGGTTGCTTCCAAGATGTGGATAAACATCAATAGCATGATAAAGGCACTGCCTTCCAATTTTACCATAAGAATCTACAAGGAAGTTTGTGATAAGCATCAGTAGCATGATACACAGAAGAGTTATTGGGAACAATGAAGTGATTTTTTATGGACATAATTATGAAAACAACCAGGTTACGAGATCAAATTAACTTAGATGGTCTATCCAGAACAAGGAAAAGGTTAACCTAAAAAGATAAAGCATGTGAATGAATTGATGATTATCATAAAATCAATCAAATCTCTTAAGACGAGTCCTATTCATAGAAAATATCAAATAAGACTTTCTACTTTTAACTAATCTGCAATCTTTACATTATTCAAAATGTGTGGATCTTCAATAAAAGAAACAAGAAAATCAAGGTTGTTAAGTTGATAAGAGATATATTACTTTATATAGAAAGAGTCCTGAAAGAGTCCTTGATACCAAGCATACTAACTACTAAATTTTCGAGACATAAACGCAAATTGTGTTATCAAATTGATATGAAATAGAGAATCAGAAGCCACGAGATAAGGGAGAAGAAGATGTATAAAGAACAAATGAACTTTAGTTAAATGATTAAATGACCAACGATTTTCTACTGAAACCATCTTCGCGGTAGAAATCACCAAAGCATCAAATATATTTTCAGAATTGGGACTAAGAAGTTGAGTTATGCCTTTAATTAAATTTATGATTATTATCAATAACTAAAATTGTTTAGGTTAATTAAATATTTATTCAATTTAATTATAAATTAGAAATATAATCCGATTTTAAATATTTTAAATTATTTATAAAAATAAAGTTTATTATTAATTAAAACATTAAATCCGAGTCGAATCAATATTGATATTGTACATAATGCATGGGGATTTAACTTTGTCTAAATTTTCAACTATTTATGATTTATTTTAAATAATTCAAATTATTAGGGTTTATTTTAAATGTCCCAAAGTGGTAATATTCAAATTATATTTTGATTAAATTTTATTAAAAAAATACATTTTCTGCTTATGTATATATATCAAGTTTTCCGTATCAAATCCGAATAATAATACTTGTTGGGGTTAATTAATACTTATTAATTAAATAAAATAGGACCCTTCGGTTTATTTTAGGATAGAATTTGAATTTACTTACTATTATTGAATTATAATTAAAGTAAGTGGTTAAATCAGAAGATAACTAACCTTAAAGTACTTCATCTTTTAGGATTTTTTTCAATCTAGTGCTTAAGTTTTTAAAATTTTCAATTAAATGACCAATATTTTTAAAACTTTAACAGTTCAATTCAAACTATTAGTTCCGTTTGTAATTTACTGATTTGATAACAAAATTTTTATTGTTTATGACATGTATATGTCTACTTGAAAAAATAGTGATCATGATTAGACTAAGAATTTTTCAAGTGGACATTTATATATCATGAATAACAAAGATTTTGTTAGCCAAATCTTATATTTTATTATCATATTTGATAATTTTAAGGAAAAAAAATCTTTTAAGTTGTTTGGAACATTTAACAACACAACTTCAATTTTCATTGAATCAACCATTAAACCTTTAACTTTTTTCTCCTCACCCATCATCTTAAGGCTAGTTAGGTGTTGAAACTGACAAGGCAGTGATTTGAGTTTGTCCCAACCAATTATGCACAGGTTTTTAAGGGATGTATAAATACCTTCAATTGAAATTCAAATCAGGGATAACCTCCAATGCTAGGTATGCTTCCATGCTTTCATTGAGAGGGAGTTGATATTCATATTGACAATGATGTGAAGAGAGATAATTTGGCTAAGGATATAAGAGAGAAAGTTAAGAAATTGAAAAACAAAATGATGGAGTGTAAAAGATTAACATAAGAGACGATTGTGTAGTGATAAAGAAACATTTTTAGGCATTCCAAATAACAGTTGTGTTTTATGTCTAGTTTACTCACTTCAAGGTGGAAATTTTAAAGGATTGATTTAGTGAAAATTGAAATTGAAGGTCTCACCCTCTCTATCTTGCAAAGTTTCCTTGCCTCACCCTCTCTCGCCTATGCAATTGCATCACCTCAACCTCTCTTGCCTATGCGGTTGCCTCACTCACTTTTGTGATCTCACCTCTGGCATAGTTGCCTCGGGCTCACTCTTGTGTAATCTCCAGTCGATTTTTCCTCCCGTATTCTACAGTAGTCATTCCTTAACCTGACTTACCTTGTCGAGTCACCAATAATGGAAAATGAGGAATGAGATTGAGGATTTTATGTAGGATTCCAATATTTAGAATTTGAAATTTTGGATGTGCTTTGACATTTATGTTGTCAGTTTCTAGAAATTGGGAATTCAATCATTCAATATAAAACTAAAGTTTGTGTCATTGATTGAATTTAAGAAATATTAAATTAAATCATTTTGGTCTTCTTTAAAAATTAAATAAAGTGGATTAGCTAGTTTAGGTTAAATTATATGATTAAACGAATTGCTCTTCTTCCCTCTGGTTCGTCTCCACAGTCACAGGTGAGGTGGGTTGTTGTAGCTCGGTCAGAGGTTGCTGAAGGTCCAAAAAGAATCTTGTGTTTCTTTTTAAAGTTCTACAGATATGGCATTGGGATTGATAATTGGGATAGCCAGAGCATATAGGAGAAAAAGAACATCATCTCTGGACATTCTTTCATCGAAACGTGCACCTGGTGACTATTATAAGGGCAAGAATTGCAAGTCTACCGGTTTCCACACTCGCAAAGGTGGATATGTTATTATGCCCGAGAAATTACCCAACTATGTGGTCCCAGATTTGACTGATTTCAAGCTCAAGCCATACGTATCTCAATGTGCAACGGAGGTTAAAACTACTGAAGCTTCTGAACCAGCCAAGTAACCAAAGAGAAGAAGTATTTATTTACCAGAATGTTTGATGCAATGTGGCTGATTTGATTCAAGTTGGATGCACTTTATACTAGGGTGGTACCCAATTTTTTTGAAAGGCACAAGAACCCCTTTGATATTGTTTGTTTACATTGCCTGGTTGCTTGAGCTTGACTCATCAATGGTTAATTGCTTATTAGAAAAAAAAAATATATGATTAAACGAATTAAGTTAAAGATGGTTTACAATAGTTTGATATAATCACAGAAAATAAGTTACAGTGAAATTTAAGAAATATTGAATTAAATCATGTTGGTCTTTATTAAAAATTAAATTATTTATTATAAATTGAATTTGGTAATATACAAAAGTGGGTTAGCTAGTTTAGGTTAAATTATATGATTAAACGAATTAAGTTAAAGATGGTTTACAATAGTTAGTCATAATCACAAAAAATAAGTTACAGTTATGAGTTTATAATTAAATTATATAATCATACAAAGTAAGTTATATTTACAAATTTATGTAATCATACAAAATAGGATATAAATGTGAGTTTAAGTTTGAATCATATGATCACACAAAATGAGATATATTTATGACTTTATAGTTAAATTATGTGATCACACAAAATGAGTTATAGATATGCCTTACAGTTAAATTATACAATCACACAAAATGATTTATAGTTATAAGTAACGGTTGAATTATGTGATCATACAGTGGTTATAATTGTGACTTTATGGTAAAATTATGTAATTATACAAAATGAGTTATAGTTATGAGTTGTGACTTTATGTTTAAATTATGTAATCACACAAAATCGATTATAGTTGTGAAAGTGTAGCAGTCAATGTATATATTTGAAGTTTGGATTAAGAAACATGATAATTCCTTGGATAAAATGTGTTTAATCATCAAATTTTCTTAAGGAATCACTTATATAAGTTAATGAAAATCTCTTGTATGTATATATCATATGATTGTTGAGAAACTATTGTTGCTTTATTTCTTCCTATTATTATTGACAACTTGATTTTGATATAAGGTTATTAAGTTAATATTAATATAAATGTTCATTTATTTTTACAAATAAATAGAGAAAAGTTCAAGTACACCTAATAATTCAGTCGTTTTAGGTATATGAAGATTTGATGATCCAACTTGGACTTATGCTAGATTGGTTCCCGGAATGAAGAACTATACTATTTGATTTTATTGTACAAGCATTTAAATGGTAGGAGAATCACTAGATTAAAGGAGCATTTAGCTGGGATCAAAGGTGATGCAGAGCCTTGTAAGAAAGTGAATTATGACGTGAAATAAAAAATGAAGACTTTATTTAAAGAGTATTAGTATGAGAAAGATAAAAGACAAAGCTTGAACTACGAATTTGGTAGTGGAAGTTCTTTTGTTGGTATTTAGGATGATAGTGAGGATGTTGAAGGTGGTCGTATTCCTTCCAAACAAGAAAGAAATGTTGCACCTAATGTTAGGAAAGAAGAAAATAAGCGTTTAATTTTTTAAACCAAGAACAATTCTTAGAGCTCAGTTTTAGACCCTTGTTCTAGAGCCTAACTCTGATATCATAAAAAACGTGTGCTTGTTTACTCTATTATAAACTTGTACCTACTAGAAGTTTATGAGCGGTTCACAGAAGATGTTTTACAGTTAGCATAACTTTCTCTAGAGATATTAGATCAAGGTCATCCTTAGATAGTTTGAAAGAAGAATTCAAGATCTACAACTTTTATGAAGACCTTGAAGAAAGATTCTATCATCTACAAGGTCAAAATTAGACCAGA
The DNA here is from genome assembly GCA_026546835.1 of Erythroxylum foetidum. NCBI lineage: Eukaryota > Viridiplantae > Streptophyta > Magnoliopsida > Malpighiales > Erythroxylaceae > Erythroxylum > Erythroxylum foetidum. The sequence goes on from JANZLF010000222.1 coordinate 44,641,087, forward strand.
CAATACAAGATGAACAACACCTAGAAGAAATTTATGAATAGTACAAAAAAGATGTTTTACAATTGGCACAAGTTTCTCTAGAGATATTAGATCAATTTCACTTATCAATAACATCTCTATCAATTTTGGCCTTCAACCATTTTTAGGCCTTAATCATCACAATACAAAAACAAACAACTCTTTCTATCATCTAACTCCTCATATAGTATTCTAATGAAATCACTATGATAATGATTGTGATGCTTAAAGTCAAATAGAACTATACATTGACCTCATATTCTTATGGACTCTAAAAGATAAGCTTTAAGCATATCACTGACAGTTAAGACTGTCGACAAAATCAAACATCCAATCACTTGATTCTACATTCTTAGCTGCGAAATGTTATTTTGGCGCATTCCTACTAGGATGCATATCATGGGTTGTTATTTATGCTTATCTAACAATCTCTTTGCTCAATCATCCTTATCGGTACATATACTTCTTATTTCAATCATAATGTATCAATTTTCTTACTTGAACCCAAAATTCATATAAGATTCACAATTTCTGAATCCTCAATTTAGGCTTGGTTAATCCTTTCATATGAAATTGATCTTCAATTCCATAGCAAATAGCACTTAAATTTGCCCAAAATTTAACTCCACATTCTGTGCTCCTCTTTGTACTAAATCTGATAACCTCAATATCTGAATTCATGCTTCACTGCCATTGGGATTTCTACTTACTGTATCAGATACAATACTAACTTTACTAGGAAATACTCATTTATACAATCATAGTCTTTTAGTACTTATATCCATTGTCTCAATCTTGTATTCAATTCTCTCAACTTAATCATTACCTCAAACTTTAATGATATGTACATGTATATATATATCCAAGATGTTCCTATACGTATACTATCTACAAACTTTCAAAGCAATCACTACCGTAGCAGTTCTAAATCATGTATTAAATAATCAACTCATAGGACTTTAGTCGTCTCTATACATATGAAATCACTTTATTATGCTGCATTGGATTTTTTTTTCAAATATCTTATACAACATCATTGTATACTATAAAGTCTCCAAATCCATACGATATAATTAATATCAGTATAATTTCTTAAAATTCTCTTTACTTTCATTACTTATACGATTTACATGTTTTTCGTCAAGTATTCAACTATTTTGTTCAACTTTTCTAATACCTTTAATATATCGTCAAATTTTGCTTGGATCGCTTTAATCTTCAATAACATAGTACTGTCGCAGCAATTGTTAACTCAAACAAATATTTTCAACTCCATGTGCCCCATGATTAGTCCTCGTAATTCCTTAAGTAGCTAATTCCTCAATGAGGTGACATCGTCTCAATTATTTTCAATTTTCCAGTTGACTTCTTTTCTTGAATGATCTTCTCAATTCATTTGATTTCCTTTAATTTCATATTGATTTTTTTTCTACTATCTGTTCATTGATACTAATTTCTCCACACATTTCAATTTATTTGCAGCTTAACTTCCTATGTGGGTAACACATTCATCAAAACCTATTGTATATCCCCTGTGCATACTCGCATTGAATATAATGTGGATCTAAGTTCTCCTCACATTAGCAATAGTGTTACCAAAAATTCACTCACGTAGTTGGATACTCAACATTAAACAAAATACATACATACTTAGTAGCATACTCTACCTCCTATGCTTAAGTTTTCACTAAGGATATGACTCTAATATTCACTTTTGATTCATTACAAATTCATTTATATTTTGTTCTTTCATTAATCATCCTTAATATAACTATCTGATTTGCTTAATCTAATTCAGTACAGTACTTCTTCAAAAGAATATTTCTTACTACTATCATCTATACTGTTCATGCAATCTTTATCAATCGTTTGTTATCATCATCGCATTATTAGCCATTCTTAATGCCTTAGGAAGACCAATTCCTGTCATCCTTACAAGGTCATAACATTATAATCACCAAAACTCAATGAAGTAGTAAACATAATTACTGCCGCATATGCTTAGGTGGGTATCATCAAATTCATCCCATTTTGTCCACTTATTTATCTCCAACAATTCACCTATTTATATATTACATAATTGATACTTTGATCTCCATTGATCCTAGACGATATTTTTCTCTCTATCTTTGAATTCATCACTCATTGTAACATCATGAACAATCTCAATTCCATTAATATCTTCTTATATCAGATCATAACTCTTATCACAACAACTAGACAATCATCCTAACTTTCAAGTTCGACCTTTCAATTCCACTTTGCTTATACACCTTAAATCTGGTCATTTCCACCTATATCTCTATTTCTTCTCAGTTAATTCATGAAAATATTCTCACATCCATATCACTTCAAGTACATATCTATAATAAAATTTCGTCACCATATTCACTAACTTAATTACAAAAATTACCTCTCTGTCCAACATATCGGATTAAGTAATATCCACAAACTTTCATTTCCTCTTATCATGAAAGAGTATCATTTTTCTCACTAATTTTACTTGACACATATTTTGAAAAATGTCCATGTAAGATCTCAATTCTGGGCTCTGATACCACACAATGTTGGACCCCAGTTTCGGGGCCCAACTCTGATATTATAAAAAATGTGTGCTTGTTTACTCTATTATAAATGTGTACCTACAAGAAGTTTATGAACAGTACACGAAAGATGTTTTACAATTGGCATAACTTTCTCTAGAGCTATTAGATCAAAGTCATTCTTAGATCGTTTGAAAGAAAACTTCAAGATCTACAACTTTCATGAAGACCTTGAAGAAATATTATATCACCTACAGGGTCAAAATTGGACCAGACGATACAAGATGAACAGTACCCAGAAGAAGTTTATGAACAATACACAAAAGATGTTTTACAATTAGAATAACTTTCTTTAGAGATATTAGATCAATTTCACTTATCAATAACATCTCTATCAATTTTGGCCTTCAACCATTTTTAGGCCTTAATC
>JANZLF010000222.1:44649552-44669401 GCA_026546835.1 Erythroxylum foetidum
ATCTCTAAGTTTCGCACAATAATTTCTCTCAAGTAAGCTTTTGTAACTTGTTGTAAATCTCGTAACTTTGTAATCTTTGACTTCGACTCTTATTTATAGCCTACGTCTTCAACTGCTTCTTGATTCTTGATTCTTGATTCTTGATTCTTGCTTCTTTCAAGAAACGGTTATTCAGTTGAGTTCTGTAACTAACTTAAACTAATTCTTGATCTGACGTGGTTCGCTTCCGTCTGCTTTTCTTTATCTTCTTTTACTTCTATCTTTTTTTTGCTTCTTTTGTCTGCTTTTGGCTTCCGTCTGCTTTTGGCTTCTTTCGTCTACTTTTGCTTCCATCTACTTTTAGCTTCTTTCGTCTGCTTTTGCTTCAGTCTGCTTTTGGCTTCTGTCTGTTTTTGTTTCTTTCGTCTACTTTTTTTATCGTCTATTTTTCATCGTCTGCTTTCTTTCGTTTGCTTTTCATCGTCTGCTTTTCTACTTAGCTTCCGTCTGCTTTTATCTTCCGTCTGTTTTTCTCATTCGTCTACTTTTGCTTCTGTCTACTTTTTATCCTTCGTCTGTTTTTCTCATTCGTCTGCTTTTGCTTCCGTATGCTTTTTATTATTATTTATACTTAATCAAAATCATTCATGTAAAGTCATTTTGACTTAACAAAAATCAACACATGTATATGATTAAACTATGACACAGGTAAAATATTTGTATTGATAAAAGATACCATATATTGATTCTCCTTGAAGAAGCTCAAACAACAAAAAAAACTGATTTTTTATAATCATATAAAAGAATGACCATATCACAAGATAAAGACAATAACTTCATATCCAACAATTAAGATTCCTATCCAACAACTAAGATAGTATGTACTTAAACCAGAATTCATCATCTAATAAGCTTCAACTACAAAAATATCTAGTAATAATAAATATTATACACAAAATAGCTAGCCAAGTTCTATAAACATAAATAGCTAGTTGTAGTATGCACCATATAAAAAAATAACTAGTAATAATAAAGTTAGTTAGTTTTTCTTTCTTTAGCCTTTATGCTAATTCTTGTATCAATTTGCTATTTTGACTATCAAGGGCATTATCATGTATCCTCTTGGAACACGGTTTTGAATTGTGGCTATATTGCTTGCAACTTTACATGGTATATGAAGTGCTTTTTTAGTAAATTTATATTCTTTCTTCCCCTTCCTACCTCCTTGCTCCTTACTTTTTTAGTCTTCTTGACTTCTCTTGTATTGTAGTAACTGGATTTCAAAACTATGATTTTTTATCATTCTTGGCCATTAATTTTTACTAGGAATTGGAAATTTTTTACATGCATAAGCTACTTCAAAGATTTCTTTACTATACATGTAGTCAATATCATCTTTTGGTTTGTTACCATCATTTCTGATTCAATATAAGCATGTTGACAAGGAATTTAACTTAAATCTCGTCTCCTGCATGTGTAAGCCTTATTACCCAAATCAATAATATGTTGTGGAAAATTCATATGTTCCACTTCAAACAATCTCCCAGTACTAAAGTATGTCATCCAATTACCAATAAGTTGTTTACACTTCTTTAAGGTTTTCCAAATCATGTGGTAAATGGTTCTATTATATTTCTCCATTCCCTACTTTTTCTTATTAAATATCTTCATAATTACTTTTTTATTCATCTCAAGCATTATGATAATTGGCTTATCCGTAGCCTCCTTGATGTAACCATGAAAATTTTCACAGTAATTATTTAACAACATATGATATTTCAACTCAATACTATAAATATGCCTGCACCATCTATTGGTTGTCATCTTGTCCATAGCTCTGATACCAACTGATAGAAATTTTAACAAAGATAATAACCAAATTTCATAGCTTTGAAGCATGTATAAACAATATAATTGAAAAATTACCTACTAAAGGTGTTGAAAGTTGAGTGGAAGCCATGGTTCTCTACCACACAAAAATCCAAATACAACAGAAAATAGAATACCAGGGTTTGTTGAATCCAAACATCAATTTCTTACACACACCACTACAATGCTGTAAAAAAACCCACACACCACTTATGCTTCAGTTGTTGGCAGCCTAATATATGCTCAAGTATGCACACGTCCTGATATTACCTTTTTTGTAGGTGTGCTTGGTAGATACTTGAGTGATCTTGGAAAAAGCCACTGGAAAGTAACTAAAATGTTCTTGAGGTATCTTTAGGGTATCAAGGATCTTATGTTGACATATCGAAAGATCGATAATCTTAAAGTAGTTGGCTTCAGTGATTCCGATTGTGTAAGTTGTGTGGATGATAAGAAATCCACTTCTGGATACATTTTTATGATGGCAGGAGGAGCTGTTTCCTTAAAAAGTGTCAAACAGACACTTACAGCTTCTTCAACTATAGAGGTAAAGTATGTGGCATGTTATAAGACTACTTGTCATGTAATATGGTTGTGGAACTTTATTTTACCATTAGGAGTTGTGGACTCCATATCAAGAACGCTGAAATTATATTTTGACAATTTTGCAGCTATATCTTTCTCTCGAAATACTAAGAGCACCTCTTGCTCTAAACATATTGACATTAAGTTCTATTTTGTTAAAGAGAAAGTTGCAGAGTCTCTGATTACTATTGAGTACATGCCTACAAGCAGTATGCTAGCAGACCCACTAACTAAAGACTTACCTATTTGCATTTTTGTGGAACATATCTCTAATATGAGACTGTTAGAAGCCTAGTTTTCTTTGTTTCAGTGGGAGTTTTCTTTGTTTTATGAATATTTTATGAGAATTGTTTGAATTTTATATGGTATATGCATATTGTGAATATTTTATGACATATTGTAACCTCGTGGATCAATTTTTCAATACCTTCTAATTGCTTCATATACATGTTTAAGGTAAAAATGAGAATGTTAGGCATGAGTTAAATAATCATAGACATTCAAGTTCAAGTGCATTTAAATAAAACAATTATATACCTTTGAAATTCATTGAAGGTGTATGCTATAGCCGCATTTATGACTATATTCATCATAACTTTTATTGCCTTAAATTTTCCTTAAAGGTTGGCATAGATATATCTAACACAACATCTATTTTTGAAATCATCCACTTTACATTAAAGTCATGTTTCAAACTTTGTTTTGAAAAAAAAACTATATGGAAGTTAATGCATTTGGTGAATGTTTATAACTCTAAATTAATGCTTGTAAAATGAAAAGAAGAATAACATAAGTTCACCATTTGTCGATCAGAAGTGAAAACCCAACTGTGATCCTTGTTGTATTCGATGTCTTCTTATAAACATTTAAGAAACTATTTCAATGAGACTTTATTTTTAATTCTAGCATCCAATCCAATGGTCGATCATAATGTTCCTCCATATTTTCCCTTCTAATGATAATCGTTAGCACATATTAAACTCTTAGGAAAAGAAATCCTAAGTCAGAGGCTCCAGCAATTGAAAATACCTTATAACAAATTTCCACCATTCATAGGCCGCTCCTTGAAGAAGGGAGACAACACAATACATCATCTATTCTGGTGGGCAGCTAATTCCATCCAACACCCTTTTCACCTTTTCTAACTAGAATTCAACTTTTCAGATTCCTCCAGAGATGTTCCAGTGAATTATTTAGCTCCATTTTTTCACAAATGATTAGTCAGAGCCTTAGGTGCAGTCATTCGATATATTAAAGTCATCATATCTTGTAACAACTTAAATAAAACTTCCCCCTGAGTTGGAGGTGGAGGAGGAGGTGGTGCTTCAACTTCATCTCGATTTACCCCAGAGGGTCCAGATATAGACGGACGAGATCGCATAAGATTATTACTCTTAGCAACCTCATCAACAACATCATGAGATCTTTCTATACTTAAATCTAAAACCAAAACGTGGGATAAACCGCATTAGACCACACACAACTCTTATATTCAAGTACAAGCAATATTTAAGTGCTGATTAAACCAGAATCGCCTAAACTATACTATGATACCAAACATTGTAACATCCTAATACCCCCAAAAAGGATATATGGATGTCACACAAAACATATCTAAAACAAACCAAAACATTCCAACTAATTCTTTGAAACTAAAGCAAACACTCATCACATTTCAGTTGTTGTTGACATAATTAAACACAACACATTATATACATTGAATTTATCAAAATACATGCCTTAAATTCTAATTCATCCTGTATTATAGTTATTGCAAACCTTTTTACAAACTACTATAAATTTTCATGATACTGGATATAACTCAAAATAAACTTAAACATAACATCTTCCAAAATATAACACGTCCTTCATTGACCACTGCAATTGATCCAGTCTTAATCCTTTTCATCGAGACCTACACGGAGGAAAAACCACCTTGCTATAGTGGGAAATAACTAAACATGGTATAAGATGATGACTACTTCTAACAGTCGTCTAACATTTATAAGTAAATGAATAATGGCTTATCACAAGCAATCTTGAAATATTCAAATCAAAGAGTAATCAAACTATTTATTGCATAAGAACATAGCATAAATGCATCAGAACAAAACATAGCTATGTTAGAACATATCATACTTGCATCAATACAGAACTAATATCAAAACACATATAGAATTGCCCGCTAATCCTTTTTACAGAAGTAGGTAATGGAAACAGAACAAAAGATACCTATGATTAGTATCTACAAAAATAGAAAAGACTTGAGTCTTTAAAACAGGAGACATCGTAGTGTCTAAGAACAGAAGACACCTTAGTGTCTAAGTACAGAAACAGTTGCAAACCTTTCTAAGCATGCCTATTTACCCACAACTAAGACTTGATAGGTTTAAAACAACACATATCACATGTAAGAAAAATAATGCATAACGTAGGAATTTATTTCCTTATGCTCAAATTGAATACATTCATTCACACACGAACAAACTTAATATAATTTATGAATTTAAGCACTTGTAATAATGCATTAATGATAACATTAAGTAATTACACATCACATATGTTCACACAAACTCCCAATTCTCAAATATTCATAACTACTTCACATTACTTAAATCTTTTGGATCACATTTGTGTCATAAGAACACCTTTATCCCTTGAACAATTCAAATATTATAAGGTTGGATACATTGATATCAAACATTCCATTCCTTAAGTTATTACATCATTTAAAAATGAAAAACTTATTCAACCTCTTACCAATTAGTCCAACATCAAACTAGGTTCATTTCAAATCTTAATCAAGTCCAAATATACCTAAGTAAAGTAACTTATCCTTAGTTGGTTTAAATATCACACAAAATCGAACTTTTCTCATTTCAAGACATTGCCCACGATTGTGGGAGGGCACGATCGTGGGAAGGAGTTATATAACTCCCACAATCGTGGGATAGGTAACCCGAAGGTGTATTGTCCAATTTTCATCAATTTTCCAGATTCTTAGATCTCCATACCAAATTGAGAACACCTTCATCAAAGTTCATTAATTACACCTCAATTATACTTTAATTATACTTCAATTCCTCAACAAATTGACATCCAATTCTAATTCAACATCTTTCATTTAGCAGCTCACAAACCATTGTCTTTCATGCATCAAAAACTAAAACAAAATCTATCATACAAACATCATTTTCCAGAACTCATTTATCATAAACACAACACATATTCTATCCCAATTCAATCATCATAGAATTTATATTACCACGGGCCATCAAGTTAGAATTCCACTTACATATTTAACTTAAACTCCCACTTCAATGAACAAGCTAATCTAGCCTCTATGCAACAAGCACAATTCCAAAATCAAGGTGGAAGTAGATTGGTTCTAGCAATGATAAGAAGAAGACAACAACATGTATCTTCCTTGGTGTAGAGTCTTATAAGGTCTTTGGGTGATGATGGTCAAAATTGAAGCAGAATTTCAGAGCTAATGGATTATGTGTGTATTTCGATAATGTGAAGGAGATGAAGAATGAATTACAGCAGAAACATCTAAGGAAAACCGTTGCCATAAACATGTGTCATCAAATGAGTTAAGATAAGTGTCTCCTTTAAGGACACTTGTCTTATAAGGAAGCAAGCTACATGTCTTCTTCTTGAGTTGCCAATCTCTATTCCAAATGTCACTCAATTACCTATGCCAAATGTCACTCAATTTATAGGCTTTGTCATCTTAGTATTTCATGTGTCAACTTGACTTGCCACTTGAGAATTTGTCTAGTCTAAATATACATTTTAATACATCAATTTTCTAAAGGTAACAGTTAATTCCAAATCAATAATTATGATCTATTAAACCAAAATTCAAGACTTAAGCAATAAGCAATCAAATCATAATCATTAACTCCTATCACATATACTTTTATAGACATTTAACATTCCAACTAGGCTACAATTTGGGGCCTCACATAATTATAAATGTACTACCTAGATTTTACTTCAACTAAGCTAATATATAACTCCTTAACTTCTCAAATTGCTTTCGCTCTTAACCCTCACATGGCTCCGATGCAAAATTCTTGTCCCTATATGTCTTCTTGTCTGGAATACCAACATTGAAGTCCTTTAAAAGTATACTTTTAAGCCCTATAATATCCTATGTAGAACAATTTCTAAAATATGAGAGGAATTTCTTTGCAGTCCAAAGCACATTATATTTTTTTGTTATAGTATTCTCAACTACACTCATGGTTGGAGAAGCATGTATTCTCCACCATTAACCTATTTTTTAAACAATAGTTAATCTTGATTTCTCATTATTAACATACACATAATCAAAACCTTTCTCAACATCATACTGGACTAGAGCTTGTCTAAATGCATTCAGTGAATCAAAAACATACTAACCTTTTAATTTAATTGGCCTCATAATATCATCATCTACTTTAAATTATGAGAACTTAGGCCTTATATTTTCTTCTTCATCTAAACTATCATCCTCCTAAGCTCATTTGAATCTTCATATACTGAATCTATATGCATATCTAGTTTTTTTTGTTAGGAAATCTTCTACACCACTATAAAAAATCTTTTTCACAACCTTTCAGTAATTACCTCATAAGTATTTCATTAAAATCAAATAAAATAGAATCATCAAAATTACTAACTTCTCATTTCTCACACTCATCCTCATATATCGAATCATTAAATTTACTAGTATTTAAATCATTTGTGTTTGGCTATTTACTCTCACTAGAAGTAGGTTGATGACTCTCTACAACTTCACAATCAACTTGTTCGGCCCCTTGTAAACATCTTTTGTTTTGTTTCAACAAAAGATAAACAACACTATCCAAAATACCTCTACAACCTTATAGCCTTTTCTTTTCAATAAAATTAATTATATTAAAGATGTCAGCCTCACTTCTTAGGTCTCCAATTCCATTCTCAAAAGAATCTTAAGGAAACTTACAAATAAAAACTCTAACCTCTATATAGCCTAAGTCCCTTTCTGTGTATATAAATTGTAACATCGTCAAATTATCCAGCATTAGGGGTGAATTTGAAGGTCCCATCATACCAAAAATAAAACTTAATTATAGGCTCTATTAAATAAGAAAGACAGCAAATAAAAATAAGTTATGAACTATTTAATTAAAGCTCCAACCAATCTTGAACAAATATGATTTCAAACTTAAAACATGTTCTTTAATCATAATATGCAAGAAACAAAATTGAGCCATGTTAATTTGTTGAATTTGTAGCTTGACAGAAGTACTAAATTTAACAATCTTCGTGTAACTCACCATTTTAAGAAACAAATATACTTGGACAATCTTAAGAAAAATGTAATGTGAATAACAAGTGGAAGCATAGTAGCATGTAGACAAACTTAATCCTATCATATGCTATGAACATTGAATTGTAATTAATGTTGCTTTATTACTTAATGGAGTTGCTGGTCTCATTGATCAGGAGATGGTGAGGTGAATATTGCAAGTGTGGATTCAAAATATTGATACTCTATGTCCAAGCATACCATTTAGTTTTACAGCTAAAGAATTTGTGCTAATCCACTAACTGGGATGAAAAAATGACTAAAAAACCAAAAAAGCTGCAAAAAATAGAAACATAACACATATGATCTACATTCTAAGAAACATTATATATATACCTTTCATAACTTCAACATTGACTTTTTATAAGATGTAATTCTGCAATTCACACCGTTAACCGTAAGTGTCAACATAAAAAAATTGTCTTTACAATAAATAAAAGTATAAAAAATCAAATGACATAAATCATACAAATGTAATCCAAAATTCAAGGGATACTGCAAAGTAAGTCAAGGTACAATGCAAGTATAATTGCAGTTAACCATTTTTATACATTTTGCTATTTATAATCAAAGAAACATACTCCACTAAAGTGAAGTATAGAAAAATAATTAGCTAAGAAAAATACCAACAAGAAGAAATAGTGGGCAGCTTTGTTTTTAGATCAAAGGAAAATTTTTACTGAATTAAGTTAGTTAATTTTGATTGTAGTTATTTATCAAAATTTTGTTTCAAGTCATTTCATTTATCAAGGTTTAAACCGTCAACTAATTCTCTAATTCATGATATGAACAAATTTTGGTCTCATATAAGGATTCACCTTTCCTCTGAAGAAAACTGGTGATCCAGTTCCTTATCTGTGTGGTCTTGCTACGAACTCCTACTTTATCCCTTAAAAGAGTCAAACTTTGATGGCATTAGGGAATACGTCATTGAGCTTTAGTGTATCACAAGACTCCAGAAATGTAGACAGGTGCCCGTTGGAGTCTTTAGATGGTGAAACTCTGTAACTAATTATGTTGCACCATAAACAACAAGGAGGACTTTAGCTCGGAGTTAACAACTTCGACATTGTCAACACTGCGGAAAATCATTTAATAACCTTATGTTTTTTGCAACCATCTTTGCTTCCTCAATCTTTACTCTCCTCTGAAGTCTTCTGCTTATCTGCAATTAATGTTCTTTCAATTTCAGGATTCCCAAGATTGTCAAAGTTATGCATACAAGAAGTCATTTGCAAAAGATGGTTTGATAAGCTAAAGAATAAATCATAAGAAAAGTTTCATTAAACTAAATAATAAATCATATCTCAATTTACTTCATAATTAAACAAAGAATATCAGTATAAAATTTGAAACCTTAACTTTTTAATAAACACGAGTCCCCGTAAGGTATCGTATTCCTTATCCAAGGATTGACACAGAGGCGTGTAAGGCTGCGTAAAAAATATATCAAGTTCTTCATCCATTAAATAACATGGATCCCTGTAATGTGCTGTGGTCAATCCTTGGAATACCCCATTATCTCATCTTTGGAACAAAAAGCTCCAATCCAGAGCATCAAGTTTCACTTTCTCAACACAACATTGTTCGTAAGGAAACACTAATGGCCAACTTCATAAAGCTTTGATATTCACCAGAAGAACAATTCTTGGAATGATTATTCAGTGCTATATAACCCTTCTAGACATTCCAAGCTCCATCGTCTAATGACGTGGCAATTATCACCTGGCCATACAACCTTTTGACCTCAGCCCAAAGCCTCAAAACAAAAAATAAAAGAAAGAACTTTGCAGTTTCAAAATCAATAACGAAACCCTATCACATACACACCAATCATTGTTTGAGTAAGGAGTTGAAGAAACAAACCACGAGTCCAGTTAGATGAAGAAGCTGATGTTCGTACGTAGTTAGCACAATCAGAGTGGCGCAGCGGAAGCGTGGTGGGCCCATAACCCACAGGTCCCAGGATCGAAACCTGGCTCTGATATGAAGTGGCTTCCCTGACTCTGCTTTTTTTTTAATTGCTCCTTTTCATTCCGAGCCGTCGTCGTCGTTTCATTTTGCTTTCGTTTCATTTTTGACCTTTTGATCATAATTTTCCCATTTTTTGCTGCATGTTTTTAAAACTTTTTCATTTGAATATGGCCTTTAAGATTAAGCAAGCATTATTTCACCTTTTTTTTAAAAAAACTTTATTTGGCCTTTTAATCATGTTTTTCACTGATTCTTGTTATCATATTAGCATTAGCCTTACAGGTATGACACACAATTCAAATAATCCTGCTAATTCTGAATTGGGATAAACAAAGCACAGATGACAAATCCAGAGGCAATCAACAGTCGTCAAACTTAAACATTGTTTTGTTTGTTGTAATGAAAGAAAAAGAATATCACTTTGTCCTGAATATGTTCACATAATGAGACTAGTATATAGAAGTATGGTCGAGGGCAAGCCTGAGACCCATCTTGACTCCTGCCTCCAAATTGATCAACCTTTGTATGGTGTGAATATGGAGCTTCTGTTGGATACAATACCTTAAAATAATACATGACTTTTTGTCAATATCGGTTCTTTGCTACGAATACTAAAGAATTTCAACACTTATCTGCCTTTTTTTTTCCCCCCTAACTGAACTGTGAAACCAAAATTTACTGTACAATGTCTTGCCAGTCCAATGTTCTAAAAGACATCAGAACCTGTTCTAAGTTCCTTTAATGTGAATGTTTGTAACAGCAAAAATTTCAACTTGTTCCTTACTTTTCAACCTTTGAATGCCAACTATGCAGATATTCCTGTTGCTTCTTTTGGTATCAGAAATAGGAAAGCAACGGGAATTAAAGTGCACAAAACTTGAATGGAGATGCCCAGAAGCAGGTTGTCAAAGGATCCTGATGACAGGTTCAAAATTGAAGCCAAAACGGCACCAACAAATGATCCCACTGTGGAACCAAAATTGTTTATGGACATGAATAGAGCAAATAGAGTTCCTTCGATTCCCGGTGGGCATAACTGTCCAGACAAGATCAGGAATGGCATGAACCTGCAAGTGAAGAGCATGAATAGTAATACACCACAACAGATGTCAGTAATTGTTAATTGATGTTCATATTCATCTTAAAGAATTAATGCAAAAGGTCCAGCAGAGGCAGATGTGACAGAACACAAATATAAGGACAGAGACTCAAGTATGCTCATGATCCCGTAATTTCTAATACATATGTTAATCAGAAGAAGATCAAGATTGAAGGGCAATATCCACGTACTTGAATTGATTGATTGCGTCAGAAAGGGCAGATCCAAAGAGGACCATGTTCCTATCTGAAATTCCATATCTGGCACTCATCCGAGACACTAAAGCCATATCTAGGAGGCTCAAGAAAGCAAGCCCAGTATGTGCCCACCTGCATTGTGTATACTGGACTGGTAAAACAGCATTAAGATGATCAAATTTCAAAAGACATTCTCTCAGGAGCGTGTTTATAACCTTGTTACTTACAGGAGAATCTTCCGTAGCTTCAAAGTCTTGAAGTGCTGATTGTAAATGAAGGTTCCCATCATGAGGCCTAGCCATCCTATAACCCGTGCCGTCCCCAAAAACGATGCATCCAAGTTCAAGAACTCCGTCTGGTAATAGAACATTACTGTTGAGATGTTTGGAACAGTGATGTGTGCTAGGAAAAACCAAGCCATTGGTCTGGTCTTCCCAAGATCAGAGGAACAGAAAAGTGATTAGAAAATGAAATTGCATGCAGAGATAATGTGCTGAAAGATTTGAAAAAAGAATTACCTTCTCCTCAGACTCTGGAGCAGTTGATATCATGCATAACAATAAACACTAACAACTAAAGCATTTAAACTGGGAACTTTACCTATGGCCATCAATTGTTAAAAGTAAAAACTACAAGCTAAGCAACAAAAGGATGCATGGTTACCTCAAAATAATTGGCTGCCTAAAAGCACGCAACAAACTGCATGTGGCTATCTTGACAGAGTGGAACCAGTTAACTGGTAATGAATTACTTTTCTCATAAATCTGGGATGTTGTATGTAGAACTGCCCTCCCATTTCCGTTCTTTTGTCCCTTCTTTCTTCTTGAAGCACTCTTATTGGACTTCTTTTTGAAGAAATCGTCTTCATCCAACTTAATGCCATTCCCATTCATGAAAGGGGAGCTGTTTAAATCAGCAAACTCTGGCAAAGCTTTACAACCAATAGAATTCTCCTCAACCAGACTACATGATACTAACTGTATGGTTGGCAGTACAGAGAAAAGAAGGAAAATGTTATTTATCTCTAGATTGTTTAATGCATATCCTCCAAGCAAGCTGCCACATATTCCACCAATGGCCATTGACACCCAAGATACTGACTGGAGGTCTCCAGCAAATGAGGACCTGTTTAATGATCAAACATATGTAATCTATGCAAGGAGAACCTTTTAAATGCTTAATTCACAGAAATCGATATAATTATCAGCAGAAACACTAAAATCCAAAAACATAAAATAGACCCTTTTGTATCTATACTAGTGACTAGCTTCTTAGAACTGTAATATACTAAGGAGGAAAATTATAGAAACCAACTTAAAACACATGAACAACTGGTGTTGTGCATTCCAAAAAGTCTATATTAAGCCAACAACTCAGCACACCAAGGAGGCTCTTTCACGACTTCAATTTTCTTTCACAGAGACATAAAAATGTATTACGCACCGTTCAAACCTCACTGCCTCAGCAATCATTGCATCAACCACAACATCTGCCATAGCAGAGCCTAGGTTTTGTGCTGTCAAGAAGATAATGAGGTGCCATCTGGAATTCCTCAGTGAATCATTCAGCCCTAGAATAGGCCATGGCACAAGTGAGAGCAGTGTTGCAAGTACTAAGTATGGTATCCTTCTTTTTCCCTTAATGGGGATGCAATCAGATAGAATCCTGCATAGAAAGACAAATTCATAATCTGATGAATAGAAATGTAACATAGCTTTTTCATCAAGTGGAGAAGATAGATAGATGAAACAACTTTTCATTTAGGGCAGCAATAACACTTTTGCCCCAGATTGTTCAGTCTTTACAATTATATCATAACACAACAAAAATAGCAATGCTTGGACAATTGACAGATTTAATGAATGACTCCAGAAATGATAGCAGGAAATCGGCCATTCTAATTTCTCAAATTCTATTTCCGAAAGAAAAAAATGAAGCTAAGCATTGGCAATTCAGTGAAGCTAAACTTCTAAAGTTCGTATTCAGAACAATATGCAATGAGATTGCAAAATTTGTCCCAAACAAAAAATACTTGCTATTGTTTTGGTTTCATAAATATGAACACAGCAACAGCAGCATAAATTACCAAACACTCACACCATAAATACAGGAAAGATGATATATACCCGTATACTGGTTTTATGCTCCAAGGGAAAAACGCTACTGAAGACACGAATTGAGAGGCTGAGGGTGACAACTTTAGCCTGTCCTTCAAATGATACGAAACCGCGGTCCAAACAAATGATCTGAAACCCTGCACCCGTGTTGAGCTTGTAGAAATAAGATACGTCAATATATTGACACCGAAATTCGAAAGCATTTCAAGCCCTCAAAATTGCACGTCGCAGTTAATATCTCCATAAACTAGAAAACTGAAACAACGAAAACTTTAAAGAACAAAAGAAAGTCAGGAATCCTAACAAAACCGGAAACCAATAACAAGAAAAGAAACCCATCATCTCCATGTCTATTCTCTTTCTCTTCTCATGTAGTACAAGAACGAAGAAGAAAACAAGAAGAAAAAGAATCAAACTTGACAACCCCTTCTCTCTTCATTCACAGCACCAATCTGGAAAAGTTTTTCACAATGCCCCAAAATAAAAAGACCCCACATATTTATATCAACAAGAAACAAAGCATTCATAAAGCGAGACGAGTGGTGCGAACCTGAGTAAAATAAATCAAGCAAACCAACCATAGAAATGAAGCTCCAAAGGCGCTCCTTAACCTCTTCACCCAAACTATCATCGTTTTCAAACAAAACATGATCCCACCCTCCTCCTGCTTCTTTCTATCACCAAACCTTCACTCGGTTACGCGCATATATAGCCTGCCTAAAACATTTTCCAGCGAACACAAGGACACCAGGTTTATAAATAGTCTCGTATTCAACGGTTTTCTTTTTGATTTTCCCTCAATGCCCCTAACCGTTTGAGAGGAATAGCGTAGCAAAATGGGGTATTTACGTCATTATAATGACATCACGTCGTAGGTGTAGACCTTCTTTAATCTTTAGACGCATCAAAACTCGCCGTGAGCCGATATGTGTGCTTGTCTCGAATTTTCATTTTTGGAAATATTGCAAATGAGGGGTTAATATTAAAGATATTTATCAAGAAGGGTTTCAATTTTCGTAGTTGTTTCTAGGACAGTTACCTATTCCCTCACAAGTCACAACACAACACTTGCCTCAACCAGCCGCTAGCTAAAGCCTCTATTGAGAAACCTTACCGTGTCTCTTCTCCGGCCACCCTGCCGTTGCACGGTCATAAGACTTGAAGGTCTGACTACTCAGGTACAGTTTTAGTGACTCCATTTTCTCTTATTCAAATTAAAGTCTTTTAGGTTTTCCTATTCTTGCGCTTTGTTATGTGTATGTTTCGCTACTGAAACTAAATCTACTTTTGCGCTCTCCTGAACCCTGTAAGTAACTTAGCAAAATATTGATGGGTTTTTGTTAAAGTTCTTGTCTTTCCTATCTTAGCCATCAAGAACACACTCGGATTGATGATTGCGCTATGGGTTTGATTTTTGTTATTTAGGAGGAAGTTGAAAATGTCGTTTCTTGAGAAGATGACTGCTATTAATGAGGAGAATAGGTGTATAAAGGACAACCATCGTCGTGAACTTGCGGAAAAATTTGAGTTGAGGCGAAAGCTTTATAAGGCCCTTGTTAGAGATCCAACGCTTCCTAATGAGGTTAGAGAGAATGCTTTCTACAAGCTCTCTAAGTTGCCAAGAAACAGTTCCTTTACTAGGGTGAGAAACAGATGTATCTTCACCGGTCGTCCTCGTGGTGTCTACCAGTTTTTCAGGATGTCTCGAATTGTTTTTCGTACTCTGGCGTCAAATGGAATGCTAAATGGTGTAAAGAAAGCATCCTGGTGATGGAATCAAGTCAGTGATGGATTTATGCACAAGCAAGCATTTGATGTAGATCACCTTGTTTCAGGGGTTTAACAACCTAGGCAGAGATGCATGTTTTAAGTTACGACTTTGATCCTGCTTTAGATTTCAAATAAAAGGATCCACCATTGCTTTTTGTGTTCAGAATTACTTATAAACATGATAATCAAGTGAGATTGCTAGTTTTCCACTGCATGAAAATCAAGTGAGATTACATATCAGATCTATGCAAAATTACTTATAAACATGAAAATCAAGTAAGATTGCCTGTTTGAACAGTTTCTTCCGGGTTTCATATATCTTATACAGCTGGCTTAATTTTCTTTACTGCATGTTACAAAAAGTGAAGAAATAGTAGCACTCGTAGAAGCAATTGTTCTTGTTATCGAAAATCTTGTTGTTGCTTGTTTATAGCAGTATTGCAACTTTGATACTGTATAGGCTTTAATTTGCACTGAGAGGAAAAATTTCCTAATCTCAGAAACTCGTAGTTCCCTTGTCTGTAATATTGAAGCATAGGCTTTGACACCACAAAACCGGTTATATGATTATGTATACTACGCTTGATCAACTATGCTGCTAGTCAAGAATCTATTGTGTTTTCAGACACCCGCCACCTGGCGAGTACCAAGTTGAAGGTTTTTATGTTTTGAGAACCTCCTTTTCTTGAAATATAATGTAAAGGCTTAGATGCTAGAAATAGTTAATAGTAGCTTTCTATTCACTTTGTGATAACTTTTTTCCATAATGATCCCATAAACAAATCCAGTAGCTTAGCATTCCTGCCTTACTGTATCGCAAACGTATCAAGTAAAGCTCATCTGAGCGACAGGTTTGATCTCATAATAAGCCAAGTTCCAGAAATACACACCAATGGTAAATTCAAGCTTGCATCTAAAAGTTCGATAAACTCAATTGGGATGCGCTAAGCTGCTTGTGAAATGGAGTGAGCACATCTATGAAATTTATGGAGAAAACAACTTCAGACGCTTTCAAGTATTCATACTTGATGCCAAAATCAGAACAGTGATGGAAATTGGTGAAAATTTAGATTTGATCCTATCCGTGCTTTCTGGCTTACCATAGTGTCCAACTCTTGGTACCGGGCAGAAAAGGTTCAAGTGGCTCGACCATTGCTTCCTCTTGTCACAATAACGGAATTTAGTAATGCAATATACGGCAATAACTAACTTGAAACTGACATCCGATGCAGATTTAGGAAAGACGAGAAAAGGTAAGAGTTAGGACAACAAACTCATCTAGATTCAATCATAGGCTATTGATGAACGTGCTAACTTTGTTTTAATTAGACCATGTAATTTACTATGTGAAAACCAATACCATGATTCCTAGCAACTAGACTGGTCAGTTTGATCAAATCTTGCTGCTTTCAAACTAGAAGATAGCTTCTCAAGTCTCTCAATCAGGACTTCAAGTCTTAGCCATGGTTTCTCAATTAAATAACCACTTCTTCCTCCTACGTTTTCATTGATGCCATGCGCAGTAGAAGCTAGAATATCTTCAGTACAATCATTTGCAACTTCAACAGCTTCCTCTGGTACTGCACTTTCACCATGGTTAATCTGTTTTCCCTGAGTAGCAAATGGCTCCAAATTGTTTAAGTCCATTTTACATCCAGTTTTAGATGTCCCAGAACGAGATTGACCTGGCTGACTGCATTTATCATCACCATCGCCATTCCGTGTACTTTGTGCTGCCTCTTTCACCAGTATTACTGATGGATCCCAACTCTTCATTGCCATATTATTTGCTACTGTAGTTGACTTGCTCCCACCAGCCTTCTGCTTAGTAGTTTGCTTAAATGATATAGAAGATGAACTTGGAAATTCACCTGAGAAACTCTGGTCATCACTACATTGCCTATTCTCATTATCACGTTTAATGTCTCCACATTGCAACATCTGAGCAACATTCATTTTGCCTTCCTCAACAAAATCACTTGCTGCAGTCGTACATTTGGGAGGAAATCCTGGAGGAACCGGACTACTGTTAATTTTCTTTACATAGGCTCCTAGGCCTAAAGTTCTTGCCGAATTTGAAGGAGAACGAGAAACCACGTCTCCTATCTTCCTTTTCAAGCTGTTAGTAGATCCTTTTATAGTGAATTCATTATTGATGGAGCCATCATCAACATTTCTCATATCTCCCCGATTGGCTGTAGAAAAATCATTATTCTCCTTCATTGGTACCATCCAATGATCCAGAGTTGCCCCATGAATTCTAGAACTCTTCGTCCTTTGCTGATTGGATGCTGATTGCTGCCACCATTCCAAGTACTGGATTGTAACCTCTCCCGCAGAAAGCCGAGATGGAATGTAGAACTTGTCATGGATCATTGGCCTGTTATAATATCCCCAAGAAATCTCAGGACTCGTGTTATATCGAGCAACCTCACCCGGAACGTCTTGATCAAATCCGAACTGCATTGCAACTCTGTGTGGAAGATACTGTTCTATGCAATCAAGTCCGACCAGCTCAGAAACCTTCAAACATTGAATGAATGATAATAAGTCTCCGTCTAATTCTGAATCTTCCGACAACCACGTTTCCTTGTCAGCATAAAACATAGGGAAAGACCAGTTTGGCACACGCTTAGCATAAGGCCGCCATACAAAGCGGTCTTTAGCCGAGTCTAAAGCTAGCCTCGCATTCTTTACTCTGCTTCTCGAGTTGTCCCACCGAGCTGACCTCGGCTTACCATTTTGAATCAGTTTCCGCTTTGGCCTCAATTCCAGAAATCTCTCCCAACTCCAAACCTGAACCAATTGAAACGGAGACGTGATTTTAAGTACAATGACATTACTACGAGTCTCCTTCTCACTTTCGTTCGTCTCTAACGTGCATAAAGAAACAAGATTTTGTTTCAACAAGCTCAAGTCTCTGTAAATGCTCGCAAGAACAGCAGGTGCAAGTGCCACTCTAGTACCTCTAGCAAGACAAATTGCAATAGGAAAAACATGACAGGAGACTATTTGGGAAGAAAAGGGCAAAACAAATCTTGACAACCAATAGGCAAGGAAAGCTTCATGCTCTATTTCGCTACCTGAGTCCATAAATTTTTGCATCCACAAACTCTGGCTTGCTTTGCGATGTGTACTTTTCACGACTTCATTCTTTGCTTCTTTTAACTCCAACTCAATCCGCCTAAGTTCCTTGTTTTCAATAGAATGGAAAACGGGGACACCTAATACAGAATATCCTGTGATCATCACATCCTCTAACGTAACCGTAGCTTCACCCCAAGGAAAAATGAAAGAATTGGTCTCGGGGCACCATCTTTCTGCAAGTTCAATAATCAAGTTGTCGTCTCTAACGATTGTATACATTGAATTCAATAGGGCTTCGTAGATACCAGCCTTCTTCCAGGTAGTAGCATGTAAAGGAGCCATCTTTGTAACCCATGTCTTCCATCTCTTTGTGGGCCAACTCCAGCCACAATAAGAAACCCTCAACTTCAACTTCCGCTTAGCAACCTCAAAAATTGCAGGCAGAGAGGAGCATGAAAGTGAAGGGAGTTTGGAAATGGAGCCACCACCAGAGTTTATGGAGGGTGTTAGAAAATGTGCCGTTCTCGAAGTTGGAGTTCCGTCTCCAGAGCGTGGGATCATAAGCTCTTGTCTTGATTCAATAATATTACTGTGAAGTGCCTCCATTATTGAGTATAGCCGCCGGTTTAGCACATGGGTTGATTTCTTCCACGGTGAGCCTCAGAGAGTGAAAAAGAAGCATAGAAAAAAGGAGAGAAGGAAAACACGATGGCCGCCCCGGACCCGGAGTGGCCATTCCAACTGAGAATAAATAATTTAAATTTTAAAATTTTTAATTATTGTTTTATCGTAAAGGTTTCTTATTAGAGATTGTGGTGGTCTTTATCAACATCAACGTCACGTTGAAATCTTGCTGAGTTGTAGATTCTGAAATTGTTTGATATTACGCAATTTTACCTCCATATAATAGAGAATTTGACGGATGCACACTTTAGCATTAGTTTCTGCTGAAGAGACCTAGGTATTAACTTTTAAAAAATGTAATTCCCATTAAAAAGGAATTAAGGATGGTGTAACTTGCATATTGGTCACAGAGTGCTTCAACCAATGCAATTGTTGGGTTGGGTTGGGTTGGCAGTATTCTACCAGGGCTTTCTTTAGCCAAGTCTGAACCCGGCCTCTATTCTGCTAAAATTTTGGCCAATTCCATAACCAACATCACATCGCGTACGCTGTTTGACAGTATTCTAGCATACAAAGTTTCTAACTTATGCTATTACAAAAGTAAAAGATGGGGCCTTAATTTGATCAACAAATGCTGGCGTCCTCTCATCTTTTGGCCTCATGAGTCATGTGCATAGCTTTCCAACTCATGTGGCTAAATAAATAAGCGGACTTTACGTAGTGCTTAAGTTTTAGTAATTAGCATGAATGTCAAAATTTGTTCTTTGGACAAATGTCAGCAGGGTTGACAATAAATAAAGCTTTGAAGATTGTGCAGTTGGAACAAATTTCTTCAATTTCACTTTATTTGCGTTAAATTTAAATTTGTAACGGAATTGAGAAATTGCTTTTTAAAGTGTTTAATTTGCATTCTCGTACCAAAATAAGGACGACATAAATTACTTGAGACTGTTTGGTTCTACTTCTATTCTTCTGTTATAGTTTTCAGTTTCTAGCTTTTGTTTTCAATTTTTTGTTTATATTTTTTAAAATAAAAATAAAAACCTGTTTAGTTGTTAATGTTAATATAGTTGTATTTTTATCACCAATAATAATTACATTTTAAATAAAACTTAAAGATAAATTATTTTTAATTAAATAAATTTATTTATTTTCTTATGTAATATTTATTACCAAATTATTAATAAAATTATGACATTTTAATAAA
>JANZLF010000222.1:44679329-44695174 GCA_026546835.1 Erythroxylum foetidum
ATACACACACACACACACACATATACATGTATATATACATGTCATGTATATGTGTGTGTGTGTGTGTGTATATGTATACATATGTGTGTGTGTGTGTGTGTGTGTGTGTGTGTGTGTGTGTGTGTGTGTGTGTGTGTTTGTATATGTATGTATGTATACACCTATGTATACTTATAATACACTATGAGGTGTTGCCTTCACACCCCTAACTTATTTGTTTATATCCTTAATAAAATCCTATGCTCTTTAGTTTGGCAATTTGTCATGGGCACAATCATTCCTAAACCTTGTCTAACAGTGCTTCTTTAATATTCCTTTTAATGAGGAATGTGAGTATAACTATACTCATATCATAGGTTGTGTACTCCTTAGTATTTGCCTCTAGAAAGGAGTACAATGTAATATGTAACGAGATCTTAGTTTCGTATCTTGGATCGAACGTGATAGGAAAATAATCAAAGAAATGTGGAAAATATTTGATTTCAATTCCATAACTTAAAAACGAGCTTTTTGAAGTTGAAACGAGCGCGAATTCACCGTCGTCTTCATAGGAACTACTCACCAGAATGCGGTAAAGTCTTTTTATAGTTTTTCCAAAGTGTAAGCTCTCTTAATGGATCAGAGAACCTTGAAGCTTACAAATGACATGAGCAATTGCAAGAGATCTTAACATCTTTATATAGTATCCATATCGAGCTTCTCATCACAGATCCGATATGGATCCGGTTTACACCGATTAGAATCCATTTTCCTCCTGGACTGCAACCCATTGATTTAGATCATTTATGGAGCATTTTATTATCTTTAGTCGGATCAAATTATATAACTTAATCAATAAGTTATTGAAGAACAAAAAAATGCAATTAAATATTATCCAACTTTATGGGAAAAGACAAAATTATCCAATACGTAGGCTTAGACACACCTATACCCTAGATCTTGTACTCCCCTATCTCTTTTTATTGAAAAACACAGGCATGCATTTGTTGTCTTATTTCTTCTTTCCAAAGAAGAACATATCTTAGTATACAACCATGTGTTAGACTTTATTTAGTCAAGGACTCCAAGATTACACACTCATATAAATGGATCATACATAACAAAATGTTTAATATAAGTCCCATATATGAAATTAACAAAGAATTATAATGATTAAGGTATGTTAAAATATATTTGTTTGAATATTTCCATAATATCATATTTATCAAATGAGTAAAAGACACACATCTCCCTTCTAGTTTAACTCATTTTAAAAATATACATATGGTTTAATATTTTAGTTTAATAATTGTCATAACTTCTTATATTAGTTTTTTTCCTAAAATCTTTGACAAAACTTACAAGTTACATGTCTAGATAAGTACAAGGATTTTTCTTGAAATATTAAATTATAAATTTTTTTAAATGGTAAAAGTACAAAAAAAAAAGTGATGTCTTTTATTCTTAATAAAACTAACCGTCAAAATGGTGTTTGGGATATTTATTAAATTTTATTTTGTGATAATAAATTCTATTAGTACCTGAATTCAATTTTACTATTTGATTAAGTGCTTTTTGAAAATAAAGTAAGTTAATGTCATATAAACTTTCATGCAAATAATAATGTGAGTTTTATTGTTTAGTCAATACTTTCATCTCTTTTAACTTAGGGATAACTAATCCCAAAGTGTCCAACTTTTTAGATATTTTCAATCTAATGTCTAAGTTTTTAAATTTTTTTGATTGAGTAACCAAACTTTTAAAATCTTAATAGCTCAATTTAAAATTTTAGTTTTGTTAATAATTTACTAATTTGGCTAACAAAATCTTTGCTGTTCATGATAACCAATCCTAAGGTATCATCAGGGTGTCCTGTAAAATTAATTTTAGAATAACAAAAAACACACTAAATTATGTAGCAAGGCCAAATAGAAAGCCAAAATTGCAGGAAGTCCAAGTTGACACACATGAAATCAGTAAGTTATAATGTAAGCACTTTGGGATTCCTTGCTCCATCCCCAATGCATGAGAAATTGAGTCCAAACACGGTTGCCAGTCATAATTAAAGTAATTACTAAAATTTCTGTATAGAAAATCCTGAGCTTTGGCACAGAAAATGGCGACTTATCACCACCATTTATTGACCAATGGTGTCAACTGGAGATTCACGATTTGGTGCGGGGAACTATTGATATGAGGTGATTTTAGGTATAAAATATTTAACTAATGAATTGACCATGTAGAAGCATATTAGGCTGGATTAGGAATACATTTGGAAATAGTCTGAACATTATAAGGTGGATTTTATTTCGGTAAAAAGGGAAAAGAAAAAGTTTACAGGCATGTGGCAGTCATTTAATATGGTAAGCTAGAGAGAAAAGGAAACTCCTAAAAGGTTGAATCCTATTTAACAAAAACTTGTACAGTATGATTGCTAGTTGGAATCTCTTGCGTTTGCGTATCTCTGAATACAATGCATACACATATGAGAACCCCAAATACGATACATATGTCCTCCAAAACATGAAATAAGAGATTTAGAAATTCATCAAGAGGTTGCTAAAGCAACAGTACAAAAGGAATGAAGGGAACTACCCCGTTAACTGCTTCCCAGCATCAAATTGGAAAACTTTTATTACTATGGTCTCAAACTGTAGCTGTAATATATATATATATATTTGGTCACTTTATTCCCTTCCTTCTTCCAACATTTCTTATGGTAATTGATTTGTCTAACCTATAATTCAGGATAACAGCCAAAAGGGGATTGTGTATGACAACATGTCTGAAACTGTTTCCAGGCAAGATTGATGCGAATGGGTCGTGATCACTTTAGGACTGATTACGTATAGACTTGATAAACGACATGGTTGAGGGTTTACGTACATTTTATTTAACAGGGAAATTGAGAAAAAGTTACCTGTCCAGTGCTATAATTAACAAATTTGACCAAGTCCTTTGCCCTATCGTAACTTTATTGGCCCTGAAAGAAATGAACCAAATTCAACCTCATGGAAAAAGTAAAAGGAAAGAAGAAAACTTCTACTTTTGTGTCTATTCAAGATACAGAAACATTTTTTTTTTAATTTCTTCCAGGGCTAAGGTTCTCAGTAGCTTAGCATGTCCTTCCCTTAATCATGACACCATTTCTTGAATCAATATCCTCAACCTCAACATTGATTTGTAGTAGTTAAAAATGTCTTTATATTAATTTGATTCAAGATTCTGATGGTTGCTGATCTCGAGGGAAAGGCAAAATGAGCTGCTTTCAATGTTGCATGACAGATGAAAGAAACAGTAAAAGGTCAAAAAAGGGCAGCAAGGAATCCGCCGGAGGGAAAGCCTTAAACGCATTCGCCAACATATCTTTGAGAAGTGGTATATTTCTATAACTTTCGCAACATTGTCTTGTTCTTCTACAATTAATCTTCATGTTGTTTCTTAGAAGGTTATAATCAATGAATGATCATATGAAGCTCTAACGTTTTCTTAAAATAAAATTAGCATGTCTAGTGCATATCCAAACCACGTCCCTTGATCACCATTACCAAATGCCTTTATTCAGAAGGAGATCTAAGGGCATGTTCGTTTCCTACTTAGAAGGCATTTTTTGTACTTCTATGCTTTTAATGGACTGGAAAATTACAACTAAATTATGCTATGGGATAATTAAACTGGTGGAACATTTGTCCATTAGACATGGGGATGAAAAATGAAAAAAGTTGACCTGAAAAGTTCAACGATTAAGGAAGTTTAGAACCGTAACGTCGAATTTTGTATTACTTGCCATTATATCATGTGATGATCATATTTCCAGAAGGTTTGATGAAGATAAAGCATTTGAATCGGTGAAAGAATCACATTCAACCAAGGAAGATAAGCAAAAGATGATTTGAGATCATTTCTTGATTTCTTCGCTTCAGAATTTCGATCCTGCAGTCCTGCTAAACTTAGAGAAGATCAGCAAGCGAAAATACCCAGTTATTTATCATAAATTTCTTTTTTGAATACCCGGTTTATGGACAAGCAGATATAATCATCATAACCAACCAATGTTTGTGTGTAAATGTACATGCGTAACTTACAACTGTAGAATTTTAAGACTATAAACTGATCATATGTTACTCTACAGATAGCAGCAGACGAAGGTACATAGCTGATGAAATTAAGAAGATAGGAAAAGGAAATATATCTGCTGAGATTCTGTCATACCGAGAGCTATATGCAGCAACCCAAAACTTCAATGCTGACAATCTGCTAGGTGAAGGAGGATTTGGAAGGGTGTACAGAGGATTTCTTGAAAGAACCAACCAAGTATTTTTTTTTTTCTTTCACTTGATTTCTCATGCAAATAAGCAAAAAGTATCTTTTAAATTACTGATAAGAATTTCTAAATTGCATCACATTTAGGTTGTTGCTGTCAAGCAACTTGACAGAAATGGCTTTCAAGGAAATAGAGAATTTCTTGTGGAGGTTTTGATTTTAAGTCTTCTTCACCACCCCCACCTTGTGAATCTGGTCGGATATTGTGCAGATGGAGATCAAAGGATTTTAGTGTATGATTATATGCCTAATGGCTCTCTTGAGGATCACCTTCTTGGTATGTAGAAATTAGTTTATTTGGATGATGTCTTCCTGCTCAGAAGACAGACACCACGGTCTTAAATGTTTATAAACTCAAAGATTTTGGGCTCCCTGAGAAAAGTTGTTTCAATTAATAACCTAAACACAGTTTTCCAAATCCATGATTTCATGTCACACAAAATTGGTTCAGTACTTGTGGGACTTTTCTATGTGCTATTTCAGCGTTAAGAGAGATTTTAGCTTCAACTGTACTCTTTTATACCTCATTAATGAGTTGCCAATAACTTCTCTTCTAATAAAATGTTC
Organism: Erythroxylum foetidum; assembly: GCA_026546835.1. Taxonomy (NCBI): domain Eukaryota; kingdom Viridiplantae; phylum Streptophyta; class Magnoliopsida; order Malpighiales; family Erythroxylaceae; genus Erythroxylum; species Erythroxylum foetidum. Next base: position 44,684,199 of record JANZLF010000222.1, read on the forward strand.
TCTTTTCAGAGTTACCACCTGGGAAGAAGCCTCTGGATTGGAATGCTAGAATGAGAATTGCCGTGGGTGCAGCAAAAGGTCTTGAATACTTGCATGAAACAGCGAATCCTCCTGTAATATACCGCGACTTCAAAGCATCAAACATATTATTAGACGAGAACTTCAATCCAAAACTCTCAGATTTTGGCCTGGCAAAGCTTGGTCCTACTGGCGACAAGACCCATGTGTCCACGAGGGTAATGGGGACTTACGGCTATTGCGCTCCGGAGTATGCATTGACAGGCCAATTGACAACAAAATCTGATGTTTACAGCTTTGGAGTTGTGTTCTTGGAGATGATCACAGGAAGAAGAGTTATTGACTATTCTAGACCAAGTGAAGAGCAGAATCTAGTTGCTTGGGTATGTTGAGTAATAGTCTTCTTTTCTTTGCCCTTATATAAAACAGCTTCCTTCAGAAAGTTAAACGAGGGTTTTGAATCAGATTAGTGTTGGGGTTTTAAAAAAATAGAAGATGAATGAGAGGAGATAAGATAAAGATTAAAAAAATACTCAAGTTATTTTATTATTAAATTTGGTTATCTTATATAGGTAAAATAAAAAAACTAAAATAGATATTTCATAATATTAAAAATAAACTAATACCTATTCTAAAGAAGTTTTAATAACTCCAAAAATTTTGAATTAGTCCTATAAGATCCAGTTCTTTATTGAATTTTTATGTTGATATACAAGTACTAAAGATTGATGGACAGGTCACAGAAGCAAACAATGAGCACTTACCTCTTGTTGTTGCATATATCCATTTCTGCAGGCGACTCCCCTGCTTAAAGACAGAAGGAAATTTACCTTAATGGCAGATCCATTGCTAGAAGGTAAGTACCCTCTTAAAGGTCTTTACCAAGCACTTGCAGTTGCAGCTATGTGTCTCCAGGAGGAAGCTTCCATTCGGCCTTTAATAAGTGATGTTGTAACTGCTCTCGAGTACCTAGCACTTAAGAACAGCGACGAGGACGAGGGTGGAAATGACTACGTAAATTCAGCTTCTCCTGATAGTCATAGTGATGGAGACCATAGTGAGTTTGGTAGATAACATGATTGACTGTACAGGAGAAGAAAGGGAAGGAATTATTTATGCAGATTATTTAACTGTTTCATGGAATTTATTGTCATGTTGCAGAATACTGCCATTTCTGAAACCAGTCCTTCTACCATTTCCAATGAATCTTTTGTTTTCCATTTCCATATTCTCCGGCCTCTTTGTTTCTTGTTCTGTTACTTTAGGATGTTTTCTTTTATATTTGTCTTATTCTCTGGCTGTCACATTCATATTTTATCTGGCACATGACTACGGAAGAACAATGAGGTGTTTTCCAGAATTCTCACTAGTATACATCTTCTGGCAGATGATTCTTTCTCCAAGCATGTTCTTGAAACCGACGGTCTTATTGGTTAGCTACTTACCAAGAAAATAATTAAACAATTAAATAGACTCAAAACTCAAAGACTCCTTTGCACCATGTGCCAGTAAGCCAATTTTCTACCAGGCGATAATCCCCGAACAAAATCAAAATTTCCCAATTTACTGTCCTCTTGTTTAGTCAAATATTGCTTACAAAAATGAACTACGAACTTTATGCCATTATAAGCCTAAACAAGAGATTTTTAGATTCCAGAGGAAATAAAGTCATACCTAATAATCCAAAGCTAAGTGTTTGTTATGAAAATAGTAGAACAGAGGAGAGAAGAAGAGAAAAGAAGAAGGAAGAATGCAGAAGGAGGAGAGAAAGCAAAGAAAAGCACAAGACAATATCTAGTTCATATATTTTTAATATCCTTGAGAAATGATTACAGTATTTTATATTACCCAAAGTTACATTTACAACTGGATAATTGGCGAATAAAAATATGTAACAATTCCTCCTAATTTAGAAAACCTTGTCCACAAGATTTAACAGAGAAATTATCAATGAAGTTTACATAATAGATAAAAAAGAAACAACCATGTTTTCTTTTTGATGAAAATGAACTTCTTTTCGTCTCCTTTCTCCAAATGTCCTTTGATTGTTATTCTCCTTCTAATATTTAAGTTGGTGATTATGAAGATAGAGAATGATTTTAATTTCTTTTCCTAGTTGTTCTCCATTAATGTCAATGGTGAATGAGTCACCATAAGACTTCCACATATGTTGGCCCATTGTCAGCATCAATGATGAATGAATTACGAACTTGATATTACCATGTGTATTCCTCATTATTCTATTTTATAGTCACCATAGTATTTATGTTAAAATTCAAGTTGCTCCCGAGCCTCTTTTCTTTAACATAAGTACTCATCTTTCTACCATTAGTGCTGGTATTTTCTGAAGCAGTCATTCCTCTCAATTGCATAAATTGATTAAAGATTACTTTAATTTCTACATCCATTTCTAATTTCAAATATGAGATTCCTTAATTTTTTGGATATTTTATTCAAGCTTCTTAAACTATTCATTACAATCATCTTCTGTCATGTTTATGAAATTTCTTGACCGAGAATCGTAAAACTCTGATACCATTTATTATGAAAATACAAAAAATAGAGGAGAGAAGAAGAGAGAAGAAAGAAGAATCCAAAAGGTGGAGAGAAACAGAGAAAAGCACAAGAGATCCTCCATAAACGATTACAGGGGTATTCTATATTATCCACGGTTGCATTTACAGTCGTATAATTGTTGTATAAAAATACGTAACAATTCCTCCTACTTTAGAAAACTTTGTCCACAAGGTTTAACAGAGAAATTATCAAGCAAATTTACAAAATAAATAAAAAAAGAAAGAACAATGTTTTCTTTTTGACTAAAATGAACTTCTTTTCATCACCCTTCTCCAAGTGCACAATAACATTTTGATTGTTATTCTCCTTTAAATATTTAAATTAGTGATTTGAAGGTGGAAATTGATTTTAATTTCTTTGCCAAGTACTTCATTAATGTCAATGGTGAATGAATCCAACTTAAGACTTCTATATGTGTTGCTCCTTATTGTCAGCATCAATGATGAATGAATTACTAACTTGAGATTTTTATACGTGTTTCTCATTGTTCTGTTCTATAGTCACCACAGTACTCATATTAAAATTCAAGTTGCTTCCAAATCTCTCTTCTTTAGCATTATTATCCATCATTTTAGCATTAGTGCTAGTATTTTCTGAAGCAACCATTCCTCTTGATTGTATATATTGATTGAACATTGCTTTAATTTTTTACATCCATTTCTCGCTTCGAATATGAGATTCCTTAATTTTTTGGATACTTTCTTCAAGCTTCTCAAACTCTTGATTCCAATTATCTTCTGTCATGCTTATGGAATTTCCTAGCCAAGAATCGTAAGGCTCTTATACCATTTGTTACAAAAAAATATGAAGAATAAATGAGAGAAGAAGAAAGAAGAATCCAAAAGGAGGAGAGAAGGTAGAAAAAAGCATAAGAGAGAGAAAGACAATAACTAATTTATATATTTTTCATATCCTCGAGAAATAGTTACGGGGGTATTTTATATCATCCATAGTTGTATTTACAGTTGTGTAATTGTTGTTCAAACATACGTAACAGTCTTACTCTTATAATGGAAGAAAGTGGCTTTTGAAATTGATATCCTATTATTGTGAGTATTCCTTAACAGCTAATTGAGCCTTGTGAATACTTCTATGTAGTTTTCATGGCACTCTTCCTTTTTTTATATAGTTTCAATGCTTCAATAAAGGTTGTTAGGTCTAATATATATAAGGCTTATATAGCCTTATAGGCATCCCTTAATGATAGAATTGCTTTTGAAAGAGTTAAATTATTTGATGAGTTTCCATTGCTAATGCTTGAAGAATATTAATTTGGTGATATCATAAGAGATGAACTTGAGGCAGATTTTGGTTGAACGTTAGTTTGTAGATCTTTATTTTTAACTAAAATTTTAAATTTAACATCATCACTAAATCCAACTCCCTTCTTCCCTTCTTCATTAAAGACAACATTCCTTCTAATAATCACTTTATCATTAACAAAATTATACAGTTTGTATGCTTTAAATTATAAGTAACAATTAACAAAAATATACTTTGTTAATTTTTTATCAAGTTTGTTATAATTATGAGAGTCAATCAAAGTATGGACAGTACAAACATATATTTTTAAGTGGATTATACATAGTTTTCCACCACTTTAAGCTTCGTATAATGTTTTATCTAAAATAATCATTATTGGTGATAAATTTAACAAATAAATAGCAGTAGCAACTCTTGCACAAAGATTACTATGCAAATTCTTCACTTTTAATTAGCTTCTAGCCATCTCAATAAAAATTTGAGTTTTTTATTCAACAACATCATTTTGCTTTGGTATGTATGGAGAAATTAACTTTCTGTGCTATCCCTACTCATCATAAAAATGAACGAATTCATGAGATAAAAACCTACCTCTTATTTTAATCCAAAGCATCTTGATGTTTCTTCTACTTTGTTTCTCAATTAATTCCTTGAACTTTTTAAATATCTCAAACGTTTTTTAATGATTTTGTTTTCGTGGGACCCCATAAGTCAAACTGTATAATCTCAAAACAACTAAATGCTCTTCTTGACTTTCCTAAAGGAAGTGGTTTTTTATGCTGTTTCTTATCACCCTTCACTTATATAAAAACTCAATTATAAGCAATCTAAACAACATTTCCTTTAAACTTAACAAATTCAAACCTTTTTCAAATGCATGTATTGTAAGTATCATAATTGAGCCTCGGTTTTTTTTGACAATAAGAACATGATTTTCAATATTAGAATTTTCAAGTGGGAATGTCATTTGAGTTATTCAAACATTGGCTATAACTTGATATATTTTTGTATCTCTAATCTTACAAAGATATTATCAAACAAAATTGAATACTTACTAACAATAAGTTTTCCAATATTTAAGAAGTTTTAAGATAAAATAGGAATAAAATAGACATTATAAAGGAGTTTTACATTACTATAACCACTATACACAACCACATTACCTTTTCCATCTACTTACATTTGTTTGTCATTTCTTAGCTGCATATTAATCTTGTATGACTCATTATCAATAAACCAAATCTTGTTGCACGACTCATCAAACTCCTTAAAAAAATGACATTATCCTTATTATTTGATTTCAACAAACCAAATATTGTTGAAAGTTTTTATTTCATTATGATAGGCCACAAATGACTTGATCTCTTCCTCCTCTTGTTTTATATCACTTGTTTGTTTTCCAACTTTCCATATTTAACTTTTACATGCCCAAATCGATTGCTGTAATAACATTGAACACAAATTCTATTTCTTTAGTTTTCAATTAGTAGCAATTTATTGGTGTGCTCATCACCTTGTCCTCTTTCATAACCTATTCCATGAAATCCCCCTCCACCGCGTCCTCAAACCAATTACTACATTTTTCTTGATTTTTTATTAGACTCTTCACCTTTCATATGAATGGCTTTTTTCTTATTTTTCAAATTTTTTCTATTTAGCCTTGCTTGATGAGATTGTAAAGATCACATCATTTCATTAAATAAGCATATTGTTAAGTTCTTGGACTCAATATCTACAACTATATGATTGAACTTTTGTAGCAAGCTTCTTAAAACTTTTACAGCTATGGTTTGATTAGTAATTTGTTCTCCATAAGATCTCAATTGAATTAATAATTGTAAACATTTGAGATAGAAAATCTTATATTGACTCTCCACCATTCATATGCAATGTTTCAAAATCATAGAAAAGAGATTGTATTTTACTTTTGAGGAGCCTGAAAACATTATTGCAAAGTAATCTAAGCATCTTTTAGGCAGTTGTCATAAACAACATGTTGAATAAATAATAATGTTTTAAAGTCCTTTTTTTATTTTGCCTTAACCTAGCCTCTTCATCCATATTAAGATATCCTTTTCACCTAAGTCATAATAAATATTGATATTTAAACAAAGTTGTCTTTTTATACTCCATAATTCAAAGCATTCACCTCTAGAGATAGGAATTGATGGTTGAGAAATACGCATAGAACAATCTTTTCTCGCCATAAGTTTTAAAACTAATTAGAAAAGAACTTGGCTTTGATATCAAAATGTTGGTTAGAGTACAAAATTAAAGAGTTAAAAAATACTTAATAGAAATCCAAAAATGAAAGTCTTTGAATTGAAATTATGCAAAGCATCAACTTATTTAACATGCCTTTAAATAGGTGTTACATAGAAAAAATTTGACTGAATTATTAACAACAACATAATAATATCGAAACTATAAAATAGACATTAAGGAACTAACAAGTCAGCTGACTAAAGATCAAGTTAAGAAATATTTGATAGTAGTAAAATTTGAAGAAATTATCTAGTAGTAGACATTTGATCGTTGATTCAGTAGACCAACCACTTAATATAGTATGTATACACTCTCTCTAAATGTGTTTCAAAAAGATAAATATGAAGTAAATGTAATAGTACTCTCACCTTAATCATTTTCAATGAGTGACCATAACTAAAGTTTAAATTTCTTGCCTTATAAGTATATAATAACTTAATAGATATTATAGATTATATGGTACGCTATTGCAAATTTAAATACTTGTATGATACATAAAATACCATGCAATGTAAAGCCTTCTAATCTACATTGGTTAGAGTGGTAAGGGGTTAGTTTCAAACTATACCTTACAAGTTCAAGCAATTAAATGCTCATTTCGAATTACACTTCTTAAGTAATAAATCAAACCTCAATTTTCATTGACTATTTATGACACCATTCAAACACAGAGAAAAAACCTTCGGCAATATATGTAGAGGTTAAATACAGAAGCCATATAAATTAGAAACATCAATAATTACATAATAATAGTAGCATATAAAAGGGGGTTACAAAGGCTTTAACTGATGTGGAAGTCCTTAATCATAAATAAAGCACCTAGTTACAAAGATATAACAAAGGTTTCTTAGATTTATCAACTTAAAGGCAGTGTAGTGTTTGCTCAATAAGTCAAAGAGCGCAAAACTAAACTAACTCATTCATGATCAAAAGAGTGATAGAATCTACAGGTTGTGGATTTGAATAGAGAAAAGATGCTCCCAAATCTAGAATTGAATGTGTTTGTTCCCTTACTATATGTAAGTTAGGCAACTCCATGACAAGTTTAGGCATGCTTTAATAGTGATTATGCTAACAAAGACGCGGTAAGATGAATTCCAAAGTTCACTATTAATTAATGACTTATATAAAAGGTAATCATACAGATAAAGATTACTAAGATAAATTCTAAAGTATACAACTAAATGAATACTTATTTTAAAGCCGATTGTGCAAAGGAAGATAATGTAAGATGAACTTAAATTTTATGGAAGAATGCAAACTTGCCTCAAAGTCTCTCATGTAAGACAAATTCAGAGTTCGCGACTAAATGCAAATTAAGATCATACAAGAAAAACAAACTCCTTAGTTTGAGGCTAAAACATAAGTTATGCAGATCCGAAAGATAAAATATATGATTAAAGGTATAAATATGCTTCAGTTGATAAACAATCGTAAAAAAATAGCTCATATAATGAATAAATAATTAGTCAAACATCAAATAATATGAATCTATCAATCAAGAAATCTTTTAATACATAAACAAAACCTAATATAAAAGATAGGTTAATTTATTAGAATTAAAGGGATTTAGAAAGAATAAAGCATGGTATTGGTCTTAGAGAGTGAACGAGGATCAATTTATATGTAAATATTTTACATAAGAAGCCATATAAGCCATTAAAAGACACTACATATACAGGTATGCAGAAGAAAATCATTTAATGTGAGACTAAATTTCATCATTGGGCCTAGTATTGCAAGCTTTATTCAATAAACTTGAAATAACTCTATAAACTTATTTTCTATAATGCCTTTAATGGTCGAAGCATTAATCGATATACTACATGAAATAGATCATTGAACTTCAGGTTTAGAACTTAAACTTCCTTATTCTTCAAAAGTTGTCAAATTTTTTTTACTGAATCTCATTCCCCATTAAAACTTACAAGACAAATGATATTCTATAATCAAAAGTTGAATCCTAAATTATAATCCTTCATGCCTTGATGTTATCCTTTAGCCTCTTTCTGCTTTCTTTATTGTTGATTTCCCCCTTCCCCACTCAGCTTTCATTTTCTTGTTAGCTAAATTTTACTTTTCTTTCCCACCTTTTCCAAAGGCTATTTTTATTCTTTTTCTGGTATGGAGATAGTTGAGAAAATTGTTGCTTTTCCTAGCACTATGGCATCTCCTCCTCTCCTCTACTTGGCTTCAACTCTGGAAACTCCTCCATACCATTTGCTAATTTACTTCCTATATAACCAAGCTACTACTTCTTTCCAGAATGCCTCTTCAGCTTTGACTTTTTCTTCCTCTATTTGTAATACCTCCAAACTCTAAAATTTCTCACATCTTCCTAACATTACTTTTGTTCCTTAACTTCATAGTCTTAGAGTGCCTCTCCCTTTTGGGATATCTCTCACTTGCTTTCATCCTACTCCTTCTCTCTTGTTATTATTATGGTAAAACTACTATTGTAGTGCTTAATAATCCATTTTTGAAGACAACTTATGAGCATTTTAGGACTTTTATTCCTTCTATTCCATTTTAGGACTTTTGTTCCTTTTGCTCCTTCTCTAAACCTGCTTAGTAAATCTTGGAATCAAGTGGTTAGGGATTATAAATGGTTATGGATTATAAACCAAGAGATAAACTTAGATATATTCCCCGAGCAAGTGCTTAACTTCCACTATTATTTCTCCCTTCTTGAAATGCTTAATACTGGACAAACCAAACGAAAAACCACTTTGATTTTTTTCCTTAAGAAAACAGCTTCATTCCTTTAGATTAAGGTTTAGACTGATAAGGAAAAGTGGGATTTGTGCAAATAATCATAATTAAAGAAGATTATTTCCTTTTTAAGTTTAGAGGCATACATAGAATGATTGTTGTTTAGAATAAGGTCCTTTTGGAATGGTATGCTTCTATTCCTCCTTAAATGGTATATTGGTATGAAGTAAACAAAAATGACTTTATGAGCATCCCTTTTATGGATTTTTTTAATAAAATTCCTTTGGAATATTGGTAAGCCATATGTCTTTGTTATCTTATAAGTGTTTTAGGTAGATCAATCAGTCTTGATGAGCATATCACAAGTTTAAGAAGAATAGGATATGCCAAGGTTTGCTTGAGGCCGAAAGAGACATTAAACTACATTATATACTTTTAAAACAAAGGCTTAAGCTATGCTTGGTTGAACGTAAGATTTTTAATAGAATGGAATGGTTTGTAATGGAATATAATGTAAATGGATATAATATTAGAAAATTGTTGTTTGAGAGGGATGGAAGGGTTTATAATGTAATATAATGAAATGTTATTTATCATGTTACATTCCTAGAATGGAATGGAATGTAATGTGAAACCCTCCCATTTCATTCTATTCCATTCCATTTTATTATAAACCTTCCTCCCAAATTCTAGAATAATATTAAATTTCATTCTATTCCATTAATAAAAACCCAACTAAACATAGCCTTAATGAAGAGAAATGGTTGATGAATTATAAAATCTCCTTCGCTTATCCTTGGAAACCTTATCAAATAAACTAAGTTAAGATATGGAGAAAGAAAGGAAGTACTAAAAATCCAATAGTTTAAGGTTACTTCCTATTAAGGTAACCTAGCAAACACAACTTCCCCATTTATAAATCCTCTAGAATTACCAAATCCCTCATCCATTAACACTCCTATTGAAAATTAAGGGAATGATATGAATATATTTGTTAATGGAGTAATGAAAAAATTTGAGGAATGGACTACTATACTTTCTCATAATCACTCTTCTAATGGTGCGCTTGTTCACAATACTACAAAGTTTACAATTATTATAGAGGCTAAGCTAAAGGAGAGTTTAGAAACTTCTAATAAGCTCATCTTTACTTTGGCTTAGGCTTCTAATGCAAGTAAAAAATGGAAACTTTCAAACATGTCTCAATTAGGAAGCTAGAAGAAAATTTAAGGGAAAGGTCTTGCATACCCCTACTTCTTAATTATCATTTCTTGAAATGTCGGGCACGTGAATTGCCAAAGTTATAGGCAATCAATGATTACCTTCTGAAAGAAAAGCCTTCTATGATTGGCTTGTTGAAAACCAAGATTAAGAAGTAATATTTTAATAAGGGATTTTGTTCCTTAGTAATAAATGATTTACTTTATTTAACCATTGAACTCACTATAATGGTAAAATTATAATGGTTTACAACCTTGATATTATCATCATTCTCCATACTCAGCATTCTAATCAATTCTTAATCCTCAAGTGCTTTTATTCTCCCATTAAGGAAGTTATTAATATCATATATATCTATGCAGAAAATTTTGGCATTTCAAAGGTAGTAGCTTTAGGAAGATTTGAAGTGTCTCTAAAACTCTATCAGTGGGCTATGGATAGTGATGGGAGACTTTAATTCATCTTATTTCACAAAGAAGCAACTGATTTAAGCTTCTATCTAGAAAACATGATGATGATTTTAGAAAGTGTTTAGGTATGAATAGTCTTATTGATCTATGCTTCAAAGGAAACTTCTTCACCTGATTTAATAAAGAAGAAGGAAAATTGCTCATCAAGAAAAAAGCTTGTGGTTAATCAACTCCTCTTAGATGTTTATTTTTCCTAATAACTCTGGATTCTTCAATGCTCCTTTTGTCTAGGATCATTATCCCTTTGAATTCCATATTTTAATTCCATAAAAAGACTGAAAATCCCTTTCAAATTCTACAATTTTGTTAACAAACTTGAGGTTTATGTGGAGGTTACAGTGAAAAGGCTCTCTATACATTTTGAAGGTTATAATGTTAGTAGTGTGCCCTAGGCCAATGGACATATATGTGATTCATGTATTAACACTATGACTTGTTAATAATATATTA
>JANZLF010000222.1:44699091-44709922 GCA_026546835.1 Erythroxylum foetidum
TATTATATGAGATATAATGGGCCGAAACTTATTGGGCTTTAATGGGATTAGGTTTTCTCTATAAATAGAGAAACTTAGGTCTCATAAGAAGGGTGACACCATTGAGAGACGAAACCCTAGCCACCCTTCGAGAGAAAACTATGCGGCATTCGGAAAGAGTTTCAGGACGTGCTAGCACACGATAGCCGTTGCCCGGATCGTTCATATTCGTGTGGATATCGGTAGAGGGAATTCGCTTATTGTAGTGTCTACGAATCCGAAAAAGAAACAACCAATCCACGTCAGAAAGGTATTTTCGTACGTCCTGTGTATTTTCGGTTATACTTCATATTGTGTTATGGTCTTTTCCGCAGCGTATTACGAATACTCAGGCCATACGTGATCCAACATATAAATCATACAAACTCATGAGGAATCTTCAGGTAATCTGTGATGAGCTTAAACTACTTCATAGTAATTGTAACTATTGCTAGGAAGGATCTCTACTCAACTCAGGAGAAGCTATATGCCAAACCTGATGACTCTTCCTTGAAACATCATAAGAAATATGCTTTTAGTAAATATTTGTTTGCTCTGAACATTCATAATTCTATAGTGAAACAAAAAAGTAGAGTTTTTTTGGATAAAAGAGGAGGATATCGAGTTAACATATAGATTTAAAGATATTCAAGCAAGAAGGAACTCTAATAAGATTCGTGGTATTGCAAATATGAATGGAGTTTCTTGCTGGGACCAAGATAAGCTAAAAGAACTTACCTATGACTCTTTTAAAGACTCTTTAGGAGCATGTGTTATTTCCTCTATTTCGATACAAGAGCTAATCCTTTTATTTACCCTTGTCTAACTCAAAACTAATTCAATTTACTCAACTCGCCAGTCACTTCCTTAGAGATTAAAAAGAGCCCTTTTCAGTATGCATCCCAGTAAGGCTCATAGTTTAGATGGTTTAAATATCTCATTCTTTTAGAATTATTGGAGTGTGTTTAGTAATTATGTTATTAGTATTGTTAAGCAATTATTTAGTATAGGGATCAAGCTCAAGGAATTAAACAAGAAATTCATTTATCTGGTTTCGAAAATTCCTAATCCCACTTCCTTTTAAGACTACAAGTCTATAGCCTATTGTAACATTGTTTAACTTTAAGATTGAAATCAATGATGTGTGATCTAATAAATCCTTCACAAGGTGCTTGTATACCTAGTATAAATATTGGTGATGAAATTTTGATAGATTAGGAGATACTTAGATCTTATCATTACAAAAAAAATCAAAAGTTGATCCTTTAAGATTGAATTTTATATAGCAATTGATACGATCATTTGAAAGTTTATCTTCAATGTGTTGCATACTTTTGTTTTCTCCTATATCTACATTTAATGGACAAATCAATTCATCGTCACTCCCTTTTATAGCATTCTTGTCAATAGCAAGCTTATTGCTTTGTTTAAAGGAGCTAAAGGAATTAGACAAGGTGACTTTTATATCCCCTTACATCTTTACAATTTATGTTAAGGTATTAAGAAAGTTCATCTCTTATAATATTTTGCAAGGTATGCCTTTCAAATATCACTATAAATGCAAGTATATTAAGCTCTTTACTTTATCTTTTGCAGATGACTTGATCTTAGTTGATGAAATTGATAAACTTGTAGTTGATACTCTTATGTACTCCCTCAATCAATTTTCAGTACTTTTAAGCCTTAAAGTCAACACCTCCAAAGTCACCTGTATATAAAACTTTGCTCAAGTAAATTAGCACTTGGACTCTCCAGCTTTATAGGACTTTAATTGCAAAAAGTTCCTTTTAAATATTTGAGCATACCTATCATTACTTTAAGACTTGTAAAGTTTGTGCACCATTGTTTGATTCAATTTTTAGAAGAATTGATAGTCAAAAAAATAAAGTACTCTATGACACAGTTATGTGTCAGCATACTATGTCCTAACTGAACAACCTGGATACTTATTGGTATTCACATATCTTCTTGTCTTAGAACCTTATTAAGGCTATTGAATGGTTGCCCAAGAATTTTCTTTAGATTAATGGATCACTCAATAAGGGCATAGCCAAGGTTGGTTGAAAGGAGCTTTGTTTGCCTAAAAAAAAATGCAGGAGGCCTAGTATCGAATTTATAAGATTCATTTATCAAGGTTCTTTAGGCTAAGAGAATGTAGAGACTTTATAATAATCACTAGTCCTTATGAGTTAAATGGATGAATAAAGATTAATTAAAAGGTAATAACTTTTGAATATTAAGTGCCAACTTGATGCTTCTTAGACTCTCTAACTTTTGAGCTATAAAGTGCCACTTTGATATTTCTTAGACTCTGAACCAACGTTTAAATCTTGGACAAGTGAATAGAATATCATATTGAAAATGGTGAAAGGATCAGCTTCTAATTTGATGATGGGTATAATCTAAATCGTCTCTACTCACTTCATGCTTTCGTCACACCGCTTCTAAGTACTTGATCATCCTTAAATTAGGATTGAGTCGTTAAATTTAAGGGATATGGAGGAAAAGAAATTATAGTCTTTCAACTTAAGGAAATGAAGTCTCCATTCTTCCTTAGATCCATTTACAATCGGATCAGAGAACTAATTATGGCTAATGAAACCCACCTTAAACACAGTTGGAATTTGTCTTCATTTGGCTAATTGTGTACCATCTCTCATCCGGTTGCTCAACTGGGAAAAGCTGGAGAGTCTTTTACAGCCCTTCAATCATTTATACACCGTTTTTGTCAAAGACATATGATTCTGTTTGTACTTTCACTATCTCATAGAGTCTAAGAAAATATGGTTCTCTTCTCACTATCTCATTTTAGCCCCGAATGCTTCTACCAGAGTTGTAGATTGCAGGTTTGCATATTGCAACCCTCAAACTGAATCACAATATTCTAACATACGCAATTCAGAAAGTTCGTCTAAGCATATCATGTTATGAAACTAGAACACAGGAACTTTGAAGATATTTAACGACCAACTGATCTTGGAAGGGCCTACCGACTCAGCTGAGGTTTCAAGGGCGACTGCACGTCCAGGCCCTTTCACAGCTTGGTGTCGTTCTATCTGATCTATCCTAAATGACAAATAGGTAGCAATTAAGAGTACTCAGGTTTACATTGTCAATGTCTTTGAATATGAATTTGTATCGACTTGCAACATATTGATGGCAAATTTTTAATCAATCACCTTCCACTGAAAAATACTTCAAACAATTTTACAGGAAACGATACACCTGTAAAAGTAACCAGCATCCCTTAAATTTTGCCCTTGTTAAAGGGGCAGAATAGGGCTGCGAAATGAATACACCAATGTATACATGCACAATGATCAACCGGAGCTGGCATGAAGTTTTTCATTTACAATTATCATGTAGACTTGTAGACATTACGATATGTATACAGCAAGCAAATCATCCAACAAAAGCACTCACCATGCAGCACCTATTAGCTCATTCAACAGTAACTACTTCTCAAAATGTTGTAATTCGATTCCCCAGGCTGAAGCCAACTGCAACAAAAGTTGGTCAGGTGCGGCACCCTCCCAGTCCTCAGGTAGGTCCATTGAAGTTGAAGTTTCATGCAGGTTCAGCAAAATATCCCTCTTCAAGTCCATGGTAATGCCCATAACATCTGGTCCATTCTCCATCACTATTTCTACCAACTGTTAGCAAGGCAAACAAAGTAACACTTAGAAAATTCTATCATTTGATAGCTACTTGCGGCAGCTAAAATGACCATAAATTTCCCGGGCAATTAAACGACGATGCCTAAATGGCAATTAGAGTTACCAGTATATATCAGGAAACTGAATCTGATAATGTAATCACCATTATAAATTGATTTTTCCTACCATCATTCCATAGGCTAGATCTCACACCTTAGTCAATAACGGCCAACTCATGGAAGTTCCTTAAGGGCATTTAAGGATGTTCTCCGTAACCCTTCTTAGGGCTGTCAGAAGCTATCTTCTTATTACCCTTTGTCATCTTTTAAAAAAAGGACTGAACTCAAAACTAATGAATCACTAACAAAAGATTTAGAAATTTATCCAAGAGCCTGGATTACTTGAGGCAAATGTATACCTGCTGAATCCACGACAAACTGATGTCAAGCAAGTTCTGTTCCAGTAGAAATTGCCCAATAGCATGTAACACCTCACAGGCTGTCTCATTGGAAAGTTGGTCAATTACTGGGCCTGACCTATCCAGAAGCTTCACGAGTAAGAGATCGTCCCCTGTAGACAAAACTTCAGCATAAGCTGTATCCACATCACCCATTTTAAGGGAATCCATTGCATTACTCCAGGAAGTCCAAATAGGATCGCGATCTTGCCCAATACTGTCATCTCCCATAGCTTCTGCAGTCAACTCAGGCATGGCCACCCTTCCAGACCTCAATGATCCACTGTCATCCCCTGCTACTCGAATAGCTTCCAAGGTAGCTTCATCCTTCGATGCTTGCCAAACGCTTCTAGCTGAAGGCCCTTCACCAAGCCTAAGAGGTCCAGCCCCTTTATCCCAAGCTCTCCTACTGCCAACCTGGTCGCTATCATGCTCCGCTTTAGGTGATCTAGCATCCATAGGACCACCATTTGGACCTCTCCTCGAGCCAACCTGTCCATTTCTGGATGTACCATACGTGGAGAAATCCCAAGTATCAGAAGTATCAGATCTCCAATGAGGGCCCCTCCTCCTGATGCCAGATGCAGTGGCATCAGATGGGGTAAATCTCTCCCCAAAAGGTGCACGTCCATTATACTTAGCATTGGGATAATCAGAGAAGCCATTATATTTCCCTAAAGGTCGACTAGACGACCCCTCAAATCCCATAGCAAAATTGGCTCTCCTACTAGATGAAATTGACAAATCACGTGCCATATCTTCAACAACCCTCTCAAGACCCCTGACTCTGTTCTCTAAAGTTATCATGCTATCATGAGACCCACCCATGAAATCCTACAATGTTGAACATCAAGTTAGATAAAACAATAGGAAATGTGTGGACTAGGATGATTTGTAGGACAAACCTTATACTTACCTGCAACATGTTCATAAGATGAGTTTGTTGTCTTTCCAATTGCAACAGTTGCCTTTGAATGGCCAACCAACTTCCCTTATTGTTTATTAAAGGTCCATCTGATTGTCCATCAGATTTAGGAAAACCTGTATGAGATGATTCCCTGTGATGTACGTCAATCCCATCATCCTCTAATGTTTTAGTTCTAGAGTCTTTCCCAGCAGCCCCTCTCTCAATGTTTCGATACTTGTTCAAACATCCACGAAGATCATCTGTCTGAATGTTTCCAAATCGGTTTGATCTCCTCTTAGATTCAGAATCATTTGGTTCTGATTCTTCCTCATTATTTACATTCGAAGAGTTGAGACATTTACGAGGAACAATAACTTCCACAGGAAGATCACCAGAACTCCTTGTTTCAAATTTTTGAAAGAATTCTGGGTTTAACTCCTTGTCTGACAGAGCTGGTGCTTTCTTCTTCAATATTACAACTGCCTTCTCCGGAATGCTTCCACCTTTGCTTTTTGGAACAGAATCCTTAGTTGGTGAGGAACCACTGGACAAATCCTTTGCTAATACCTCTGTTCCTAGTGTGCTCTTGTCTGACAACTCTGATTGCTCAGGACGGTAAACATCTGCAGCATTGTATTAAAATGATCAGAGAAGCATGGATAGGTAATAAAATGATCACTTTCAAGATGAACATAATACTTAATCCTCACCCTGAGAAGAAGCTTTCTGATCATCTGAAACCCCATCTCCTTTCCCTGCAATTTTCTTCCATAGTTGCAATGCCTCTGTCATGCTATCTCTTACGGGTTTTATCTGAAATTGAAGAGTAATTTTTTTCCAGTTGATACAACCTTAGTGCAAAAAAGTAACACTTCCTTTTACCATGATCTTTTGGACGATACTTCTCAATCAAGGAAGAGTACTTACATCCTTGAAAAATGCAATATAATATCTTTATCTCTAACACCATGAATAAGAGAAATGATTTTTAAAAAAGCATGAGAATAATGCTTACATTCAACAAACAATCTACAAATCTGTTGAGACAAGCTGGTCATTAATTCAAGACCTTTTTACCAGGCAATTCCAATACTTGACTGGACTTTTGGCTCAAAACCTGCAAAGTTCTCTCTCAAGAACCATACTTATAGAGGTGATAACAAAAGCAGAGCAATCTTTTGTTATCAAATCTACCAGTGAAAGAACAAACAAAGGTAGGGGAAATTTTGTTTCACATAGGTAGCTTTTCTTCAACTTTAGCTAATCATATCACAACCACTTTAAAAGATGATAAAGGATTTACAGTTATTCAAGGAAGACTGCCCTATCCACCTGTATTTCTTATCCTTCCTGAGTAAGGATCTCAATAGCCATGGGACACAATCGTTCATATAATATTTCAAACTTACACTGAGTACAGAGCTATTCTTTCCCTGGGATAGTTAATTATACAGCTCGTCTCCATTCTCATCAAACAAAACAGAGAGTTATAAACAATTTGACACTCTTCTAGCTATAGCCCTCCTTAACCATAGGCTGTTTCAACATAAAGTCATCATCTCTTTTGTTTGTGAAGCAGAAATTTCAAGAATATTGCACTTTCAGAAAACATCTTAGAGTCATCGGTTTCTGCTCACTAGAAAAATAAATAAGGTACCGCCAAAGCTATGTTCAAAGGCTATGCCTAATTTGTCAAATTCCCAAAATATATATTCATAAATATACTGCATATAATTTCTCATCAGCCTCATTTTGTGTAGAACCTCCACTATGAAAATATGCAACAAAACAAATATGAAATGATACAAAGGAAAATTTTCCATTAACTGCTTTTCCACATTTTAAATGTTTAAACATCAAGCGCAGATACTGATTGGCATCAATATTAAGAAGACTAATCTCTTCAACAAGGTTAGCAAGGAATACCATATTTGGAATGCACCCTTGCAGTTTTAAGTGTTTACATGAAGGTGATCTTGACATGAAACAGTAAACAAGATAATTTTCAGAGGACAATAGAAATAGAGGTCAGTGTAAAACCTTAGGTAATAAGAACTATCAATGTTTTGTGAAATTGAATAACTAATATTAAGGATGATCAGCAGTCAAGAATATTGCAAATTTAAGGTCTAATACACAAAAGGACAGATTTAAGGAAACTACCTTGTCAAAACGGCAACCCTCAAGCACTGTAAGTGTAGAATTTGCAGGCCCTTCTGCAATCAATTTGCTTGAATGCAGTCCTAGAGCACACAAAGAATCAGCTGCAGCTTTACGTGTTGCCCAATCTGTACTCCCAAGACATTCATGAATACTTTGAAGCAAAGGTTCCAAATTCTGTGGTGCAACTGCTCCCACCTGTAACAGTGACATTAGAATCCCATCATAATGCATCCCTTTACAGAGGACTGCATAACCATGCAATGCAATTCAAAACAATCAAGAATCATCTCTCAGAAAAAAATAATACAACAAGCATCTACAGAACAAATATCATAGAAACATTTTACCCAACCTGCGAGAGACTAGAAACAACACCCAATAATGCAGCCTTGGCCCGGAAAGTTTGACTATTAAACAACTTACAAATCCTAGGACACAGTTTCTGGAATAGCTTGATTGTTGTGACATTTGAGGCTGCATTATCCACCATTTTTGCCATACACATTGCTGCACCCAATTGAACAACATTGTTCTGCTCTTGCATTGCCTTCAAAATTGGCCCTACAAACAACTGCACTCTACTTTCTGCTCCTCTCTTTAAATATAATCTTGATAAATCCCCAATTGCCTGACAGCAGGCATTTCTAATGCTTGGGTCTGAATCCATTAATGTCTTAACAATATTGGATATGATTTTTGATAAATTCTTCAATTTTAAATCATGGCGAACATGACAACAAAAAGATAGTAAGTGTAGAGATTCCTTTTTAACCACAGGCTTGTTGGCAGGATCAGAGCAGGAACTATATAGGGAATTCAATAGTATTGGGAGGGCTTCTGTGGGTACGGATTGAGTGATCAAACAGAGATCTTTGAGGGCAATTTGGTAAGTGTCATGGTCAGCAAGTTTGGAAAGGGAAAGAAGAATATGCTGCTTCATTGCAGCATTGGCAATCTGTGTAGAAACAGAAGAAGATCTAGAGGAGGATGCATTTGATGTTTTATTTACGAGGTTTGAATGTTTCATGAATCAGAATGAATGTCTCCTTACAGTGTCTGAATTGCATAAGGGAAAAAGGGAACAACAGGTTAAATTAGTAAAGGGGAGAAAATTGGTTGTGATAAGTGGAGTGAGAAAAGGATCCAGGGGAAGATTAATTCAAGGTTTTATTAGAGAAATTCAAAGAATTTGGATATTTGAATAGCTTTCTGTTCATATTGCATGACAGAATGAGAAAGGTTGCACTGGAAAGGAGTCTCAGAAATCAAAGCTAAAAGGACTTATGAGAAGCAAAATGAGAAAACAAAAATGTAGCACTAATAAAATAATTGGCATTTTCTCAAGCTTTTCCAAATTACTTTTTAATAAATCAAATGCTGCTTGATGTAGGTCATAAAAAATGATGATAAGAAATTCAATTCTAACCCTTCCCAAGAGCTGAATTGGCCTCCAACTTAGGACAAAGTTTGGAGTAACCAACAATAAAATGGTAAACTTAGCTACATTGCCAAATCTTCTCTTGTCCTCCAATATCGATTGCCTATATTTAGAATAAAGAACATAGTAAAGATAATAGAAAAATCATTTCCTGCACCATCAAGGGTAATAAACACCCAAATTTGTGGATGATGGTTTATTTGTCATCCTAAATTCATTTTAACCAAATAAAAATATCAAGAGTGCCTTTTGCTTGCCAAACCAATATAGACGCCATACAACAATACCAAGCAGAAAAACACCCAGTACTGGACTGACCATAAATCGACATCTAACAAATAATTGCTAACCCCAAAAGACATAAACCTTGATTCTAGTTTTATCTAAACCTATATTAAGAATTGAACTCTCCATGTCCACCTACGAACTCTTTGCAACTAACTTAAACATCTCTGTATATTACCATCAAATGCAACAATATTTCAGCTTTCACATATTACATAGCAACTGCATATAATGTCAACTGGCTTAAATTTTTTCAAATGATTCAAATGCAGCTACTAGAATACTCATACCTGAGATAAACTTGCCACCACACCCAACAAAGCGGCTTTAGCCTGGAAATTCTGACCATTCAGCAACTTACAGATCCTTGGACACAATTTCTGAAAGGCCAGGATTGAGGAATTAACGTTGCCACCACCATCCTTATAACCCTCTGTAGCTGCGTTCTCAACCATTTTAGCCATACATATCGCAGCACCTGATTGAACAACCTTGTTCTGCTCTCCCATTGCCTCAAACAACGGTCTGACAAACAATCCTACCATAGGACCTCCTCCATTAACATCCCCACCACTCTGTCCACCTCCACCTCCACCACCCTTCAGATATAAACCAGACAATACCCCAATAGCGTCTCTACACGCATCTCTAACACTTGAATCCGAATCTTTAAGCCTTTTAACAATGTGGGCAATGATTTTTGTCAGATGGGGTAGTGTCAAATCGCGATGTGATTGGCAAACAAGAGAGAGCAAGTTCAAAGATTCCTTCTTGACCGAAGGCTTGGCATTCGAAGAGTCGGACAGTGAGTCGTAGAGCGAGTTAAGGAGCATTGGGAGTGCTTCAGGAGAGATTGATTGAATGATAGAATGAAGGTCCTCAAGAGCGATCTGGTGGGTGTCACGATCCGCGAGCTTGGACAAGGAAGTTAAAATTCGTTGCTTGAGCTCCACCATGGCTAGGTGGGTAGATAGCGAGGAAGATCTTGAGTTAGATTGTGTTTGATTCGTGGGTTTAGCAGATTTAGAGGATTTAGGAGCCGATGTGCTCATTGTTAACCCCTTTGGCAAGAGAAAGATGAGATTTTTACAGAAAAAATCGAAAGGGTTCTAAGAGAGAACTCAAAAGGTGAGTGAAGCAGAGAATGTAGTTGCAGAGAGAGTCATTCTTTCAGCGTGGAGAATGCAGAGAGGGAGCTAAGTAAAGGGTAGTGAAGTTTTCTTGTCTTGTTGGTTGAATGTCTTCTCTTACTTGTGAAGAGGCCACCATGAGAGTTTTGTAAAAGGTGAGATCTGTGAACAGAGGGAGAAGTGAGGGAAAACTGCAAAATTGTGTTCTTGTTTGAAAAATGTAAGTTTTTTTATTAAAAAATGTAAAAGTTTCAAAAAGTAAAGGATTTCTTCACCTACTTACCAAATTTTCCATTTCTTAACCAAAATGTTGTGATAGAACTAGAAGGGGGTGCGCTGTTGTTACTCCTTTGGATGAGAAAGGAGGAATTAAAATCGAGCAATTAGAGTTTATTAGAGATCAGATCATGGCATGGAAAATGGGATACGATGTGAAACTTAAGCGAGGGCCGGATTAATCTCTGAGTGACTAGTTATGGGGTCAACATCTTAAGATGAACTCTATAATTAAATTAAAAATAGAAGCTTTGGCAACATGTTACTTCCAACATCTTAGGTTGAACTCTATAATTAAACTAAATATCGAAGCTTTAAGAATCAGTGTTTTGAAACTTGGACCGGACATCGAACTGGAGACCTTGCTGATTACCGGTTCGCTCGATTCAATCACCAGTTGAAACCAGTGTGACGTCATAATTATATACTAATTATATTTAATTATATATAATATTAAAAATATTTAAAATATACAAAAATATACCAAATAATATAAAAAAT
>JANZLF010000222.1:44760770-44772536 GCA_026546835.1 Erythroxylum foetidum
ACTTCGCAAAGATTTTGATTGAATGTGACTGTGAAACCAGAATCACACAATTGACTGACGCTAATCAAGTTATGCTTTAGACCATCAACAAGCAGTACATTATTTATGCATGCAAAGGAATCTTTACTTATTTTCCCGATTCCAATGATTTTGCCCTGCTGGTTGTCTCCGAAAGTTACTGTTCCTCCCTTCTTATATGTCCAATTAATAAATAATGTCAAAACTAAATAAAAGATATATAATATATATATACTAACATTTTAATTTTCAACAATATTTGTTTTTAAAAAGATATTCATAGAGTTCAAATACCTTGAAGAAGATGACTACATAATTGTGTAATTTAATTCCATTTAACCAGTCAAATAATAGTTATGCTTTTATACCTTTTTAGTGTTCATTTGTAATGGTTTAGTAGAGATGTATGGCTCGACCCAGCCTGTTATTTTTAAAAAGAAAATTTTCTAAAATGACATCGTTTTGGAAGTAACGGTGGGGCCATTTTTGACAACCCTATTTATTTCGTTCTATTATGGCTTTCGTTTTTTTTCATTTTCAAATTTAATAAAAATGTCATAAAATAATATAATAATTTGATTTATTATTAATTAAATATATTATTCATTTATTTATTTATAATTATTGATAAGAATTGTTTGAATTTAATTTTAAATTTTATTTCAAAATAAATTTTTTTAAATTTGATAATTGTTTAATAAATATAATTTAAAATTTAAAATATCTTTAGAATACATAAAACACTAAAGGGTTAATTATAAAAAAATCCCAAACTTTACAAAATTTTGTAATAAACTTTAAATAATGGCACTAAAATATTCTAATTTTCGATTAGCAAAAATAGTTCGATGTTAAGTTCTATAATAATGTAAATGGCATAGAAAATCACGTTAGATTAATATTTTTACCATGTGGATGTTAAATTTTGTATTTATGTCATGTATGAATATTTATTTAATAAATTAAAATATCAAAAACTCTAAAATAATTATGTTTAATTTATTAAATAATAAAATTCATATGTAGCATAAATATAATTTGTAGTAAAAGTACTAATCTAACATCGATCGCCATATCATCCATGTTAACGCAGAATTTAACATCAGACCATTTTTGTAAAAAAATTAAAAGTTAGAACATTTTAAAAATGGGATTGATATTGCAAAAATGGGTCAAGTTTGAATTTTTTATAATTAATCTAATACTAAATTCTAAAATAATTTCTTATGAAATAATTTTTAAATACCAAATGTTTCCTAAATTAAATAGAAATAGTTTATTAAATAAAACTATACAAATGTTTTACTTATTTAATTATTTAGTTTAATAAATATAATAAATATTGTATAAAAATAAAATTAATTATCTCAATTTTGTTTAATATTAATAGAAATATATTCGCATTTATACTAACAACTAAATAAGAAATTGGAATATGTCCCTAATTTTAATTATCCAGAGTTTGTATTGAAGACTTATGCATACGATCATATTTCATAATTCCCCACACATGAAAAGTATAATTACGCTTTTAAAGGTCTTAATATAATGTATATATTATCACGTTATAAATGAAATATGTATTTTTATCTTAAAAATACATTAAAATAACTGTGCATGTAATCGATAAATTGAATACTTTTTAAAAAAAAATCAGCGGTTTTGTAGTTTGTACACTCGCAAATAATTGTGAACCGCTTGATCTACCTTGAAGCTAAGTGATCTGACACATGAGCAAACTCTAGCCATTTGGCCTATTTCTGATTTCATTTGCACTTTGTGAATGGATAGAGTCAAGAAGTGAACAGCTGATAATATCTATCAACTGGCTGAGTGGCTTAGGGAGCAGAAGTTATGGCCACAATCCCATGTACAAGCTGCTATTTTTTCGCCAACAAAGCTGTAAAGTCTCAATCTTGTCCACCCAATTTCACTTCTCAGTTTCTGGGTCTCAAAAGTAAGGCTGGTTATGCAAGACCCTTCAATATTGGACCGTCAAATGGTTCAAAAGTGAAGTGCTGGTTCAGGTTTGGTAAAAATGGTGTTGATGCTGAAGGTGCTGGCATTTATGGCAGTCAGTCCCGTGATGACTTTGATAGAGATGATGTTGAGCAGGTTCTCTCTCTCTCTCTCTCTCTCTCCCTCCCTCACCCTTTCAAGGGAATTGCCTGACTCATTTCTTATCTTTTATGGTTGCCGTATGCTTTTTCGCTTGTTTCAGTCTTTGAACCTCTGGAGTTGTGCTTGCATGTTGGCTTGATTGCATTTGCAAGACTCGTGGGTTTGAATGCTCTTGGCTGTGTGTGAATGAAACTGTACTTGGGATGGAAATCTTGCAGTTGTCAATTGAATGATTAAGTTAAACACATTTAATTGCATTTAGGTGCAAAATAGTAGTTAATGAGGTTTTACTAGGTCCATTTTCAATTAATTCTTTTTTTATCTAATGCGTTGATTTTGCCAAGTTATGAGTGGCACCTGTATGTATAGGCAGTGTAATTTTGGGGGCAAGGTATCTCCACATTGATGCTCAAATTGCATATCATTGACTCTTAGCTGCATTGTTGAGAAGCCATTTCCAATACTAAGTTGCTCCAATGCCTGACTTTCTGGCATCAATGCACCCAATGGTTGTTATGAAAGGTGCATATATGAATCTCGAGGATAGCCAGGTCATGTAACTCAAGGAAGAATAGTACTTTCTATGAAATGCCTCTAAAGACCTGTCTCGGTGAGATTCAAAGAACTTGTGCACTCGTGAACTTCGTTCTTAGTCTCATCCTCACCTATGCTTCCCTGATGGTTTCATATATCGTAGAGCTTTCAGGTGAAAGATTTGGTGCTTTCTTGTATCTTTTAGGAGTCAAGCAGGGCTACTAGCTTAGCCTAATTAACAGATATAGGATATAGCATCGATATGTTTTCGTGTTTGTTCATTGTGTCTTCTATCTCATCATAAAAACACAAATCCAAATAGTTTGAGAAGGCCTATTTGCAAGATATGTTCATTCTCTGTTTAGAACACTTTGAAATACCATTGTTGGCTTTTAATTAATATGGAACTTCCACAGATCGACAGTATAGCTTTTGCTTCTAAGTTTTTCCAGTGAGATATCTCTTGCTATCACGTCAATTTTCTAAAACTTGTTCTGAATTGGCTTGTTGCGTTTGCAAAAATCTGTTCTTTTTTTCTTGTTTATTCTACGCTCTTGATACAATGAGTACTCTGAATTGGGCTTACCGACTTGAGTACAACTATGAAATACTTGGATTGACCATCCTCTACCCTTGTCCTGGATTTTTTTCTTTTTATCTGGTTCAATTGCTAGTGTAATTAGGAAATGATTGATGATGTTGTTTTGGTATCTTGGTATGGTCAATGTGTACGGACGACCTCATTAACTGAAAAGCTTCTGTATCATGTAGTACTTCAACTACATGGGAATGCTTGCTGTTGAAGGTACATATGATAAGATGGAGGCTCTTCTAAGCCAAAACATTCATCCAGTGGACATCTTATTGATGCTGGCTGCGTCAGAAGGGGACAAGCCAAAAATTGAAGAGCTTTTAAGGGCAGGAGCAACTTACAATGTCAAGGATGCCGATGGAAGAACTGCGCTGGATAGAGCAAGTGAAGAGATCAAGGACTTCATCCTTGGGTTTTCAGTTCAGAAGGCATGATTAAGATAGATGAACATGTTCTTCTTAATTAAATTGCCAGAATTCTGGTTTAGCTTTCATGCAAGCGAAATAACTGTTCAAGATAGTTTTTTATTTTTTACTTTATTGTTTTTCTTTTAGTTCTGAACTATTTTGAAGGGAGAGGGAATCAGTGAGTAAATATCTTATCAATTTAAAACTTGAAATCTTTTTACACCTGTTTATTCTAATTTACGCATCAAAACTGATATAGGAATATAGGATGCATCACAAATCATCGACAAATGGCCAACATTGGAAGCACTAATTGCTCTGTATGAAATAGAAAAGCGAATACGATATAGTAAGGTATCATATCATTTGAAATAAAGCTCCAAAAGCTTCTTGAATGTGTCAAATACACTTGTGAAGGGGTTAAATGCAATAGGGGCTTTCAATTCTAGATCAGGAAATTGGTTTGTAAGTGCTTTCTGCATGCCAGACATCGACATCATTGCTGCCAGCTTACTGTTAGACATTTCTTCACAATCTTGGGGAGTGTCCTTGATTTTGCTTGGATCATAACCAAAATCTGCCAAATAAGTTTTGTACTTCTCGATAAACTCGGGCCCAGGATTTGGTTTCCTTGAGTAAATCTGCAAGATGGAAACATTAAGATGAGATTCCTTAAGGCTTACTTCATTTCCATGCATAAATTCTAACCAAGAATCAGAAGAATAAAAAATGCTAAAAGTTAGTGATCTCAATCAACACACAAACTTGACACTGTTTGACAAAGTCATGTTTGAGAAATTGTCCATAATTGCTACAATAGTTAACCAAGTAAATAAACCATAGGGAATATAAATCACACAAGGTACATTCTCAATTTCCAAAATTGTGTAACGTGAAAGAAGTTAAATCAAAAGAAGGTATCACTATCTTCACAAGTAGTTGCATCTTGAAAAGATCAATTCACATCAACTAGTGGCATGATCCTCTCTTTCTGTGAGTTGCAAAAACATGTAGTTAGTAACTTGAAATCAATATACCGCATAAATCTGCGTACTTTTTAGTAAGATTCGCTTCCCATCTCTCATACCTGAATAAAACTTTTATCTTTGGCTCCTGAAACAAGTGAGAAGTTGTCATAATCGGTAGCAATGACATCATAGGGCTCCTTGGGGATAAAAGGCAATGTTGGAAAACGGAGGTAACATTTCCCCTTAATCACCTCTTTCTTTTCCAGATTGGTTTCATTCATCTCCAGATCTTCTTCTGACAGGCATTGAACTTTTCCCCTTATGCCAGTAATATATCCATCGGGTCCTCCATGAACACAAAAGGTATCTACCTGAATGGCTGGTGCATCCATGTCAAATGTATATACACCCTGTAGGTTACTAGTCAACATGAGCCAGCTTAAGATATTGACGGCAAGAAGTTTTTGACTGAGTAAAGCAAGGTTTAGGCAAAGATAGGAACCTTGAAAAGGTACAAGGAAAAGTAAAAAAAGGGAAAACAGTAAAGAACTGCTAAGGTAAAAGCCATGATATAACTGCATTTTTTGCACCTCTAAACACCGACCAACATCTTCAACACACACAGCAGCACAAATGCAAGTAAACTGGTTCATACAAGGATGAAAATCTTCACGGCAAGTTAACAGCAAACACAAGTCTTACAGTTTACCTGGGTGCAATGGCAGTCTTCTTGGCCTTGTCCGGCAAATCCTCGTTTCAGAGAAGCTACCTCAAACCACCTTCCTGAATATCTGACAGGGTCAAAATCTTTAGCCGTCATACCTCTCATCATCATTAACTTTCCACTTGGTCCACCAGAATTTTCATCAAGTGGAAGAGTTATAATATTATCTGCAGCATTTGCAAGTTGACATATATTGTGGAAATTAGATACATCTGCTGCAGCTACCTACGAAAAGGTAAGCATAGATGTCAGAAATTTACTTGAAAATCAAAAGCTCATGATGTTGTTAAATATCAATTATCAACCCTTCAATCTTGCCTCTCCTAAGTTCAGGAGCTCCAATCGGAAATTAGTTCTGTCTGTGATTACTTGTTAGTTGTCGAAATTTTTGATTTAATAATTTGGCGAATGTCTACTTCAAAACATGCTAACATGGCCATGCAAGAAGGCGTGCACTATACCTCTGACATAGTCAAACAAATGATTAAGCAACATCAATAATGAACGGAAAAAGATTCCAATTAATGTTCGATTGATAAGAAATTAAGGAAATAAAGTGATACCAAACTGTTACTAGTTTATAATCCGAAATTAGAAAGTAACCAGTAAGCCACTAGCAAATTAGATATTTCAGGATGGTATAAGTTTACAAACTAAGATGAAGATGCAGAATAGAGATATTATAGAGTGCAAGAAATATGAACTCACCTGAGTTGTTTGAGAGACACACATTATTGATGCAACAAAGCCCGATAGCACAAGCCTAACAACTCCTTTAGTTGAGATGGGGTTATCTAGTGAGCATTTTATGACCATTTTTGCCGGCACTCCTCTATAGAAGAAAATTAAAAAAATTCAGCACACCCTATGTACGCCAATTTTCACGCTTCCACAATTCTGAATAATATTTGTGTGAAGAGAGATTGCAGTGCCTCTTTTGTTTCAAAGCTGCAAAGAATCTGAGTTGGGTATTGCAGCAATTGATAACTAAGTAATAAGCCAATTTCTAACTGTTGCAAATAATGCTCCTGAATTCGCCCCAGCGAAACTCGTATCTGGAAGAGAAAATCTTTGACAAACATCTATACTACAAAGTAGTGGAACCAATCACTGATCTTCATTACACTTTCCAGTTGAAGTTAATTCTCCTTTTACTTGTTCAGAAGAGAAAAATACGCCCGGATCATCTAAAGAAATCGATCTATATTACAATCATACCATGAAAAACAAGATGTCATTTCAACATCCCATAACTGGAGGTGCGAAGGTAAAAAGTAAAATGAAGTACTTCATCCTCGCAAAGTCACCACCTTTAACCAATGATTAAGTTCCTTCATTGATGGAGTTGCAAGAGGTATAATGAAATAAAATTATTTAGATTTAAAAAAAAAGCAGCCTGGTTCATCAATCATCTGTCACGTGGGTTCTAAGGAACCAAAAAAGGGAAAGATCAGATGTACATGTTAAGATAAGCAAATGGGTGGTGTGTAGGTTTTTGTGGGTACCTGGGCATAGGAGGAGAGTAACTGCGAAGGAGAAGTGGCCATGCTTGTTGATGGCAGCCTAGAGTTGTAACATGAACCATTTCTGTGTCTCTGTCCTTGTATTTTCTTTTAAGTGGCCATGCTTGTTGATGGCAGCCTAGAGTTGCAACATGAACCATTTCTGTGTCTCTGTCCTTGTATAAATAATTGAATCGCACAGCCACAACTGAACGCACTCGGCACTCTCGTCCTCACTCGTGTAAGGTAATGCAATCTGTTCTGCCCTGTTGCTCGAGTGGTAACAACCAACTACCACCAACCGACGCAGTAATGCGACGGCGTTTTCTGATTTAAGGCCGTACAACATTGATGGATCAATAGCCCCATGCCAATTATGAACGACATGCAGCTTCGTTTTGGAAAATACTTTTTTTTTTTATTTTTATAACAATTTATTCTTTGGAGCAGCTTCAAATAAATGCTTAAGTGGTAAGCTTACAGCTAAATTAACAAGTATTATAAGAACATATTGTTATGGTATAATCACTTGCATACTTGGTTCTTCAATTTCTACCATGGGCCGATAAATCTATCAACTACGTCTGAATTCCTAAGCTTTAAATATAATATGAGCAATATTCGCTATATTACATTTCCTAATGAATATCTGAGTCCTTCCCATAAAAGAAATTGGTAATTCTTCATAATTACAAGACAAGCACATCCAAGTGAAGCATAAGAAGTTATCACGACAGACATCAGAAGAGACTGCGTTTCTGGGTTCCAGCAGTAAGCAGGTCGAAAAATGAATCCTTACTGCTGATGTCCATTTTACTTTCATCGTCTTGGACATCTTTATCATTTGCGGTCAATATCCCCTGTCTTTTAATTGATACAGAAGTTTCTGCTAAGGGGGCGGGTCTTTTAACTGAGACAAAAGCCACTGCCCTTGCACTAGACTTTGATGTCAAAGGTTGTGGACTTGGAGATGAAGTTAAGGCTCCTTCAGGCTCAACTTCAGGCGGAAGTTGTTTGACTGTAGTTCCTGCTACCTCCAGATTATCCTGCACCTCAACACCTTGTTCAACTTGCTTTCCATGATCAGTCTCAATATAACGCCCTGCAAACAATCCCTTCTTGTCGTCCTCCGTATAAGCAAAACCTTCTTTGGCAGGGGAATCCTCACTTATCTTCTCTGTGTCAGAATCATCTATAAGAGACAGATTTTAGCACTACTAGACGGAGAAAGGGTAAGAACCAAAAAAATAACATTTACAAGCAGAACAAACTGAAATCACTATTAAGTACAAAAGTCAAAGCCAGAGACCATCAATTTAATTTTGAAATCACAGGTCGAGGAGTTTTCTATAGCATTGAGCAGTTAACATGGGATGATTTCAATTCGTCAATATAACAGTTTAGGTTCAGATGACAATTCATAACTAGACAAGTACCTAAAGCACCTATAGAAAAGTTGAACTATAAAGCAACAAATTTGTTGTAGCCTTCAAAAACGAATCCAATAGCAATAATTGTTAAGTCATGGTAATTGATATAGCAACGTCAACCTCATTACTCCAGAAGCAATTATGTTTTGGAAACTACAAGGAAGGTACGATGAACTAGAAAGAGTGATTAGTACACACTCTGTGCAAAGATGCACTTTGAGCTAGATGCTAAGATAACCTCTCCAAAGAACAACAGATAAGAAAAAATACAGAAGCCATAGAGACAGGCTGCTGGCTAGCAAATGGTTAGCTAAGTTTTCCAGAACACAAGAAGATAGAAGGGAAAAGGAAACTAGAATGATGCTGAAAATTAAAGAACGTAAACCAGAATAAGTCATCATTAGAAACATTCTTACCTCCAAGAAAAGACTCGATGCTTTCATATCGGGGAGCTGAGGTTCCAACAGAGGCATCTTTATTACCCTCATCTTGACTTATTAAATTGTTCTTCGGCATTGCCTCCAGTAAAACAAACTTATCTGTCTGCCATATGCATTCTAGAGTGACAAAACCCCTCTTTATTGGATAATATTCTCTAAATACCTATATTTCAATTGAAGTGCAAAGAGAATCAGAAAACAAATGTATATGTAAAACTGCACAGAGATAACAAAAATTGCACAACACAAAGGGGTAACAGACCTCGACTCCTCCCTGAATTATCTTCACAGATTGCTTCTTTTGGGATATGGAAGAAACCACGTTGAATACAGACACAACATCCAGTAATATCTATAGAAACAAAATGAAGATAAATTTCATGCACATAGAACAACTAGCATTAGCTCCTGTATGATCAAGGTTATAAAACTAACATCTACTCTCCTGAAGAGTAAGGACTATGGCACCAGAAACCTTAGTCCAATCAGGTGGATATGATATAAAATGAACAAATCTACATAACTTCCTTATCCACACAAGCATTTCAAGCATCTACTTTTATATCTCTAATCAAAACCTCTATATCTCTAATGAAAGATCCATCTTTTTTCTTGGGCTCCAAACTAAACATAACTTCAATGTTAATAGAACTTCTTTAGTTTGTGAAATATGAACTTACTTGTTGAACCAAAACTCGTAGGCGTGCAAGTAGCGCCAAAATTGTCAATGAAAACCCCATAAAGAAAGAACGTGCCACTAAAACAGATACCTCACTGCTGGATAGTCAAGAAAAAATATGAAGAAATCATGTGGACCAAGATGCCTTTCGAGCATGGTTCAAATATCAATGAGAATTCATCCATATAGTAAAGAAGATGAATAGTAAAGATTCAAATGAGTTGCTTCAAGAGGTACAAAAAAGTTCATGGAAAAACAATCAGAAGGAAAAAGGTCATAACCATAGTTTTGCAGGAATATAAGAAGGTCCAAAAGTTAAAACAAATCTAGCATTCGTGGAAAAAAATATCAGAAAGAAGAAGTATGGTTTTGCAAGAATATACAAAGTTCAAAGAATTAAAATAAATCTAGCATCGGAAGCTAACAGCATACAGAGAAAACTGAACAGAAGCCCAGGTGCTAAGCAACAAGGGCTATGGTAGAAAATACAAAGGCTGACTGATAGAAGATTTGTGACAAACAGGAAAAAGAAAAGAAAACTATTTAACCAACAAACAGTTTAAGAAATTATCTCAAATAAATACTTCCAAACCATAAGTTCAAAATTAACCAACAAACAGGAATGGATACACAGCCGCCTTCAACATGGGTTCAACCATCTGGAACAGAAATAGAAGTAAACTATTTCAGTAAAATCCATACTTGATTAAGATTTTCTTTAGCTCTTTACCACTGTTATGATTTAAAAGAAGAAAGTTAAAAAAAAGTAAAGAGTATTGCTTTTATGATAATAGGAGTAGCTGTAGCATAAACGTGGCACAAAAAAGATGTGAAATGGAAAGATGAGACAAGCAAACGTATACTTGTGAGAGTAAGCGTGCAGCTCCTAAGAGTCGCTCCATAAAGTTGGGAGTTCCACCATCACACTTTCTCCACTTCAAACTGTACATATGTCAATGTTCCACGTACAAAACTAACTGTGAGGTAATATTTTCATAATTTAAAATTTCAAGAAACCATCATCAAGATTTA
Source organism: Erythroxylum foetidum (assembly GCA_026546835.1). Classification (NCBI taxonomy): domain Eukaryota; kingdom Viridiplantae; phylum Streptophyta; class Magnoliopsida; order Malpighiales; family Erythroxylaceae; genus Erythroxylum; species Erythroxylum foetidum. Next base: position 44,771,218 of record JANZLF010000222.1, read on the forward strand.
CTTGTAGCAAACGTTACACAATGGACAAATCTTCCTCTTATTGGAAGTCTTGAAAAATATCATAGTATGTGCACTACAACCTGTCACTTCTTATGAACAAGGCATACGTCTAGAATGAAATCAATATACCTCTCCAAAAGGTGAATCTTTTGTTTTGGTTTCTCTCCGGTGATAACTTGAAAGCAGGAATTCAGGATATCATTCAATTTAACCGCTTGCAAAAGCCTTAAATCCCTTCTTACCTACATCCCAAAGTAAGTCATATTAACTTAACAAATTCAGAATGCAGATGCATAGACATATATCATATCAAGAAAGAGCCATCACTAAGTTCAACTCATAATAATTCAGCCAACTTAAAAGTTCGCTTTTCTTTGCATATACAAATACAATACCAAAAAGCCCAAAACTTTCCAATTCTTTCTGTCTCCTCAAATTCCTCAGCTTCAATTACCTAAGAGAATAAAACAAACACCTCATAAGCTTGACCGAAATTCCCTTTTCTCCTTCCTGACACAAATAACGCTTTACACCCTATTAAGAATTTTCAAATATAATCGGAAGCCAGATGAAACTCAATGAAAATTTCAGTAAGATATAGCATAAACAATCCACAAACACAAAAATTAGCAAGTGTTTACCTTAAGCAGATACTGAAAATAAGAGCACCTTCTATGCTGGTTCTTGTTCTTGTACACCATTCTCTCAAAAACCCCGCACTCAGCCTGAAGCTGACTCGTAAACGACTGCAATCTTTCTTTTACAACTTCGATTTCGACATCACTACCCATGTTGCGATCTGTCGTATCAAAAACCAAAAACGTACTTTCTATGGATCGGGCAAGGCTTTAAGCTTTCAGGGTTTTAGACGCTTGCTATCTTAGGCGCTTTTATAGTTTAGTCAGGTCGAGTCGGGTTGGTCCCTTGAAGCCTGAACTGAATTTGGCGGCAGCAAAAGCCGGGCTGATAATTGATAAGTTAGTCCCGAGGATAGTCCAAACAAGGTAGACTATAATGGGCTTGAAAATTGATGAGTTAGGCCCAAGTTTAATAAGAATTATGTACCAACTAACGACTTGTTTGGTTCACGGAATAGAATAGTTATTCCTAAGAATAGAAAGATGAGGAATATAAAAAAATGAGTATTACTTTGTTTGGTTCACGAAATAGAATAGATTGAGAATTTCTATTCCAGTGTTTGGTTTGAAAATTTAAACTTGGATTAAGAAAGGAATAGGTAACAAAAGACCAAAATGTCCTTTATTATTATTATTATTATTATTATTATTATTATTATTATTATTATTATTATTATTATT
>JANZLF010000222.1:44792774-44804367 GCA_026546835.1 Erythroxylum foetidum
AGTATTCTGTGTTTGGTTATAACCAAACATAGGTTTAATAATATCCAAGGAATATATTAGAAATAGAATTGCTATTCTCTTTAACCAAACACCCCCTAACAACTCAAATGTAAAGGAAGGGAACAATCATTCCCTTGAAATATACATAATAATAATAATAACAATTCATGAATTATATATACTGAATAAGTTCCTTACTTAATCAATAATTCATAATTCATGATTAACTTCTTGTAGGTTATTTAGAAACAATATCATTATTAATTAGAAATAAGATTGTGTATTATTGAACATCTTCGAACTTCGCCTGTCAACGAAATTTTTACTGAATATTATTATTATTATTCATAATCAAGTGATATTCTTGGCTTAAATACTCAATTGCATTCTTAGTACAAAGTGTTTCCTATCATTAGCATAGAGTGTCGAATAGTCCTATTATTGGGAACCAAATCATCTGTCTCATTTATCCAGCATCTACTCTGTTTCACTCATGCACAGTCATAGATTTTAGTGGGCTCCTAAAATTTATGGGTGTGCATGAATGGAACAGAGTAAGTGATGGATAAATAAGACAGATGATTTGGAATCCTATTATTAGAATCCTCAACTTTTTAAGGGAGTTTTGGAAGCTTCCAGTCAATCATTTTGAATCACCCTCTCATAAATAAAACCTTGAATTTTCGATATACTTTTCTTTATTTTTCTTGGTACGATATACAATTTAAAATTTTACAAGCACTTTCAATAAATTTCGAAATTATGAGCACAATGAGTGGTTGAAACATAATTAACCAATATTTGTGTTATGGTTCACAACTAATTAGCATAATCTGTATAACGTGGGAGATAAGAATCCACGAAAGAGGAGAATAAAAGAAAAAATAAATGTCTTAGGCAAGAAAAATCATAATTTTTTCATGGAAATCCAATAGCGTTAGGTGTATATTAATATTTAATATCATGTAGTTTGTCTGGAAACTATGTTTGGTCATGCATTGGCCAATCCCATAGCTTGATGTATACAATACGAGTTGGATAAGTTATAGTCTAGTTTTTGAAGTTTCAGATATATGATTACCGACCAAATAGAGTATTTTTTATATTTTGGATTAGCCATTAAGTTACACGCGAAGCTCCAGACATTTATTTTAGTTTAGTACCACAAAAATTGAAATAAAAGAAAAAAATAGACCATAATGTGCGGATAGAAACAAAGAATATCTTAAGCCTAAGTATCTATCTGTATTTTTATGTTGTCGGTTAGGGTATAGTAGACAAGCATGATTGATGACCATATCTGTCCTCTTCTCGTATAAATAAATGGAGCTATGGATTGATTTAAGAAATGGTATTGTATTTATAAGGCTTATTTAATGGGGTGATTGATGAGAATTGAGATTGCTATGATCAAAGGCTGCATGCTCTAACTAATATTGAAAAGGAATCTGCTTTCTTTTCTTTTTCACCGGCCTTCCAATCTTTGGATTTAGGCCACAAGTTCAAAAAGTTGAAGAAAATCTCATTTCCAACCTCCAAAGAAGGTAGGGTGATTGCCCCATTCCTTTGGCGTTTGGAACTCTTGTTAAGAGAACCATAAGAAAGCTAATGATTAACTCTTCCTATTTGTTAATTAATTAGTTTTAGTTTTGGAGGGCAGAATGTTCCTTCTTAGAAAATCACGATCTAACGGTTCAAGACTATTAGAATTTTGTTTTATGAATTAATTTAGAAAATTACATTTGAATATAAATTTTGTGGTAATAAAACCCAATAATACCTATAAGTAACTGAAATTTCAACTCAAAAATGGATGATTTCTTGCACCATTGCATTTGAGTTTGCTAAGCGTTGGTGTGAATTTATCTGCTCAAAGTTTGCTTGCTTACCATCATCCATATGGTCTAATGGCTATATGTAAAAAAAAATATATCCATTCATTGCCAAAGTTCTCTGTAGGTCCTTGTCAAACTCGGTCATATAAGATGACATTTTGAGCAAGTTTTTGCTATGTGGTCTCAATGACTATCCTATCCATTATAATTGTGGCTTTGCATTCTCCTTCGTCTCAAGACTAAGATTGTTGACGAAAACAAGTTCGGATGAAAAAAAAAAAAAGATCTTGATGGATGGAAGAGTGAGCTTAGTATATTTTATTGGAGGTTTCGTTGGGTTAAAAACATCAAAGAATGGATAATTAAAGTTAAAGACTTTGGTTCGTTTTATTCAACAAATTGACAATGACATATAGCAAACATTTTCTTGTTAGCTTTTCTTTGAAGGGTCTATCAAGTACGACTGAATCAATCAATCGGTTTCATGATTGAATTGAATTGCATTTGTAAGCTTTTCATTCTCTTTTCGATATGTCTACACGTGTGTGGCTTATTAGTAATCCAAATGAATCTCATAATCCAAGAAAAGATGACATGCCTATAACTCATTTATTTATTCCAGCATTTCCAAATTGTTTCAGTTATAAAAAAAATGAAGATTATGACGATTGACATATTAAATTTTAGTAGCTTAATTCAATAATAATTCAGTTTTATTCTGTAATAATTGCAGTTTGGTGTGTCCCTTCGCATATCTTAACCAACACCGCTAATAGGTAATAGGCCCTATAGGCTATAGCAGCCAAAGTAGTACACGAAAGTTAGGTGGGTCTAGTCTAGGTGTCCTCTCTTGGGAGGCCTCCACCCCAACAATGGCATTGCTATATGAAATTATATATTATACATTAATCTTTCTTTGTTATTATTGATACACATTTCAAGTAGTGGAAAGTGGACCCCCCACAGTACAATTCATTATCCCAGTTTCCGTTGTTTTGAGCACTTGTAATTTACTACGGGCTGACACGTTTGGTTGGCCATCTGTTCCAATGTTCGTAATCATGAGGACCATATTGAAGTAAAAAGTTCTTGGGGTGGGGGTGTACCTAATGCCTTTCCTTTCAAAGTGTGTGCTTGAGGTTGGGGTTTGGACATACAATGCAAGCCTTGCTCAAACATGGAAATTGCTAAAAGCCTGAGGTTGGATTATTTAAGTGCAATTCTTTCCTGGTCCGAATTGCCCTTGTGGAGGACACCTTCCATGTTTGTGGATGCCAATTTGTTCTCATCAACTAGGTAGTATGACGAATTTATTATTTCTAAATGAATATTAAATAAATTATTAATAATAACTTGCCAAATATATATTTTAATGAATTAATAATTTCTATCGAGAAATAGAGATAGGTAGAATTATTGAAACTCAAATTTTAATTACAAGTAATGAATCTTAAAAGCCCACCTTACGCCCGCCACTCAACCGCCCGCACAGGGACATATATAGTCGGTTTGGTTGCATTGACACGTTTCTTCAAAAGGTTTAAACCACCAATCAAAGAACAACTTTTCGGATTAATATTCGATCAAGTGGCTCTTTGTAAGTTATGAAACCATAATTGGGATTTTTATGCTTTTGTTTGTTCTAAATATGAATCCGTCATTGCGAAGAACTTTTAAAAAAAAAAACAGTAGTCCTCGTAGTGATCATTAAATTAAAGTTAGTGCATAAAAAAGGATTTGGATTAGTTTATATAACTAATCATGAATTGAAACAAAGAGTTGGTGAGAGCTAGCTTCAAATGAAGAATCTAAGAGAAATTTCCTTCAACATGTCAAAACAAAATCGAAAGACACCTATACAACTCTATGTATATTTTTTTATAAAGAAATTATTTGAAAACAATCTCTATATTAAAAATAAGACTATATATTATAGGAACTTCTTAGATTATGTGTTTCAGCAAGATTTATATTTAAGTGTTATTATTTTATTTTTAAAAAAAATTAGTCTCCTGATAAAAGGGCTTTGAAGCCCTTTATGGTATTATTAAATTTCTAATACAAATTTCCAACTATAAACAACTTTGGATTTGTTTTCATAGTCCCAACAGAAATGAATATGAAATGATAACTATTGCATACAACTGCCAAGGAGTGGAAACATCTAAGGGTATCTTACAAGTTACTAGCTCCTAAAGTTAAAATCTTAATTTAGATTGTCCATATTATAAGTAGACTACGGAAAGAATAAACGAAAGACAGCTTTATGCAATTATTAGCATAAGGATTACATCGCACCAGATTTATGTGTTAATCCTGCATACCCCAGGGTTCCGCTACGACGCTACGTTATAAGCATCACATTCTTGAACTAGAATTTCTACCCCATCACGAGATGCTCGTGCTTTGTGTTCTGCTTTATCCAATAGCCCTTTTTGCACCAAATGACCACAATGCCCTAAGAACCTCCCAGGAAATTGACCCAATTGTACATGAACCATGAAAAACCCAAGAAGCCGGCAATATGGACCGTTTTGGAATATGGTAAATAAATATACCGGTCAACTGTCTCTTCTCTTGCACAAGTCTCCATACAACTTCGGTTAGTCCTAGCTAAAAAACCAGACGTACCAAAAAGGCGGAACACAGACATATATTTACAGCCAACTATGACACAACTTGAAGCGAATTACTCCTACGACTCGCATCTTTATGGCTAGAATAACTCACGAAAACATGACACAGCTTTGTCGAAAGATTGTTCACGTTAAACTAAAGTGGACTTTGCTTGAACGTGTATCTGTTTTCCGAGAATTTTTCCGATTCATTTGGGATAGGATTCTCGCTTGCTCTATTGGCAGGCCAGCAAGGTATCGCCGGCTAACTAGTCGGCTTGCTTCTCCGCCGCCGGAAGCCGGCGAAGACCGTGGTTTGCAAGCTCTAGAGGACCCCAAAGGAATGATTGGTAGTGGGTATAACGCGGATTCGGATTTAGTCACTCTGAAAATTAGTCTTTTGGGTGACTGCCAAATTGGAAAAACAAGCTTTGTGGTAAAGCATATTATTTGTTGCCTTTCTTCCTTCCCCTGTTTCTGCTTTCTCTTGTTCATAGTTGGTTCAGAGGATAATTTGTTGCTTTGTTTTGGGCACGGATTGGATTCAGAAGACAATGATGAGTTAGTATCTGGGAACTAATCAGTCTACTTTCTCTTCTTGTCGTTGTTTATGTGAAGATCAAGTATGTGGGGGATGAAGAGGAAAAAAGCTGCCTGCAGATGACGGGATTGAATTTGATGGACAAAACGTTGTTTGTTCAAGGTGTCAGGATTGCTTTCAGTATATGGGACGTGGGAGGTATACAACCATCAGAGCTTCGTTTTGTTTCTTTTCTGGTTTACTGGTTTTCTGTGTATGAATTTGAAAGATTTATATTCAATTCGATGCAGGTGACAACAGTTCAATTTATCATGTCCCCATAGCATGTAAAGATGCAGTAGCAATTTTCTATATGTTTGATCTTACAAGTCGTTGCACTCTTAATAGGTTTTGCTCATGAAACTTTTCCCTTCTATTTCTAGTTTGCAATCGATTCCAAATGTCTAACATAGAAAGGCATGCTTTTGCCTGTCTTTGCAGTGTAACTGAATGGTACAGTGAAGCAAGAAAATGGAACCAGGTAGATATAACAGATTCCCTTGCGTTGTTGGTTTAGTTTCTTTCCGAAGTTTGGTTATTTCCTCTGTTAAAAATCATAGTTCAGGATTTTGTTGTTAAATCTTTATCACATTCAGAGCAGGGTCTCGGAATCAGAAATTGTCTCTATTATATTTACAATGATTAGGATTAAATGAAGAGATTATTACTGGTATGAAAGAGACTAGAAAAGAAAAACAAGGGATGGAGGATATCTTGTTAACCTCAATTAGTTGATAATCATGATTGGTGTGCAATGTAAACATCAAACCATAAATGAAATTGATTTAAAGTTCAATCCTTGCCCATGAATTTAGTCGTAACTCAATGGGTGGTGGGTTCTGTGTCAGTAATCTATGAAACTGGAGCCCCCACAGTTCATGAGGATGCTTAGCAGTATTTTACTTCATCATTCCTATTGAATGGTATTGATGGAATGGACCCCTGAAGAACTAATATGCAATATTCCATAGTACTTTAACTGGAATAGCATTAGTGTCTCTTAAACTTGTTGTCCTTGCTTGATTTCTGCAGACAGCCATTCCTATACTAATAGGGACTAAGTTTGATGATTTTGTCCAACTCCCTCCAGATTTGCAGTGGACAATAATAACTCAGGTAAGAACCTTATATACACTTTTTTGTCTATTTCTGTTTTGTCTTAAAATTTATATGCATCAGATGATCAATCCATAATTGTGCAATCAAATGTCTGTGGTAAGTTTTGCATCTTAAACAAAAAAACGTTGTCTTCAGGCAGCTTGTATCTACATTATAAACATGTATTTATTGATGGAAATGAACGGTGGCATTTCCTTTGTTAGATTGGGAAGAATGTTCTTGGGAACGACTTAAGAGCTCTCTTGACTCTTGAGTCATCGTTTGTCAATTTCAGAACAATTGACATCTGTGACAATTTCCTTCCCTCTCACCGCGTTTGAAGATAAGCGTTGGGGGCCACATGTACAATAAAGTTGAACTTAAGATTGGAAAGAACCTTCTTTTTCTTTATACATTCATTAAAATACTGATGTCTGCTCTATTTATGCATTTCAAGAAAGTAAAAAGAAAAAAAGATACTCTTTTTTGTGCTCTAATTGCGTATAATACAGGCAAGAGCATATGCCAAGGCAATGAAGGCGACACTTTTCTTTTCAAGTGCTAAACATAACATTAATGTGAACAAGATATTCAAATTCATCATGGCCAAGCTCTTTAACTTACCATGGACGGTAGAGAGGAATTTGACTATTGGAGAACCCATCATTGACTTCTGAAGCGTACCTTGACGCTGATCCTCATGTATATAAGCCCACACGGGAAAAGGAAAATCAGAAAGGCATAGCAGGTAGCAGGTTGATCCTAAAGACTTTTCTCTCTTTTGTTTTCCATTTCTGATTGCTTTTCCTCTGTGTCAATTTTTTTTTTTTTCTGCTCTTGGGTACGATTGATTCACCTAGCTTTACCCTGGATTCAAGGGTAGCTCATATTACCACTTGTTGACCTCAGAATTCAAATGGTTGTGTACAAGTTTCAATCCAGAGGAAGGAAAGATGTGATATACAAAAAGAGTATACAATTTATTTTCTAAATATTCCAAAATGGTCAAACTAATTTCCCCATCTTAGCTTTCTGGTATGGAGAGGAATCCAAGTCAGTTGGTTTGTTTGAGCACATAAAAACAACTTGTCTGAAGTCTTAACACACAACACATGGAATCTAGTTTTATTTAAAAAGACGTCATCTGCAAGCGCTTCACTATTACAAAGTAATGCAACCACTGTAACATGAAAGTAAAAGAGCAACATTTGAAACGAAATTCTAGTAATAGAAATATCAGATTCTATTCTTTTGTTGTACCAATTACTCCATATCTCTGATTAAAAATTATTAGGATAGGACAAGCAGTTCCTTTCCTGTATTCTTAATTTCTTCACCACTCGTGTAAGTCAACCTAATGAGCCCCATGATAACGAAATGCCTACCCGAAAGAATTTGACAAGTTTAACGTGTCAAGGAATGGAATATTTTAATGGAGAATTGGAAATAAAAGAAAGCAATGTTTTAAGCTAGGGATAAGATCAAATGATGGATTAACACATAAACCAATCTGTCTACAAATTTGTGGAAGTTCAAATAAACAGGATTACATGATATTTGCGAATCCAATGGTGATTAAATTATGCGTCTGAGAAATGGTAAAGAGTAGGCGATCATTTAGCAGAATGAAATGCGCAGATTCTCCGATGCCTTTCTGAGCTGCAAAAGTACCTGAGCTCTCTGTATGTACTCTGTAGTAATTTCTCCATCATTAACAATATAGATCTTTAGTTGCTCCATTACTTGTCCAATTTGAATCATATATGCGATCACGTATAGCTCATTCCTTGTGCCTTTAAATCCCTTCACCTCCACAACCTTGAGCGTTCTTGTGATGCAGCTTTCAACTATCAGATACTTTGACCAAAAATCTCGAGGGTTGAAGTCATATGGAGGTTCATAATCCTAAGATCAAAACAGAGGAAATCATGAACATGGTGTTACAAGTGCATGTTAAACTCCATTGGTGCATAGATTTTTTGATGGAGAGTACTAACGGAAAAAATGTTTGCAGGACCTATGTGTATTGTAAGTTTCTCCAGCAAAGGACAGCTTTTCAACATGAACTTGATTCCCCAATATTCGTTAGGGTGCAATGCGCTTTTCAGGTTAAGGTGCCGAACGTTCAGTGGAGACTGTAGTCCAAACGGTTCTTCTCCACTGGGAATTAGCTGCAAGTCGTTCAGTGAAAAGACATTTCATGTCAGACACTGGAGCAATACTATGTTGTAATTTGTAGTGTGAAAAAGGTCGAACCTGTAAAAATACGCTGCAAACAGTTAAGACCTGAACGGCATAAAGCTCCTGTAGGAGATCATAGAGAAGTGTTCCCACTTCGCCAAACTCTGTCTCCGTTGAAAAATCAAGGTCTGCCTCAACCATGTCACTTTGGTTTTCCATATGAAAGTAACCCACTTTGCCCGAGTACTTGAACACTCGGAAATTCGGTCCATCAAACAAGAACCAATCTTGCACGAACTCGCACTTCTCAAGAACCAATTCTTTAAGATTCGAGTTTGGCAGGCAAATCTCAAAATGTTCCATCTTCCAACACTTCGTTAGACTCAGAGTCTCCAAGATTGGGCAACTTTTTAACAAAACCTTGATAGAATCCACACTCAGTTGAATCCACCCCAAAGAGAGTCTCTTAAGCACGTTAAAATTTGCGAACTTGTGCATGTCGAAACTGCATGAAAACAACGTTAACGACTTAAGAATTTTATATTCATAAAAATGCAGTGGCAATTCAAATACTGGGTCATGGTTATCTAAGGCATGTTCTCTCCAAGTAGGACAAGAGAAATCTAGTCCAAGCTCTCTCACATTCCTTGAAATGGAGAAACTGAAAAAGTTCTGCATATCTTCAGGAAAATCATTTGGCTTTGAACACGCAAGGTTGAATCTTTGGATACCCTTTTGAGGGTAGTTTACAATGAACTGCCTCACGAAACTAATGAATCCATTTCTTTGAAGCTTCTCAACCTCTTCTGCTTCATTTGCACCACGTTTAACGAAGAAATTCTCGTTGAAATCTAAGTTGGTAGTTTCTCGCCATAGGTGAGACCATCTCTTGGATAGTACACAAGTTCTAACCGCTTCATGGAACGGCAAGAAACTGAGGATGATGATCAAAAGAGGGTCGCTAAGCGTTCTGAACATGTCTACGTTGTTGTCCATGTCCATGTCTTAAGTTTTTTCAGTGAGCAGTGAGGGTGTGATTGAGTTGGCCCATTGTCTTATAGTTGCAGTAACTTGTGGAAGTGAGGTTAATTTGCCTGTAACGAAAGGGTGTGACGATTAGAAAGTACAAGGGCGCAATGTTTAGACTTTTTACAAACAGAGAAATTCAAAGCGATAATGCACGAGAAGCATGCACGGATGCACCGGTCTACCATTTAACTATGCGCTCCAGGGGGATAACAAAATCTAATAGAAAAAAGTTTGGATGCATGCGCTCACAACCACGTTTAAATTAAATTACTATTGTAAATTAATAAATAAATTATAAATAAAAATTGAGAAGTATTATTTTAGTTATTTTATAGTCATCATAATTGATATTGATTAAACAATTTTATTATTTATTTATTACTATGAAGACTAATTTAATTAATATTAATTAAAATTATTATGAGAATTACTAAATAATAGTAAATACGATAAAAGAAATATACCTCCTCTATTTAAAAAACTCCTAATATTTAAAATTCTCGAAAAAAAACTCTATTTAGTGCCTTCGGTGACTTGTGATTGTGAGTAATCAAGGGTCTTAAATAGGAGAAAAAGTTGGTGTCTTGGTGGCTTACAACGTTCTTAGTATTTAATAAGTTAACTTTGAAAGTTAACGTTTGTTAATTATAAATATTTTCTAAAATTTGAGAAAATGTTGTTGTCTTGGTTAGATAAAGGCTTACAACCGTTCTTAGCATTTAATAAGTTAACTTTGAAAGTTAATGCTAACTTGTTAATTAAAAATAGTTTTGAAGTATTTAAGTTATATTCTTATTTCTAATCTTTTTGTTTTTTAAGGTACTTCAACTTAAAAATTAGCAGCAAAAAATTTAACGATTTTGTCTTATGAATTTTGAGTATAATTTAAAGGTAAAGTTTCTAATTTTTTAATATATTTTTAGCTTATTAAACATTAGAATATGTTATAATTAATTTTTAATTTGTCATTAACATGGACATTATATTAGCATTTTAAATCATAACATTTATATTAAATAATATTGTATTTATTTTTGTATCTTCTTTTTTATTTTTAGATTACTTATTATTTATAATAAGTTAATATTAATAAATAATTTAATTTTTGTAATTGTAATTTTCATTATATTTTGTCACAAGTAATGTAATAATGATTAGATTTGTGTTCTTGTAGAGTTCACTTAAGTTCAGTGATAATATGACTAAATCAAATAATTTAAATTATTCAATTCAAAGACTACATAAATGGTTTTCCTTTATTATAAAAATACATATGATTCTATTAATCATGTCATAATAATAAAATAATAATAATAATAATGATATTCAATTATTTTCACGGCTTATAGAATAGGATAATATTTGACTTGGGAAACTTAGAATATTATTTACTATATAATATTATTCATTATATTTTCCTAATTATGTTAATTTCTTATATTTTTAGAAATTAGTAATATATTATTTTGATAATTGAACAAAAGGTCTATTGTAAAATTAAAAAAATATTGGAAGATATATAAATAAAAGAGCAAAGAAGAACAATTAGATCTCATAATATATGAAGAATTAAACTTTAATTAAGCATACTCTCAAAATCCTATCTAATCTTATTTAAAATAAATAATTAAAAATAAGATCAAAATCAACTCTAAAGATACCAATTTCACCAAAATTATCCTGCCAAAACAATTCCTATATAATCAAAACTCCTAAATAGAGCAAAATAGGGGTAAAAATTGTTGGACTCGTTGATTCTAGAAGGGTTTCATCCATTTAATCACGTTTATATTTTCCAGCAATCATATTGACTAAGGCGTGGGTATGCCTTATACTTAGACCTCTTCTAAATTTTTGTCCTAAGCTTTTGTTCCTTATTTGTTAAATTTCTACTTTCAAACACATTTTGATTCAAATTTCCAATATACTCTACATAACACAAATATATAATTATTTGCAAGCATTTTATCAAACAAAATGTAAGGAATTGATATAAATTATGTGTATTTTATGCATATTATTAAAGGGCCACTTTTTTATGATTACGAAGAATTAGTTTTTGGTTAGCTCTAAAGGGGGGCAATAGAGAAAATATTTAAATGAACAAGATATGCTCTTTCAATGGTTTCGTGTGAATTTTATTATTATATAAAAGAAAAACAAAGATTGGCATAATTGCTATTTTTAGGATTATAAAGAGAAATTAAGTGGACTGCAAAGTCATATCATTAAAGCCTTATTGAATTCTGCCATGT
>JANZLF010000222.1:44825202-44843741 GCA_026546835.1 Erythroxylum foetidum
ACTGCTTGATCCAATCAAGGAGTATAATATGTGTTAGTCTATCAGGATTAATGATATCCCATCTCAATAATCTCATTACTAAGGAAAGTTTAGATAATAACATAATTATACATGATAGGAATCTCATTATCATGATCTCATCATGATTTCCTTCATGCTATGTTTTGTATCAAGGGCTTCATTAATTCAATTTAAGATCAACATCAAATTTATAAACATATAAACATCTAAATAATGAAAAATGTCTTTATTAATCATAAAATGATTTGTACAATAAGTGCTAAAGGTGATTGCATTTAGAAAACTTTTCTAACACTAATCATTTTCATGTCCATATTATAAGTTGTTCCTTTAGATTTTAAGGCACTATGAAATGAAAGTTGAGCTCTAAGAGTTATTCATATTGCAAAAAAGTTAGACATTTGTCTTCTTCTCTTCCTCGCATCAATTGTAACAATAACTTCTTATTGAGTAGGAATACCACCTTTAACATCTCCAATATCATCCTAACCTCCACAAAAAGAACTTTTATTACCAATTTCATAGTTCAATATTTGTCTTATGTCTTTCTTATAACGATGCTATTTAAGCAAAATTTTGTCATTTCACGTCATTCTTCTAACATTTTCACAAGGATTTACATCACTTGTGATCCTAACTAAATGTTTTTTTTTTAAATATGGTGATTCTCCTATCTTTCAAATGTTTTTTATAATATAAAAAATGGTATAATTCTTCATTATAGGAAACAATCTACTATAAGCCCAACTAGGATCATCAAATCTTTTTGAAGTGATTGAATTTTCAAAAGTACTTAAACTTCCCTTCATTTATTTATAAAAATAAATAAAGAAATATATCAAAATTAAATTAATAACTTCATTTCAAAATAATAAGAACAAATGGGGCAACAACAAATTCTCAACAATCATATGATATAGACACACATGTGAGTTTCATGAAATTATATAAATGGTTCCTAAATAAACTTCAATAATTAAACACATTTTATCTAAGAAATTCTCAAATTTCTTAACCCAAACATGATAGAGGTATATATATTAATCTTGATGTTTCTTAACCCAAACATTAAAAAAAATCCATTAATTTTTAAACTTTCACAACTATAACCCATTTTATATGGTTACATAATTCAACCATAAAATCATAACTATAACCCATATTGTCTGATTATATAATTCAACCATAAAATCATAACTATAACTCATTTTGTGTAATTATATAATTTAACCATAAAGTCACAATTATAACCCATTTTTTATAATTACATAATTCAAACATAAAGCTCACAATTGTAACCTATTTTGTTTGATTACACAATTCAACCATAAAGTTACAATTATAACCTAATCTATTTTATTACAATTCAACTATAAACTCATATTTATAACTCGTTTTATATGATTATATAATTTAACAATAAACTTATAACTATAACCCATTTTGTGTGATTATATAATTCAATTAAAAACTCATAACTATAACTCATTTTATATGATTGCATAATTTAACCATACACATAACTATAACTCATTTTGCGTGATTATATAATTCAATTTTCTTTTTTGCAATTTATCGCCATTTTTTAAAAAAATTGTAGATTTGACTAGTACTCAACCAGTATCCTAAATACCAACCAATTTGAAAAGGTCAATAACAAAAGTCAATATGAAATTGATTGTTTTAATATTGTTTATAGGAATGACAATAGATTGTGCTTTGGTCTGTTGGGCTCAGATCCAAACTCAACCCAAAGCCTTATTGAGCCCAAGGCTTTTGGTTGATCTAGTTTTTTCTTAAATTTGATCTTAATTCCAAGCCCAGTCAAAATCGGTTGTGCCCATATTTTATTACCATCCTTAATTGTTTTGCGATAACAACTGGTATGATACGTGATAACAACTGGTGTGATACATGTTAGATCAAGGTTTATTATTAATGATTTTGATGATAACCATATAATATTTCAAAATTTAATTTGGATTTATTTCTTTGCATAATTAATGATCTAATTCTCAAAAGAAAATAAAATCATAGGAGAAATGCTTCCTTTCTAGTATGAACCTTCCTAATGAACTTACCTTATTTATTTCACAATATCCAGAAGAATCTTGTTATCATTAGATTTATTTCCTTTTATTGTTAACGGATTAATTCTCAAAAGGAAATAAAATTATAAAAAATACACTTTATTTTTTGCAGGAATCTTCTTAATGAACCTACTTTATTAGAAATGGTTTATTCAAAAGGATCCTACATTTTATGAAAGTTGTATTTAGCTTCATGATTATTGGCAGGTTTCTGGCAAATGTGACATCGAAATTATTCAAATTTAAATCTATCCAATTGACTAAGGATGCAAGTGAAGCAACAGTTGGTTGAAGGAAATGCCTACTTAAGGAAGAGTCACTACTTTAGCAAAAATAGATCAAACTCTTGAATTACATCAACAACATCAATACTCTTGAAAGGCACATTCTTATCAAATCTCTTGTGCTTTAGAAAGCGAAAATTCTTTTTGAGAGACATTATTGAAGCTCATATTGAGCAAATTATATTTTCATCTATTAAGAGCTTATAGAGGCCAACTAAATATTACTAGTTTGAAAAGTTGAAGAACCTTGAAAATATGTACTTGTGAACTTGAAGAGGTTCGTCAAATTACTATTTAAAATTTTAATGAAACACTTAAGTTGGATACTTGGGAACTGGACGTAAGCTTGAGTTGTAAGTTGAATCAGTATAAATCGACTACGTCCTTCTTTTCTCTCCTTAACTTTTAAATTTTTGCATTATATTGTATGTGTTCATTTAGTAAGAGGCTCCTTTATTTTTATAATAGACTCTTTTTGTTTTCCAACTTGCAAGAGGTTCTTTTCAGTTTTAACAGACGTCTTCTGTTTTAAATTATTTTAACATGATTTATTGTTTAGTAGGCTTCGATTGTCTAACAAGCTCCTATCGTTTAACAGGCTTCGATTGTCTAACAAGCTCTCGTCGTTTAACAGGCTTCTATTGTTTAATAGACTCCTATTATTTTAAATTTTAATAAGCTTCTATCTTTATACAAATTGAAAATAACTTGGAAAAATTTTCAAGTCATACACGATTTACCCCCACTTGTGTGTGTTTATTTTATCAATACAAACTCTAAAAATTAGCATAAATTGCTATGCAAAACAGTATTATCAAAAGTCATCTCAGTTATTACCAAACACATTTCCATTTGTAGACATAACTTTGTATCTATATATTATAATTGTTAAATACAATATCATCATAGTCAGGACTAACAAAACCTTTTTTATGGCATATATAAGAATAAAGATGAAAATAATATTTACAACTCTAATTATTAAGTAATATAAACATGGAAAGTTGATTCATATTGCCAAATGGGTTTTTTAAAGTTAAAAGTTACGATAAAAATAACTTTTGTAAGTTGTAATGAAATATTCTAACCTTTATTAACAACTTATTCTGTATTTTAAAATAAAAATTGATATTCTTATTAAATATGATTTCAAATAAAATATTGATTATATTAACAATGTGATGGATATCTAATTATCATCTAGGTGATATGTATAACTGTTGTGGTATATAGAAATGGCAAACAACTCACGTTTGATATGATTTAAAATCAATAAGTAAAATTTATTTTGGTCAACCTTAAATTGAATTCATCAAAACAACAATAACATCCTAATAAAAATCTCGCTAGATCAAAAATCTAAAGAAATCAACCTTATCCTTAACTAATAAAGAGACTGTTGTGATAGACTCATTGAAAAAAATATTTTTCAAAAATGATTTGACGAAAATAGTAACTAAATACATAAGCAAATAATGGTATAAATAATAAATAAATAAAAATAATTTCAAATTCAGAAAAATAATTTTCAAAATATAAACGCAGCTTACCTCGAAATAACTCAACTAGGCTAATCAAAAAGACATCATTTTATGAAGTTAGGATTCCTAACGATGTATGAAAAACAGAGGCAACATCAACAGTGTCATTTTCCCGCTGCACATAAAGCCTTTCCCTTCCTGCTCATATCAGGATTATAAACAAGACTTTGGATATGACCAGTAAAAGCTGTCAGAAGTACAAATTCCTTATTTGAAGATCATCACGTACGATTCCTGTTTTTCTTTTCTTTTTTCATTATTTCAAGATCATGAAATGCAGACCATTCTTGTTTTCCAATGGTATTCGTTGTAGTTTTTCTATATGACCATGTTTATCGGTAAAAAACTGGAGAATTCCCCTTTAAAACTTGGAGCACAGGGATTTACTTTTTCTCAGGAAGCTTCTCTAATAACTCCGGTATCACTTCAAAAAGATCGCCAACAAGGCCATAATCAGCAACCTGCATTCAAGGAGACAGGATATTCAATAGAGGAAAATTGCAAGAGAGAAACGGCTGCGTGTTTAAGCAATGCAAGGATGATGATTGCAACAAATTCCATTCCTTTGCTTTGTTTTCAAAAGCTAACAATTTTGTTCTTCAAAATGAAGACTGCTTCCAAGTTGAGCTGCAGTTAAAAAAATGTATCTAGTGCCTCAATTATGGCACCTAAAATTGCATAGACAGAATACAGCTCTTTGTCATGCTATGTATTCGATGCCTATCTTATCTTTACTTCTTTATCGATCCCATCATCAATTGCTTATGTCTATGGTAACAGGTTCTAGCCAAAACTGGCAAATTTTTTCATAATAGGTGCAAGTTCCAAAAACACGAGGGTAAAAATACTAAAAAATCAAAGCAGTTGTTCTTAACTGTTCTGGGTTAGGCCTGATGACAATACTTCCACATCTATCAGGATTTAAATCGTCAAAAGGTTCACAGAGTGAGAATTTATCTATTCATGTTTGTAATGTATCAAAAGACAATTAAGTTATTCTTTATTTTGGTGATCGACTCTCATCGTATGTATAACCGGATTATTTTCAACCGTAATCTCTTCTGCCTCAAGTCTCATGAGTCCATTTTAAGGCAAAATGATTGTTTCCTTAGATAGGGTGGTGTTTATCCTTCAAACCGAAATGATCATCCTCATGAATTTAGTACATAAAGTCGTGCTTAGATAAAAGTACTACAGTTACTGATTAAAGTCTTTTAAGGATCAACTAACAGGTATTTTAAAGTAGTCAATGAACGGAAGACAAATGAAAGAGGTTTTCAACTGTAACCTGGAATATGGGTGCATCTGCATCTTTGTTTACAGCAACAATGATCTTGGAGTCTCTCATCCCAGCTATGTGTTGAATGGCTCCTGAAACGCCAAAAGCCATGTACAATTCTGGGGCAACAATTTTTCCAGTCTGACCAACCTGGAAAAGAAAGAAATGCAATCAAATAATGAAATCATTGCCACCCTTACTGTAAGTTTTTTTTCAAATTGCACATAGATTTTAGCACTTGGAGAAGAACACCAGCTCATATACACAAAAAATTCACAACATAATCACTAAGAAGCGGTGCACTGCAATTTAGTATGTTTATTTCAACACCCAAACAAAAAGTTCCTGAGCATTGTAAACTTATCCATAGTTATGGAAACAACAGCCATAACACTGCAGGAGATCACCTGGAGGTCATTTGGAACAAATCCCGCATCTACCGCAGCACGAGTGGCACCAACTAAAGAATAAGGGAAAAAAATGCCACAACAAAATGCAATTAGAGATTGAGTCTGACCAAAGATCATCTGTAACATCAAGAACATGATTAAACCATTTTATTAGAACTACTTGAAAATTGTCTGAGCAAAATTTGGCAAACTCCATATCTGCAACTGGTAAAGGACAAAAATGAGCAAGCATGTCTGAAAATTTTTCATCAATATAATACCAGCTGCACCAAGTTTTTCTGCAAGCTTCTCAATCATTTTGAAGTTGTCCATGCTTTTCAATGCTCGCCCACCAGTGACTACAACCCGTGCACTTCCAAGATCAGGGCGCTCTTTGTCTTGAGATGTATGTTTCAAATATCTAGACTTACCAATAGACTCTGCAATTAGATTGTGAAACATTCTCAGATGAACCACTCATTGGACAATTATGACCAAACATTAAAGTTCAGATAATAGATGAATTCTACAGCACAAAGGATATTCCAGGAACATCTATCTGCAAATAGAAATTATTGTCTTGTTTTGACACAAAATGTAGCTAGATAACAATTATAAGCAGTAACTGATAAACAGACCTTCACAGAAGGTTGAGAGATCAACCTGGGAGATTGGAGCTTCATTAGATATCGAATGGAATAAAGCAGCTGGTACTGGAAAAGAAGTTGATCTAATCGTCAACAGACAGGGATTGTTGCCAGTGTATCGAACTGTACAAAGTGCATTGCCGGCATAGATTGGCCTGCCACAGGTAGATATGATTTATTTCTAGCCATAAGTACATGATGCTATAAATATATGAGATTTGTGGTAAGGGCTTAAAAAAAATCTAAATAAAAATCTATGGGAAATCTATCCTGACTGAAAGTAACGAAACAAAACTTTCTATACACCATTCACTTGCTTTTATGTACCTTGAAACGAATATCTAATCCATATCAGCCAAGAAAAAGGTTTAAATTAGTAATCCGGCAGATTACATTCATATGGCTTGTGCTTTTGTGCGAGGTGAATCGTGAGAAGTTTTATCAATTCTTTGAACAGGTGAAATGACAAATATGCCTCAAACATTTATTAAATAATTAAATTAAATAGTGGAAGACCACCATTTAACAATGAATTGTAAAGTACATTGCAAGATCTGTAAGAAAGACAAAACCGTAAACACAAAAAAATAAGGTGTAAAACCAATGTGAAGGTAACTGGCTTGCTTCAGTTCTCATAGATGGATCCACAATTGACACAAATCACCATTGGAAAGCACACAGCCAGTGTCAGAAACCACTACTAACTTCCATTAAAGACAGTAGTCCAACTTCAAAAGGGTAAACACTACAAAGGTAATAAACGATAGAAGAAGAAACCTGACAAATTGATTGGAGCTGCATATATTAACGACATCAGTAATGGGAGAAACATCTAGAAGGGCAGCTGCACGAGGAAGTATGTTTTTCCCAAATGAGTTGGAAGCAGCAATTATGTGTGAGTAGCTTCCTTTATGCTGAACCAAGTGGACCAATTTCGCCCAAGGTTCCGCTAAAGGATGTTGGAAATTTTCAGAATCGGCTGTAAGTACCTGTATGAAACATAAAGAACGAAAACATCCTCATTTCTTAACGGCACGTACAAGGAATGCCCAGGTTTTGTGCACATGATCGAGTTAGCAAAACATGTCTCCCTAGCATTCTCACATTCAAAGAAGTAAACTTTCACAGAAAACATAAAGCAAGTTCATAATCAAAACTAGATAATGCTAATTAACAAATAATGCAAACATAATATAAGCTAAGAAAAGCGTAAAAATGATCAATTGGACATGAAAACAAAAGGGTAAGAGTGAAAATGCCTGATGAATAGAAGGATGGGAAGAGGCTGCATGAGCAGCAGCTTGTCGAAGTGAAGCGCCACAGCCAGCCAATAGCACTGAAACAGAACAGTCGTCGCCTAGAGACTTGGCGGCTTCCACCGCGCTCAACGACGCCTTACTAATCGCACCACCCTCGTGCTCCGCCAGAACCAACGTACTAACCTAATCATTAATTAAATCAAAACATGGACATGAAATGAAATGAAATGAAATGACGTAAGATTTTTTTTTTTATTTCACAACCAGTAAAGCAGACGAAGAACCCAACGAAAAAGCAGTAAAAAAAAAAGACAGAGTACAGGAGGAAGCTTACTGATCTAAAGATGAAGCGCATAGACCGAAATCCAGTGAAACTTGTGTATTTTAAGGCTTTAAGAGTTGTCGCCATGCTCTCTATGAATGAGTTTTTCGTTTTCTTAAATTTGAGCTGGTGAAGATAACTAATCCAAGGGGTTTTATAGATCATTCTTCAGAAGTAAACGACGTCGCTGAAAAACAGCAAATAAAGAATGAGGATCACTCTTTATATCAGGATGTCCATCCGAAAATCTAGTAATATTTTAAAATAATTTTTAAAATTAAAAATATAAATTAACATTTTTTAATTAAACTTACATCCAAGTATTTTAAATAATATCATTTTATTTAGAATAGTTAAATTTCATATTTATCTAAACTCATATAACCCAAATTCAAATCTAATATCAGTCTAATTAAAAAGTCAAACTCTTAATCTAATACTTAAGAAAAAAAGAGGATCTTAAAGTAGAGTGACATCTTCATTTCCTAATATTCAATATAACTCGTGATAAAACAAAAACTCTCGTTATTTCATATGTTTATTGTTAATTTATGATTAAATGGATTATTTTAACTTGTCATTTTTAAGGGGTTGTTTGTTTTCGTTTTTTAAAGATTTTTTGTTGTAGTTTTTGTAAATTAAAAACAACTCTTCAAATCGTGTTTGGTTAAATACGTCTATATATTTCATTTTTAAAATAAAAATGGCAACTATTTTACAAAAACGCAAAATTAACGTTTTTGTGATTTTTGAAAACAAGTTTTCATAAACGCTTTTCTCATAAAAACGTACCATATTCAAGTTTTTCTCTTCTCTACGTCGACTTTGTCTTCTACGTCTTCACCAGTGTTGCAATATCTCCATATTTGTTTTTATATTTATCTGTTGCTTCTGCGATTTCTCTTGTCTCTCTTATCCATAGCATCATACTCATAACAAAATAAAGAAACTAGGCGTGATGGAAGAGAGATGAAAATCGTGAAAAGAAAAGAAATGTATCTATACTTACTAAAAGCAACATATAGAACTTCTGCTTTGAGAATAAGCTTCTACAATTTTGTGCAATGATAAAAAAGATGATGCACTTTTAGCTCTTTAGTTTTTACTTCACGTCCTCTGCTAAACTTAAGGAAGACCTCATCTGATTCTTTATAAAGAACCAAAATAACGTTTCTTGATCCTCACGTCTTTTAAATTTGAGACAATTATAGTTGTTTTCTTCTTCCTCACGTCTTTATCTTTACAGTTGTTTTATTCTTGAACTTCTCGTTATTATTTTTCCTTGTCCTCACATCTCTATAGCTTTCTCCTTCTCATCATCGCGTCTTTAGTATACAGTAGAGCACTTGTCTTCACATCATTTAATGTAGCAGCACATCATTTAATGCGACAGAGCCTAGTCTTCACACAGTCTTCCTATTGTTACAAAAGTGAAGCTTACTCTGCCACATTAAATGACTTTATCAAAAGTAAAGCCTAGTCTTGTCATAGTGAAGCCTAGTCTTCCCGTTATTTGTATTCACGTAATAGCTCTTATTTCTTTTAAGTGTGGAGAACCATTGTTTCTTTTAAGTGTGGAGAACTGAAACATTAAATGCATTTGTACGTGAGTTCTTCACGTAGCTTATTGTTGCTTATAACTATGGAGAAGTAAACATTAAATGCATTTATATGTTAGTTGAATTTGATATATATGCAGCCATACTTACATTAAATGCATTTGCTTGTGAATCCCATCGAAGTGACTTATTATCTTAAGCTGAAGCTTAAATGAAAGAATGCATAAATGATTTATTGTAGTGGTTTTGCTATCAAGTTTCTACATACAATGAAAATTTAATTTATGTACAAGCTTAGATACCAAATATTTTTAAAAAATTATTATAATTGTCACATGTTTATTTTAAACCATATTTAGTATTTAATACTTTGTAAATATTATTATGATTGATGTCACTTTTATGTTATTACATTTAGTGATGGAAGGCTTAAATAATATGAATGATTACAATGATTGTATGGAAGTAAATGAAAAAGATGGGGTATGGAATGATACTATAGAGATGTATTTAATCTCATTGATGATTGAAGAAGAAGTGAAGAAGGGAAATCGAATGATTATTACCTTTTCCAAATCTGGTTGGAAGAATATTAAAGCAAGGCTTCAAACAAAATTCAATAAGAAGTATACTGATATTCAATTGAAGAATAAGTATAATGGATTAAGGGCCAGATTGAAGAATTTTAAGAACTTACTCAAAGAAACAAGAATCGGTTACAACTCTTTTACTGGTGAAGTTTTTTGGTAAAGAACGGGGCCTAAACCCAAAGAAACACTACAGATGAGCTACATGGGGTAAGGAGACTCCTACTTTGTCTGCAGACAGTAAAGGGGAAATTCCCTCGACGATTGCGTGAAACCAGTTAATTCCTAACGAAAGTCAATAGCTATAATTTGCTAGCCAATTCACACAATGGTTGCCTTCTCGATAGACATGATGTACCCTCGCCTCCCAGTTTCTGGAAAGCAATTCTTTGATAGCTGGCACCAAATTATTAACCACTTGGCTTTGCTCACTCGAAATAGTGGACACCACTAAGGCAGAGTCGATAGACAGATCCACCTTAGAGTAACCATGAAATCAAGCGAGAGTCAACCCATGATAAACTGCCCATAACTCAGCCTGCCAGGACATGCAAAACTCCAAATTTGCGCCAAACCCCATTAACCAAGTACCCTAACATCCTTAATCAGCCCTCCAGCTATCCCCAGGCCTGGGTTACCCTTGGAGGCTCCATCTGTGCTCAGGCTAACCTATCCCTCTCGAGGTTTCTGCTAGCTAATCTCAAGTATGCTTCTCCCCTGATATGGGAGAGGGATTGAGACATGACTTTGTAGATTGTGAGCCAAATTTACTTCTTGAACAAACGAGTGAATTTCCCCTATGTTATGAGCTTTGGACGAGCTGGGAATTGGGATCAAAACATCGTTCATTCCGACATTCCTAGAGCTTCCATAATACAACACCAAATAACAAAGGTCAAGTGCTATCTCGTTGTATCCCAAAATAAGTGGACAGATTACTCGCAAACCAAGTGTGAAAGTCATTGCAGTAAAATTCTTGCCATCTACTAACATCAATTAACCTGTTCCAAACCAGACGAGCTCGCCAACAATTCCGAAGGACATGATCTGAGGATTCTTCATAATTCGGACATTAAGAGAAGACTGGGATATCTGTCAGGAACAACTAGAAACGTCGACTGTTTTGCAATCAACCATAGACGTGTCTGAATGCATAGAGGGTCCTTCCAATCCCATATCATCTTCCAAGTCCTGGACTGATTCAACCATATATGCTGCTGCAGAAGACAATAGGTTGAATGTGTTGAGAAACTTCTGCTAGGCTCCAATGACTAGTACAATCGATCGTCCCCCTGGGTGATGCAAGGTGGGAAAGTGGTTGCAATCCATAAAATCATGTTGTGAGGGAGATATATGTTGAACTCTCCCCAAGACCAATCCCCATTGTGGTCTACATATTCACACACTTTATTCTCCAATTGACCCTCCGGGATCGCATTAATAGTATGAGATAGTAAATTACCAACAACTTCGTGCACCCAATTGTCATACCAGAATCGAACCTATCATTCGTTACCCACCGACCATGCAACACCTACTATCAACTTAGGAAAATTTGTGCAAATGCTACGCCACAGTAGGGAGGAATCCGGTTTGGCAAGCAAACCCTTTCAAAAATCCCTACTCACTTATATTTTACACAAGAACCTGGTTACAAAGCTTTCTATGCTCCTTGATGAGGGACCAACCTAGGTTCATGTGAACGGCGGACTTCATAGCCTCTAAGTTCTTTAACTCGAGGCCCTCGAATATTTTAGGGCAACACACTTGATTCCAATAGACCAAATGCATTCGGTGCATCTCTCCCGTTTCACCCTAAAGGAACCTATTACAGCAACGATCAATCTTCAAAAGAAGTCTTTTAAGGATTTTTGTTGTTTGCATTGTGTAGAGTGGGAGGGTGTCCAACACCGAACGGCATAAAGTCAACCTACCAGCCATAGATAGGGCTTTTGCCCGCCAAATTGAAAGGCGAGTATGAACCTTTTGTAATATATATGCATAGGTAGTTTTTGTAACCCTTTTATATAGTAACGGGAGCTCCAAATAATTGCTAAAGTCCATTGTTTGAGTGAAGCTTGATAATCTAGCGATGTTGCCACAAATATTATTTTGAACATTCGAAGAGAAATAGTTTTGGGAAGGCTAATACGTTGACCCGAGGCTTCACAAAAAGATCAAAACAATCTAAATTGCCCGCATGTGATCCTCCGATGCTTCAGAAAAGAGTACCATGTCGCCTGCAAAATAGAGGTGAGAAATCGAAGGTCCATCCTTACCAACCTTAAATGGTTGCCAAAGCCCAGCTCCCACTTGTACCTCAATTAGTTAGGATAACCTTTTCAGACATAAGACAAAAAGGTAAAGAGATAGGGGGTCACCTTGTCTAATGCCTCTACTGGGGTGAAACTCCTGTGAAGGCCGACCATGCTATAACATCCTCATCTGAGTAGTTTGACCACAACTCAGATTAATTTTACTAGGGCCAGAGGGAAACCCACATCATGAAGAGTATCCCAAATAAAACTCCAGCTAAATAGGTCGTATGCCTTTTTCAGATCCACTTTAATAGCCATAAAGCCCCTTTTACCCCTCAAACTGCGCATGGAATGCACAATCTCTTGTGCCACCACAATATTATCTGAAATATGTCGCCCTGGTATGAAGCTACTTTGAAACGGGCTAATGAGCGTTGGCAGGGTTGTTTTGAGGTGCTGTACAATGATCCTTGTGACTAGTTTGTAGCTGACATTACACAAGCTAATTGGTCAAAACTGTGTAACATGTTCGGGGCTGTCCACTGTTGGAAGTAATGTAATGAAAGTGTGATTAAGACCTTGAATGAGAGACGGGTCCTCGGACACCTTTCTCACTAAATTAACCACGTTGGACTTCACCATGTGCCATTGGGATTGGTAGAAATATGCATGGAATCCATCAGGACCAGGCACTTTATGGGCGCCCATTTGAAATAAAGCTCGGGTTACCTCCGTTGCCCTCACCTCCATACATATAGAATTTCAAACATCTTGTAATAGCTTTTCAAAGCAGCCTCGGAGGGGAAAGTGGGGCCAGCCCTTACCTCCTCCAAATAGAGAGTTTTATACCACTCCACAACTAGCAACCTTAGCTTATTAGGCTCAAAAATCCAGTTTCTAGTTGAGTCTCGCAGAGCCTCAATCCGATTCCTCTTCCTTCTAATCATTGTAGAAGCATGGAAAAACTTGGTGTTTCAGTCTCCCATACTAATCCAGTCCGCCCTTGAGTTTTGGGACCAATGCAACTCTTCCTGAAGTGAAAGAAGATTGTAATCTACCTTAAGTTGTCCCTCTAGTCTTACTAAGAACAGATTGTACCTAACCATAAGGGCACGCTAAAAGTCGCCAAGTTGGGTTAGTACTCACGTTTTTTGTCGAAAAATATTGCCAAATACTTCTCTATTCTAGTCCTGCAATAGCTCTTTCCAACGTAAGAGCATGTTGGGAAGAAACTCAAAAGGATCCCAACTAGACAGAAAAGTTAATGCTACAGATGAATATTGGGAAAATCTATTTAAAGTAAAATATGTCTTTTATTTTATTAATATATCATATTATATAATATTCATTTTCATTTATCTTTTTCATCATTATAGGTGCATAAAATGGCTCACAGATTCAAGAAAAAAAAGACGCAAGGAATTTTTATACTTGTGTCAAATTTTTAGAGATGCTACTGCAACTGGTGTGCATGCACACCGATCAACTAAATCTCCTTCGAATAGTACAGAAGAGGAACATGGAAATGATATTGATGAAGATTACTCGTATAATAGAAAAGAATATCAAGACAAAAGTTTTCCGTCTAAAAGAAAGAAATCTCCTAAGAATAAGAAGGCAAAGAAGACATATTCTAATATTGTAGAAGAAGCCTTACTTATACTTAGTAAACAATAAAAAAGAAAGAATGATTTACTTGAGAAACAATTGAGTGAAACATCATCCACTACAGAGAATAGATCTCAAGAGCCTAACATAATGATGGAATGTCTAAAGTCTTTAGATGATTTGAGTATTGAGGTGTGCAGTATGGAAAAACTGTGAAGGCTTTATATGATTCCCTACTTTATAGGGATATTTTTTTTGAAGATGACACAAACAAGGAAGTTGGATTAGGTTGTTGCTTTAGTTATTGTTAAGTAAAAAATGCCCTTAGATTAGATACCGATTGAATTTAATAGCCCGAAAAATAGTAACAAAAATAAAGGTATAAAAAATAAAATAGGACATAATATAAAGATTTAAGTGGTTCGGTCAATATGACCAACGTCCACGGCTGGAGGATGAGCAATTTTACTAATATACGGAGAATGTATACAAGTACAAAGACTGGAACAAAAAGGTTTCAAAACTCATCAAATATACAGAAAATAACTGAAAAAAGGATAAGAGGATTTGTACTATTTTGGTAAATGAATGAAGAGGAAGGAGTGAGTATATTTGAGTCTGCAACTATCCCTTCTATTTATAACTGAAGTCTCAAGCGTCCGTCCAAAATTTTCTAAACAGTGGCCAATATTGTTGACTTAAACGGAAAGAAGCCAAGGCATGCAACGGTGGCCATTATTTTTGACTTAAATGGAAGAGGCATGTAACCAATAGCCAACTACTTTAGACTTATTGGAGGGGCCAAAGCATATGCATGCAACAAATCTTCACCTTGACTTGGTCCCAAATAATTAGTGATCTGCTCCACCTTCTCCTACAATGCCCCAAAAAGGTTATATCACTAACTATAGATGTCAATCAAGTCCAAGCATTGCTTAAACTTGTAAACAAGAAGAACCTTCATAAACATATTATTTCTATCTCATGATCCCTTAATTATTTTCTTATTTCAACATATTGCTTTACGCCAACTTAGTGTTGATCTTCTGAATAAGGACCTTCTTCTCTGCAATAGTATGAAATGATACTTCACATGAATATGCTTCGCCCTCTCATGATACATTTGGTCTTTCATCAAATGAATAGCACTCTGACTGTCACCATAAACAGTAGTAATCCCTTAATGAAGAGATAACTCACCAAATAAACCTCTTAATCATAATGCTTCTTTGATAGCCTCAGTAACTGCCATATATTCTGCTTCAGTAGTAGATAAAGCCACTATATATTGTAGAGTAGCTTTCCAGCTAACGGTACAAACTTTAATGCAAAATACATAACCTATCAGAGATCTTCGTCTGTCGAGATCACCGGCATAATTTGAATCTACAAAACCAACCAAAGTGTTTCTAGTTTTACCAAACTCCAAACAAAAGTTTGAAGTACCCTTTAAGTATCTGAGAATCCATTTCACCTCCTACCAATGATCTTTGCCAAGATTGGCCATATATCTACTAATGACACTAACAACTTGTGAAATATTAGGACAAATACATACCATTGCATACATAATACTGCCTACAACACTAGAATACGAAACTCATGCCATATAATATTTTCTTCCTGTGACTGTGGTGATTGAGTAGCAGATGGTTTAAAATGACTAGCAAGAGGAGTACTAACTGCTTTGGCATCTTGCATGCCAAATCTCTCTAAAACTTTATTGAGATAATTCTCCTGGGTTAAGAATAATTTATCAGCTTCTCGATTATGTCTTATCTCCATGCCAAGAATTTTCTTTGTTGCTCCCAAATCTTTCATCTCAAATTCAGCATGCAATAAGGCCTTCAAATGGTAAATATCTTTGACATTCTTGGCAGCAATGAGCATATCATCAACATATAACAATAAATAGATGAATGAGTCGTCGTCTGACTTCTGAAAGTAAACACAACTATCATACATGCTCCTGGAGAAATAATGACCTAACATAAATGAATCAAACCTCTTGTACCATTGTTTTAGAGACTGCTTCAATCTGTACAAGGATTTCTTCAACAAACACACACGGTCTTCCTTTCCTACAACTTCAAAACCTTTAGGTTGTTTCATATAAATCTGCTCATCTAATTCGCCATGTAAGAATGTTGTCTTAACGTCAAGTTATTCTAATTTCAAATCAAACATGGCAACCAATGCAAGTAATACACGAATAGAGCTATGTTTCACCACTGGTGAGAAAACATCATTAAAATCAACACCTTATATCTAACTGTAGCCCTTTGCAACTAAACGTGCCTTATGCCTTGCATTTTCAATACCTGAAGTACCTTCTTTTCTTTTAAAGACCCATTTGCAGCAAACAATTTTCTTACCCTTTGGCGGCTTTACCAGAACCCAAGTATCATTCTTGTGCAAATATTTCATTTCTTCATTCATGGCCACCACCCACTTATCAGCATCAACATTTGAAACTGCCTCTGTATATGTGGAAGGTTCATTGTCTACACCTATTTCCTGTGCCACTAATAAAGCATATGCAACTAAATTTGCATACCTCTGTGGTGATCGAATCTCTTGTCTTAGTCTATCTCTGGCTATAGAATGTTCTTCTTCTACTAGTTCATCTTGAACATGATCAGGATCTAGTTCATCAGTTTGATCTTTCTGATGTGTAGAAGACGTTTGTGAAGGACCTGAACTATTAATTTCTAACTCCACTTGTTTCTGTGTAATATCCTCTTTTTCTAAATTACAAGACTCTTTTCTAGGATACAACATAGAGGACTCATCAAATGCAACATCCCTACTAATTACAAACTTAGGCAATTTGGGATCAGGACACCACAAACGATATCCTTTCACCCCTGAAGCATAACCAAGGAAAATACATTTTTTAGCTCTAGGTTCTAACTTTCCTTTATTTACATGCATATATGTTGGACACCTAAATATTCTTAAAGTAGAGTAATCAACAGGAGAACCTAACCAAACTTCCTCCAGAGTCTTGAAATTAAAAGGAGCACAAGGAGAGCAGTTGTGTAACATCCCGTTACCAACGTGAAGGGCATATTGGTAATTTGGATGGATTAGGATTGGGTGCATGCATATTTTGTATTGCACATGCATTTTAGCCTCTATATTTATTGATAAATGATTGTTATTGCACAAGCATATGTATGTACATGCATGTATGACAATTTCCCGACTTGATTGTGTAGATTGGAAAAATCGGATGATAATTACATAGATTATGTTTTGAATATAGAATTGGAGTGAAAAGTGAATTCTAAAGGTTTAAAAATTTAAATTGGAGTGTAGGATTATGTATTTCCTAATTTTGAGGATTTATAGGAATTTTTCTGAAATTTTTAGAGTTACGGGTCCGGACCGAAAAAATGGCCTAATGACTGATAAATTAGATTCCGGTTCTGAAATTGATTAGCAATTGGCACGAGAAAATTAGAGTTATGATTTTAGGATTTAATATTTATAGTCATTGCAAAATTTGGGAGAAAATTTGAATAAGAATCAGATTTTTAGACCCTAAGAATTAGGCATGTGGCAAGGGAGTTGCCAAAAATGCCTTAAGCCTTAGTATATAAATCCTAACCTTTTAAACTTTGCTCCCACGATCCCCTTTGCCTTTGGAAGAAGATTTCTCCTTCGTTCTTCTCTTCTCCTTCGTGTGGATCATCATCCTTGCTTTCTGTTTCCATTTTCTTCCCATAAATTGCTCCATTCATCATCATCAACCTAGCTTAAGCCTTGGATTTGAGAAAATGACTTATGGTGGAGATAGAGGTGATTGTCGTGGGTGTGCCTAGGTTTGGAGATTTGAGTATCTTGTTGATTTTTGAAGGCTTGAATCAAGTAAGTTCTTACTCCTTTATGCTTTAGATAGTTTGATTTGATCATTGATTAGAGCTATTAATTGTTTAGGAATTTATAAGTTTCGGATGATATGAGTTTTGAGAAATATGTTGATTTTTATTTGGGTATTTGAGAGAAAATGAATATTGATGGAATTGAGGTTAGAAATGAGTTGTGTTTAGTATATAGAGTTGTTTGGGAGTGTTTCAAATTGAATTGGATGGATTAAAAATCAGTAGATCTGGAAAATCTGGGTTTCGGACGTGTTTATGGGTTTGCAAGTCATGATGTGTGATGAACACGCCGCGGCGAGCAAGTCCTCTTCCGCACGCCGTGACAAACAGGAACGCACGTCGCGGTGAGCAGATTTCTTCCTTACGTAGCGACGAGCGAAGGCGCACATCGCGTCGAGCAGAAGCTAACATGCCATGGGCTCGCCGCGGCGAGCGATCTTGCGCCGCGGCGAGGACCCCAATTTTTCCGAAGATAAATTAGATTGTGTAATTGGTGATTTTGAGGTTTAAATTCCTAATGAGTTGGTTATTGATTGATTTTGATTTAGAGACTAAGAATTGTGAATTGATAAGAGGGAATCTGGGAATTAATTTCGATGGTTCTCGAAATTGGATGACAATTTATTAGGGAATGTGATTTGTGATTGGAATATGACTTTAAAGAGTTCAAAACTTAGTCAATTGAATTATGGTGTTAGGAATTGTTAAAGAGAATTGAATTTGAAGATTCAGGTTTAGAATTGGGAATGTCATACACATGTATAGTACTTAATTCTTTCGTTGCATATGCATTATTGATTACTGAAAT
>JANZLF010000222.1:44846958-44891371 GCA_026546835.1 Erythroxylum foetidum
AAACATATAACAGTCTGATAACCCAAAGGAGAATCTCCAATCATAAATAGAATAAATGACCATGCCTACATGTACCGATTTGATCACTAATTAAATAGAAGTGGAATAACTGGAGGCACCGATTTGAACACTAATTAAACAGAAGTGGAATAACTAACTCCTAAAACTAAGACATGCATTACGGCAACTGTATAACAGCATAAACTGCCCCTGAACTATAGCTCTTAACCCACGTTCTCCTGGTAATTGTATGACAGCTGTATAATGGAAAGTTGGTCTGAGCCCAAGTCATGCTTCTTCCTTCTAGTGTATGTTTTGATGGGCGGGGTCATATCAGTTTTAGCTATTATTAATCCTTTTGACTCATTTTCTTTTGTTTTCTGATAAGGTACTAGAAGATGAATGATTGTTTTGGTTATGGGAATACCAAGATTTAGTTAACATTGTGAAGTATACGTGATTGTGGTGTCTAGAACTGGTGTCATATGGTGGTCTTCAACATTCCCGTAAATGTTGCTTTGTCATTTAAG
The DNA here is from genome assembly GCA_026546835.1 of Erythroxylum foetidum. NCBI lineage: Eukaryota > Viridiplantae > Streptophyta > Magnoliopsida > Malpighiales > Erythroxylaceae > Erythroxylum > Erythroxylum foetidum. The sequence continues at coordinate 44,847,489 of JANZLF010000222.1, forward strand.
TTCTCCTCTTTTGGACTAATGGTAGACATAACAAATATCAGGGCCTACATGTAGCCAAAAAAATTTTAAAAAATAGGGAACATGTGCAACTTGTGTTATTCTTATCCTTTCACCTCATTTTGATTTGATCCTTCAGATCAACAATTGAACTCCATACTGGCCAGTGTTTTCTTTTTTCTTGTTAAAAGTACAATCACGTATTCTATTGTGTTCACTTCTTGACTTCAAATTATGTACCATTTACTTAAGTGGTTCTATAAGATGCTAGAAATTAATGCTTATTTCTATATGTTAGAAATTAATGCTTATTTATATATTAATCTGGTCGCCTGACCATTTAGCTATTTATCTTTTTCAGTTTTCCTGCCCTCTCTTGTGAATTTGCAGCAGTAGATGTGAGTGACGTGTTGGGCACTGTAAGTTTTCTATGAACGGTTAAGTTTGATCTGCTATGTTCGGTGATTGAAAATAATAATAGAATGTTATGGGCTGTTTAGTTGTGGAAAAAGGGAACAATTTTTATCTAAAAATTTTCGAATGAAAATGTAAATTATAGTTTGGTATTTAAATAACAATTTTCTATTTAAAAATTTTGAAACTTATATTTCTAGTTTTCCAGATTTATATTAAAATTTTGGAACCCTCCAATTTTATTTTTAAAAAAATGGATAGATTTTTCCTTTTTACCATGGAAAATATGTTCACTTTTTTTTCTTTGATGGCTGCTTCTCATTTTATAGCTTATGTTTATAAATTCATCTTCTCTTTCCTTTCCTGATAACCTGTCTCATTTCTTTTTTTCTCTCCTTTTTAACATATTTAAAAAAATTTCTCCTTTTGTTATGTGGAAAGAGGAGAATAAAAAATTCCTTCTGATGCTGTATGTTTTAAATCAAGTAGAGTGGAAATGATTTACAAACCTAGGATCAGGACACCCATAGGCTTAACTTGTCTGCTTTACAAATCTGTAATTGGATATGAATATTCTTAAAAAGCATATGTTCAAAGAGATATTCTCACTTTCTGTTTCTAAAATTAAAGGTTGCAGGGTTACTGTTAATATATTGTTAAGCTTTTACTTTGAACCAGATTGGAATATTGCTTTTTCTTCCCTGTTTTGCAGTCTACTTGTGGCTTATACTGATTAATCTTTTTCATGTTCTCTTTTGTATTTTTTTTTGGAGTAAAGATCATAATGAGTTTGTAATTCAACATATTCTAATGTCAAATCGTACCACATTCTCCTCGTTATTCAACATTGTTGCATCATAAATGATCTTCTTGAGAATGATGTTTGTATGTGTGCTTTTGTCATACCTTATATTTTTTCTGGCTTGTGCATGGCCTACTCGTCATGTGTGTGTACATACATATGTTGATAAGGAACATGTATAAAGTATGAAAAATGAAATTGAACAGATATTGAATAAGATTTTACCTGAAGGTTCTAATGCAACCTAATTTTAACTGTATAGAGCCTTATTTGACCCAAGCACATAATCTTTTTAAAAAGCTTTTTGAATGGTTTTTTTTTTTTGGCTCCATGCATTCTTTCCTTCGAATTGTAAAGATGGTTGAACCTAAAGTTAATTAAATTAGTGGTGAAAATGAAGAATCATGATTTTTATTCACACTCTATGCATTGTGCATGATCTTCTAGAAATCCAACCTCTTTTGAATGTTTTCTCTGTCATCCTTATCATCCTTGAGTTTCCTGATTTTTTTCTTCTTTTCTTCAGAACAGACTTAATATAACAAAAACAATTCGTAAATTCTCTATTGATCATAATTTAAACCCTACTGGGTCTGAGTTTCATTCGGGATCTGTTATGCATTACATTAAACATGGAGATGAAGCTGTTGAGGAAGCTGTTGAAGGTTCTTTATCCCTAACTGGTCGTAATTTTGATCATTACTCGCATCAGTGAGTGATTCATGTCTGAATTATTACCAGTATGTTATTGAGTTTCAAGTTTTATGCGTTGGAACAATTTTCACATTTGCCACTGATAAAATCAACTTTTCAGGTTTCCAATCTTGGTTGTCAATTTTTATGCCCCGTGGTGCTACTGGAGTAATCGTCTGGTAATTACTATGACCTATTGCAGAATATTTGTTTTGTTAAATTTTTGGTTTTCAAATCTCTTTCCAGGAGTGAGAATGTTTGCTGTGCTTCGGATCATCTTAAAATTTCATATCACATGGTTGCTGAAAAGCTGGGTTATAAATAAATCATAATAAGTTCATTCTGGCATAGCCACTAGGTGAGCTGAGGCATTACCATTTTTCTTTCTTCTTGTTCCAGAAACCTTCATGGGAGATGGCAGCTAAAACAATAAGAGAAAGGTACTTACTTGCATCCTTTTTTTGTAAATGTAACCCTTGATCTGTGGTTAGTTTCCCATTTTTGTTAACAAGGTGTATTTATTCATGTATCAACTTTCAAAGTTTCCACTTGTTTGTCTATTCAATAGATATGATCCTGAATTCGATGGTCGCATTCTTCTGGCAAAGGTTGATTGCACTGAAGAAATTGAATTATGTAGGAGGTAATAGATAATTTACTCCTAGTTTGATATTTCTGATTTCTGAATTTTTATATTTTAAATTGTATATTAGCTAGTTGAATTGTGATTAATTGGAGAAATAGTAAGGTACTTGACCACCAGAGAATTGAGTTGCGACCTGTTGATATGGGTGATTCCTTGTCAAAGCCCATCATCCGGAATTATTTGGATGCTTTTAAATGATGTGTAATTGTCCTTATTAGTTTCTTTTCTATTAGCTTTTCTTTGGACAAAGTTCTCTTTTACTTTTTCTTTTACAAACTTTGTGTATGCTACTTTCTGCTGTTCTTATTTAGTGAAAGATTACTCAAATCTATTCAATCTTTATTGGCCCCAGGGTCTTGAATTTTTGTTCTAGAGCAGTTTCATTTTATATGTTCGTGTGTGCGTGTGCGCTCGTTAATAGATGTTAATGGTTTATTACTGAGATTCTCATAGGATGACTCATATACATATGTTTTGGAACCATATATCCGTGATATCTTGTTCTTTATTTTTCTAACCTTTCTATTTATCCACGAGTTTTCAGGCATCACATCCAAGGATATCCATCCATTCGTATTTTTCGTAAAGGATCTGACGTCAAGTAAGCTTGATGCTCTCCTTCTATTAGATACATTGTATAACAGCAGTATATTCCATAACCAACTGTTGCTCACTTGCTATATCTCCTTTTTCAGTTGACTACTTGTTTTCTTGGACTTTGTTCATAATTTATGTTAGTGTATAATTTCATTTGTTTCTTATGTTTTGTATTTTTATTTCCACATTCCATGGTCAAGTTATTATGCTTTTATCCGTAACAGGGATGACCATGGACAGCATGATCATGAATCTTATTATGGTGATCGTGATACAGACAGCCTGGTTAAGGTATGCTTTTTAGTGTTTGATTCCCATTTAACTCGTGCTATGAAAGTTGTTTATTTGTAGGGGCCAATCTTGGCTAATTTGTTCATTGATGCCTGCCGATTGGTAGTAGAACAACCTGACTTGTTGGAAGTTGATATACATTGCAGACAATGGAAAACTTGGTTGCCCCTATTCCAATAGAGCAACACAAGTCAGCTTTGGAGAATAAACAAGAAAATTCAAAAGATGGTGCCAAAAGACCAGCACCTTTGACAGGAGGGTGTAGAATTGAAGGACATGTGCGTGTAAAGAAGGTAATTCCAAGGATAAGGACATCAACCGGTGCATAGTTTACTCACCATGTTGGCCTTCAAGTTTTGTTATATCATCCTTTCATGATTGAAATTATTTGAGAAAACTGATAGAAAATAATTTTCGTGTCACAATGTAAATAAACCTAGCCTCTTGTTCTTACTTTGACAAGCTACTCTGTTTTGTATTTGAGCTGTTTTTTGTTGGTACAGGTGCCAGGCAATCTCGTTATTGCAGCTCGTTCAGGATCCCATTCATTCGATTCTTCGCAGATGAACATGTCACATGTCATAAATCATCTTTCATTCGGTATGAAGGTTTCACCCAAGCTGATGAATGATGCAAAGAGATTGATACCTTATATTGGTCGAAGCCATGACAGGTTGAGTGGCCGAGCATTCATTAATGAACGGGGTGTAGATGCAAATGTTACTGTAAGTTTGTCACAATTGATCATATTATTGTTTCTTCCTTTGTTAGGCTTGCAGTGCTCTTTGGCCATATGTATTCAACGTGACATCTACTAATGTGTTAGCCACATCCTTAAACTTTTCCTCCATGTGCACAAGAGGGACCTAGAATGTTAAAAGAAAATAATGGAAGGTTTTTGGAGATATATTATATATACGGAATGTAGATGTTTGTTAATCAAAATTGGCACATGTATACTTTCTTCCCTCATTGAAGTTCCACTAAAGTTTATGACTTTTGATACTAGATAAACGGTTTTGTAGTTAACTTAGTTATGTCACAATATTCAAGCATTATGTCATGTTTGCAGATAGAGCATTATCTTCAGGTTGTTAAAACAGAGGTGGTTTCGGGAAGAGGTTCCGCTGAACATAAATTAATCGAGGAGTATGAATACACAGCTCATAGCAGTTTAGTACAGAGTATATACATACCAGTTGCAAAATTCCATTTTGAGCTCTCTCCTATGCAGGTTAGAAAAAATAACGATTCTTTATCATGAATATATATATCGAGGTTTGATAATTAGGTTCCCACTGTTGAGGATTCTGCATTTTCTAATTCTATTTCTTGCTGTCAGGTTTTAATTACTGAAAGTCCAAGATCATTTTCTCACTTCCTCACTAATGTTTGTGCCATTATTGGCGGTATTTTCACGGTAAGTCTCAACATTTTAAATTCATGGGCTATCTGTCAAGGCAGCTCTTTCTGAATCACGCCCTTTTGGTTTCAGGTGGCTGGGATTTTGGACTCAATTTTGCACAACACATTGAGACTGATGAAAAAAGTTGAATTAGGCAAAAATTTTTGATACCGAGGATTTAAATTGTTAGTTTGTATAAAATGTTTGAATTTCTTGTACCTTCTTTTATGAACAAGGATTAGTCAGAACCCTTCCCTCCATGCCCCACAAACAGATAAAAAAACATTTTTCCAAGAAGTATGCGCACACATGACTGGGTACAATTTTTTTCTTGTGGAGATGAGGTAAATAGTGTTGAGAAAACGTCGTGATTAGCTTCCAATGGAGGCTCGATATTACGACAGATTTCCTTGCTAAGGACCAGTGAGTTATACGTGAAAAAGAAAAAAGAGAAAATCCTTAGCGCAAGGCAAAGAGTAGACGAGAAGAGTTCAGAGAATGGCACAGTAGTCATGCCAATGGTCTGTTACAATTGGGACTGTGTATATGCAAGAGACTGAATATAAAATGAGCTTATGCTACGTACTATTATTGTAGATCTAAACTAATGAGTGTACTAGTATAGGACCACAGTTCAGCCCACAATCAGGTTCTTGTATTGATCATTTCCCTCATCGGTTAGGACTTAGGAATATAAATAGCTTAAGTGCTATTTATATTCGCTCGGTGGTTGCTGAGTGGGAAAACATGAAAGAAGTACAGAGGCTTGACAATGTATGAAGCTCTTTATAATCATCTTGCTGGCTCGTAATAAACGGTTGGGATGGGATTAAAAACAATTAGAGAAGGTTCTCTTATCGATATCTTGTCAACGTGTCTGCTGTGCCAATTTCTTTCTTTCGATGAATAAGAGATGAGATGGGAAGAATATAAAATTAAGTCTGTCAAGCATTCCAATTAATTAAGTAAAGAATAATGGTAAGAGATGTTGCATATTGTATTATTATTGATATTTCTCATAATTTTTTGTAATTGTATCTGATCCTAAACAGATTGCATGAGGAGTAGGTTGCATCCGAAACGGTGTGAAATTTATTGATTTCGTTCTATACAGTACAATCCTTTACACGAAGTAGCAAGTAAGCACACGCTATATACCACACAAATAACTTATTTCGCATCCTTAAACAAATACCCACTTGGAATCGACCAAATTCAAGTAGGGAAAAATCATAGATAGAAAAACAAAGTAAGTGGAAAATGGTAAGATAAGACAAACAAATTCCCACTTAGAGCACCAAAACGAAAGACGAGTAGTAAGCAAAGAATGGTACAATGCAACCAATGACACTGATGAACGTGGAAGAAGAAGAAGCTGCATTCGTGGGCTCGTTGACCGTCGGAGCTGGAGATGGGACTACTTCAATGATTCCTCCAGGTGGTGGCGCCGGTGCCAGAGTTGGGGCAGTAACATTTGGGGTCGGAGGCGGTGGAGAATTGGCTTGTTTGTTAGTAGGTGAGGAATGGTTGCTTCTGTCAGCCAACACAACTACAACTACCTTCTCATTCTTGAGACAGTTGTCCTTGTTCCCACTTATGAAGTAGTAAGGCCCTGATCGATCCAAGGAGAAGACAGTGTGACCATCTGTGTACTTTGTGAGGGGTGAAGTGGTAGTGCAATTCTCGTAATCCTCCTTTTTCACTTGTAGCACCGAGTCTTGGTCTGGGTTGTAGACGAACACTGCACGGGGTAGGAATAAGAACCATACGTGAAAACTTGGTTCCTAAATCAAAGCTCCATGTCATTTTAGATAATTAACTTGTTAAGCCTAGCTATCTCTTACGTCCATTCCAAACAATCATAGTTCAGACAAGTTACAAATTATTATTATCCTATAATAACTCTTTTACAGGAGAAAAGCCGTAATAGTACTAAAGTGATTGCCAAGTTAATAATTTCTGGATGGAGAAAAGCCATTAATACATTTTATTAGATAAGTTTTTCACCTTCAGCTTCGGCCTCTTACTTGTCAGGTGCTTCCGTAAGAAATTAAGAATAGAAACAAGAAAAAAGAAAACGAGAATCGATTCTTGGGATTTATAGGAAAAAGGCTTACGCAGTGAATCCCCGATCTGAAATCGCATCCTTTCTGCCCATTGGTTGTGGCTGTTAGTACTGCTATTATCAGGCACTGCCCAACCCTTGGCTCCTCCAACTGGGAATTGTATAGCAGTAGTCTTCTGTATCAACATCATGACACAAAAAAGCCCCAACACATAATGAAAGGCCTTGTTTTGACTCATTATTTTCGATCTCAAGATGGATACAGTCATTGATAAAATTTTAAAAAATGGCACTAAAATAAAGGTTCTGGATAAGAACAAATGACAATGTGGTCTCTCAAGCCAAAATTCTGAGAGTAAGCTATATGGCAAGAATGGTGAAGATGCATAGGGTTTTTGTAGGCCAAGTTGCATGAGCTTTACAATCTGTGGCAGTGAAGCTTTTGCTGCTTTTTGTTATTCTCTTTTCTTTTGATTTCTTAGCTTCCAGTACAAAGCATATCTATCTATATATTGCTTTCTTTTTGGTGTAGTTGCCAGATTGTTGATGCCTCTTCTTAGGATTTAATGTAACTTGGCATATAGGTTAACACTTTACTTTGAACTTTGCCAAGAAATATTCATGCCTTCTGCTTTAGGTCACAGTGACACCAACCGTACTATTCCTGCATAGCTTGGACCTGAACTTTCCACAGGCCACTTCTATGAACTACCAATTTGCTCCATTGTCTTCTATATTTACTTCTTCTCCTTACCTGCTAAGCTCAGAGAAGACTGCATTGTTTTTCACTTTCAAACAGAAGGCTCAGGCGCTTGAAATTATGGTGGAAGATCAAAATTTAGCTAATCTATGTATTTTCCTTTTCATATATAAGTTGAAACAAAGAGATAGGAACTCTTTTATATCCCTGTATAATACTACTTTTCCACATTGTATTGATTCAATGTTGTATAAAATCTTAAATTATAAAAATTTAATTAATAAATTAATTATTTATGAAATATCTTAAACTCTTCCATTCTAAACCTTTTAATATTCTGAAATTATAATATTACATTATTTAGTATTAATTCTAATCGGTATTACAATATATAAATTATATACTAAAATTAAGACAAAGATAAATAAATTGTTAGACACGTTGCCAATTAGACTAATATAAATTTTTTTGGTATATATACATTAAACTCCTACTTTTTTTAAGCAGTATTATTTTGTTTTTCTAATTTTCAGTCACAACAGCATTTAAAATATAAATTCTCTAATTTTTGATTTTTTTATGAATGTTGAATTGTACATTTTCTATTTAATTGTTCAAACTTATTAGTTACAATTGTATATGTGTCTTCACTTATTAATAAGCATATGCTGAAAATATATTTCAAGAGCACTCCCTTTTACTTCAACCGACTTGGATGCCAATGCAATTAAAATTTAATAGAAAAAATCACTTCAAATATAAAATTTAAATATTATTAATTATACAGAGTCTCATAATTACGTTAAATGATCTAACTTTAATGTGCATATTCCTCCAACTTTGGATTCAAGGTTGTTTCTTCCTCACTACAACGCTGATTTTATATCTTGAAGAAGAGTCTATTCTTAACCAAGGTCAAAATAATCAAAAGCAGGTCAACTTACTCCATTCATTAAGGGGAAAAGGAAAAAAAAAAACGTTCTTCTGAGTGAAAAGAAGAAGTTGAATATTCGAGACATCAAATTAGAAAAAGTGGAAATACACTTCAAGTTAAAATCAAGGAGGAAATAATTAACAATTATTAAGTTACTCAAAAATCCAAAACTATCAAGGTTAAGAAATGGTTAGAGTCTAGCTCGCTATAGTTTGGGCATAACAATAAAAGGTTAAATTTAAAAGATTCTAAATTTTTTATATAATTGATTTTCTAAAATAGAATATTGACATATCAACTAAATTTAAATAAAAATAATACTTATTATCAAAAGAAATAGTTGAAATGGTTAAGCCAGTTTTTATTGACTCTTAATACTGTTATTTTTTTAGTTGAATAGTTCAAATTAAATAAAAAAAGAAAGAATTATATAAGTAGATCAATCTCTTAATGTCGACATTTTTAAAGATAGATAGGTTTCAAATCTTATAACGAAATAGAGAACACATGTGAAATATTTTATAAGTTTATAAAAAATTGTAAATCAATTTTAATTAATTAATTTTAATTTGTTATTTTTTAAAACTTAAATTAGAGTTATTGTCAATTCAGTCTAAATTTAGGATATTCTAAATTATATTGAAGTAGTTTTCTATTAATACAATATTGAACTTGGACAAGAGAACAAGGGATGAAATTAATGATTAGGTCATAAGCAGTGAGCGGTTTATAGTAGATTTCTAGGTCAATAGAACATAAAAAAGGGATGAGAGATTATAGTTTTGATTAAGGGATGAGAGATTATAATTTTGATTGACTCTTAATAAAGATGTAGATTTCTAGGTTGATATAACGTAAGAAAGGGATGAGAGATTATAGATTTAGGTTGAATTTTAATAAGAAGTCAAAAGTTTGAAAATGATAGATTATGATATTATACATGGGAAGGAAGTGTCAAATTCATATCAAAAAATGGAGGAAAAGTGAAATTTCATTTTTAAGCATATAAAAATACTAATCAAAGCTTAACATACTATTTTCAAGTGTTTATTTTCCTCAATTAAGCTTTAATTGTTATTGTTTAGTCAATTTAAATTGCGATAACAATTTCTATAGTATTAAACTTTTGAAAATTTTGTATTCCAGTGTCAAATCTTTAAAGATATTTAATTTAGTGACTAATCTTTTAAAACGTATACAATTAAAGTCAAAATATTAGTTTTGTTTTATTTTTTAATGATGTGGCTAACAGAATAATTTTAACTTTACATCCGGATATAAAATGGGGTCAAGAGGCAAATGAATGTGAGATAAGATTGAACGTCGAATGCATGCTTAAGAATCCTTTTAATGGCTAGCCCAAAAATTAGTAATTCTAAGGCATCCATTTCCCGTTCACCTAAGGAATGCTATATTTCAGCTCTCTAAAAAGAATTAAGGGCTAATTCCAAATTAGTGTCAAGTTGTATATTCAAAAGTGAGTTCAGTTACCTTAGCCTTAACAGGGAACTTAACCAGCTCCAAAGCCTTCCATTGGCTTTGCAACCTTTGGAATGCTTCAATGCTTTTATTCCCTTCCTTTCTTCCTTAGACAATTTACCTTCTGTCAATCAATCCCTTAGTTGAATTTATTCCTTCATATTGAATCTACTCATTCCATTTTTATTTTTCAATATAGCAATCCTTACTCATAACAAAGGATTGAAATCATGAACTTTTACTTGGGATGAAAAGCAAGAAAGACCACTTAGTCAACTAAACCATTTGTTTTGAATAGGGAGATCAAAAAGAGACACTTGTAGAGACAAAAAATAAAAGTGGCTCCTTTCTTGACATTAAGAAGGGTAGATTATGTGGCGATCAAGTGAAGTTGTGATTCATGTTTGGAGAAGAATCAAAAGAATAATTAAGAGTATAAAAGTATAAAGGAAAAACATATATGTTGCCTTGATATTTCGTTATCTCGAATCCCATACCACTATAATAATGGTAGAGTAAGGGGTGGCCCCAAAGTCAAATTGACTGGTAGTGGTTAATCGAAGCTTAAATAGGCAACCACTCCTTCTCAGGGGATTGTATATAACACAATCACTCCTTTCTCAGGGGATTGTATATAACACTTTCTCATTATACAGTTTAGTTTCAAGCTTTTGTTGTAGGGCCTTGTTATTATTATTAGATCATTATCTATATCCATGCTTGTGTTTTCAGGTTAGAACATCCCGTAGTAATAAATAATCTAATGACTTTTAATTTCTAGAGATTTGGAATAGCCGAATAGTGTAAATTAGAAAAAAGAAAGAGTAATATGTTCTATGTAAAAATAAAACATAAAGGAACCGTGGGAATTTTGAATTGAGATAGCAATATATTTGGTTGAAAAAATATGTTTTTTTTGTATCAATTCAAAGTCTAAAAAGGTTTGTTGAGCACCTTACAACTTTGTCATAATAAATGGATTGACTTCCAAATTATAATTACTCAAGTGAATAATTAAACTAATTAGATAGGAGATAGGAGAGAAACAAAAGAATTCATGTTATGTTGTTTATTAATATTTAACAGTAATCCAAAGAGTAACAAAAAATAATAAAATAATAAAGATAAAAGATAAATAATAAGGAATAGAAATAAATTATTCGCTTCGATGATATATCAATATTTACATTGGTTCTTTTAGCTTCAATTAATGAGAAAAGAACCTTAAAAAGTTTTTTTTAATTGACTTTGCATCTAAACTTTAAGAGATAGGGATGAAGGCATGGAAAATAGCCTTGGGGTAGCATATATTAATCAAGGGTAGTTGCAGCCCTCTAAAATCCTATCGATCATTAAGGACCTAGTCCTAACTTGTAATATCCCATTTTTTAGGAATATGCTTAGGGTTTAACCCTAGATTAAATATTACATATGCATGCATAACATTAACATTCATACACGAATTGATATTTGTGCACATTACAAGTTAGCATATGCGCTCAGTTGACTTATTTCTGAGTATGAAAAATGTTAAGTGACCATGATGTAAATTATGAGTTAATATGTCTTGATTTTTGATATGATTGGATTTCAACTAATAAATTGGAATTAATGTTATGTATTAGGAAATTGATGGATTAAATATACATTTGGACTAGGAAAAATTTAAAATGGTAGGATAAATTGTTACATGAAAATTAGGGTGACTAAGCCTTAAATTGATTGAAATTTGAAATAATTAAATGTGTGACAAATGGACTAGTAATTAAATGAAATTTCGAACAATATTGGAATGACACATGGACTGATTTAGTAGGGAAAAAATGGCAACCTAATATATGGACTAGTGGCAGCTGATTAATTAGAAAAATGTATTACATGCCTTAAGACACATGGTGAGTTTAAAAGTTGACATCTAGCATGATGATGAAGCAAATTTTAGCAGCAATGTTTCTGTTGTTTCCCTCAACTTTCTCCACCGAAATTGTTCCAAATTTTCTCTGTATTTTGTTCTTAACCCCAGCTAAAGTTCTTCACAAAAATCACACCTAAATCTGTCACCAAATTGCCAAGAAAACTAGTTGATTATAATCTTTATATTGCTGTCCGAAAATCATCTTGCTTTTACCATAAGTTTGTGTTGATTTTGCTTGCATAGAGACTTGGTTTAATATGAAGTTTCGAGTTGGATTGGAAGCCTAATAGGTAAGTAACAAAATGAGTTTTATGGCATGTCAAATGATACAAGAATGATGCTTGAATTGGAATGAAATGGATGTGATATTGGTGAAGATATGCGTTGAAAAATGTTACATGAACTTGGAAGTTTTTCTATTTTGTTTTTTGTTTCTAAAAACTGTATAATATAGATTGATTTATGGATGAATTAGGTCTGGAATTGAAGTATAATAAAGGTGAATTTATGCCAAAGAAAGATGTTAATTTGATGTTCTTAAATTGGGAAAAAACTAGGACTATATGCATAATAATGTAAAAGTTTCTGGTTTGATACTTTGTTAGCTGTTAATTGAATAATTTTGAATGAAATATGAGCTGTTATTGATGAGGAATTGGAGTATGATTTAAGCCTTATAGAGGTATAATTGATAAACTATAATGAGGTTGTTTAACTTTGGTATAAAGTATAAAACAATCTGGACAAAAAATGAAAGAAGAATTGTTGGAATGCTAGTTGTAGTGTTTTCACTGAACATTTATCGATATTTTGGCCATAACTTGATTTGTAGACATCTAAATAGGACGATTTTAAGTTTAAATTAAATTAGAGACACACGGTTTTGTTTTTTATGGAGGAATATAATTTTAATTCTGCCTTTTAGAGTTTTAAACTTTAACTTAAAATTAAAATTTTGAATTCTGTCACTGTTTAAGAACAATATATATAAATTTGGGTATATAAAATTATACAGACTATGTGAATTAGTTTTTAAATCAAATTAACTATGTGAATAATTTGATATGATTTTTTGAACATTAATTATCAGGAAAAGTAAAATCTACCGCACCAAATTTGATAATAGTTGGGTTTGAATTCGTCTAAAACATACAAACGTGCTACATAAGTTTAATTTTAAGATGGTCAATAAACTTTAAACATACACAAGCACCTTGAAATTTTGCAAAACGGTCAGTCTTCTCTTCGGCCTTCCTGAAAAGTCAAAGCCAAAACGAAGGTCACAGCCCTACTTCACGTCGCACAACGTGGGCACCACACATAACTTTCCACTAGGGGCCGTGCGTTTTCTTGACGCGCAACACTAGCGATTAGAACGAAACTCCATAAAGCACCAATCTTAGCGCACATATCTACCTTCCCGCGAAAATCTATTGGAGAAGCCAGTCAGCCAATCACGCGCTATTTTCTCTCCGGTCAGTAGGACTAATCATAGAAAGAATTGGTCAAACATAATTCAACAAAAATAGAAACCTAAAAAAGTGTAAAAAGAAGAAGAGAAAACGTCAATTATCTCCTGCTAAGAAGTAATTAGAGAAACATAATTAACTATAGAATCAGACCAGAACATGTCTTAAGACATCATTAACCACCCAAACATGTCAGTACCTAAATTATAGTTATTACGTTTTACGCAACTGCCGATTAGATCTCTCCGGCATTGTTACTTGCATAAACGGAAAAAAGATAACAAAAATTTAAGGTAAAATATTAAGAAAACGGGAACAAAGAAAGATTACAACTTTTTGCTGATTTCTCTTTTTAATTTCGTCATCCTTATTCTTTAGTTTGAACCTGTCGTCTCTGTTGTTGTTGGCAGCTCGGTCGCACCCTTTTCAATTTATTGATCTTCCAATTCTGAGGAGGTCAGCTCTTGGTTGACGGGTAGAAAGTTGCAGCGTTCTGTGGAAAGATTTCGTCTTTTTCCTTTTTGGTTTTTCTGGAGAAGTTGAGGAGGTATTTTCTTTGTCAATGTGGAGGGACGCCGGAGAGTCTGCGGATTCTTACTACCAAGTCCGGCCTGAGTGCACGGATGTTCCCAAAACCAGATTCAAAATCAAGGTTCGTGTTCTTTGGTGAAAAATTTCATCTTTCTGCGGGTCTTTGTGAAGTGTCCATTTTCTTGATTGGATCAAAGTTCTGTAATTCGGTTAATTATTTAGCAGTCGAGCGTGTATTTTGCTATTTTGGATCAATGCCATTTATTTGTTGTATTAAGCATGCTCTTATTGTAAAGAAAAGACGTACAATATGATATTTAGATTGACAGCTTATTCCTTTAATTTTTTTTTTATCAACTCATCTTATTGGGATTATTGCAGAATAATTGATCAGTGGTCATTCCTGCATCTGGATTGAAGAATCATTTGTGTGCATATAACTGTAATAGCATGCGGTTGGACATGATTTGTATTTTAGTACAAGGAAATTGAGATACATTGCGATTAGTGCATTTATTTGAAAATGCAGTTATGAACAACTTTTATCTTGTCACCACTTTCCTTTTAGCGATGAGATTGGGCCGATAGGAGATAGAAAAGAGACAAAGAAGTTTTCAATTCCTCTAAGAATCATCTTGACATTCAAACATAACCATCCAGCATTCGTGGTCACTGGGATATTAATCATATGTATATGTTCTTTATTCTAATCTAGATGTTAATGATGTTGCTTGTTAATGCAACTGCTGTAACTTCCATTTTTTGATAATATGCTACTGCAGGCTGGCAAAACTCTGAGTGCCAGAAAATGGCATTCTGCATTTAGTCCAGATGGATTCCTGGATATAGGCAAGACTCTTGGCCGAATTCAACGCGGGGTAAGTGCATCCCCTGATTTCAGATAATGCAGCCAACCTGAAAGATTGATTCTCTTTTCCTTTTCCCTATTTTTATGCATCTTAATTTTTTACTTGGTTATGTCTGAATTTTAGGGGATCCATCCTTCAATTAGAGGAGAAGTCTGGGAGTTTTTGCTTGGTTGTTATGATCCTAGGAGTGCATTTGATGTCAGAGAACAGATACGATCACATAGAAGGTAGTTCACTTTTAATCCTTTGCATTCTATTGGTGAGACTGATAATTGATGGGGGAAGAATAACAAGATTCTTGTTCATGATTGTTCAATGAATGTTAACTGGGTAGAATGACTATGTTTTAGAATTCCTTGTCTCTGTTATTTTAAAATTTTATTGCCATGTCTTTAACTTGATAGCTCTGTATATGTATGATAACAAATTTCATGGGACACTATACGTCTTTAGGCCCATGTACACTAATGTGCTAATGATGGGTCTTCTGACTCATTATTTGATTTGTGATTCCAGGGTCTTCTTTGAAATAATGACTTGAGAACCACTTTTTCATTTCTATATCTTAAGCGAGGTGCTAACATATATTTTCTTCTTGAATGTGGGTATATCATCTTAAGTGCAAGCCTTATCTTATGCTTGCGTGTGAATAAAAAACGATGGCCTATTCCATTTTACTGGACATTTGAAATTTGCCCTAATGTCGCAATTTCAGGGTGCAATATGCTAGGTGGAAGGAGGAGTGCCGGGAAATGTTTCCTATTGTTGGAAGTGGCAGGTTTATTACTGCACCTGTAATTACTGAGGATGGTCAGCCTATTCAAGAACCATTAGTGCTTCTAGAAACAAATCAAGAAAAGGGGCTGGCTTCCTCATCAAATGGTAATATGGATGCAAATGGCAATGTAATAGATGCTAGTGGCATAAATCAGTCAAGTATAAATGCCTCCAGTTCAGAAATGGTGAAAGAGCTTACTAGTCGTGGTCCTTTGGACAAAAAAGTGATCCAGTGGATGCTTACCTTACATCAAATAGGTTAGTGAAGTTTTGTGATTATCTCAACTTTTCTTATGAAAATCTCCGATTATTCTATCAGTGCTTTTCTTTGCCTGATTTATCCATAGTAAAGCATATATAATTGGTGAAAGCAATTTATATCTTTGCGCCGTACTTATTCTCATGTAACTTAAATAATTTCTGAACAATTTTCGGATTTGGTCATGTTGCCTGGCACAGTTTGACAAAGTTCATTCCTGTTTAACATAACCTCTCTTTCTCTCTACATATATACAGAGGCAAAACTTTGGGTATAAGGTTCATGCTTTATGGTTAAGTCATCATATTGAGATATAATTGCAGTTCTACATGTACATGCATGCTTCCTGAAGCTTCATACAATTGCAGTTCGATATGTACATGCATGCTTCCTGAAACTTCTGTTTACTGTTTATAACTTGAATTACTGAAATGCAACATAAATTTTGTAATTTCTCTTCAATTGTAATCTTTTTCTGAATTAATATTTATGGTAGGCCTTGATGTCGTTCGCACGGACAGGACACTGGTATTTTATGAGAAGCAAGAAAACTTGTCAAAACTTTGGGATATTCTTGCTGTTTATGCTTGGATTGATACAGATGTTGGCTATTGTCAAGGTACATAATTAGACTAATTTCTTTTGTTATGCTGGTCATTAATCATATTGAATGCATTGGAATTTCATTAAACGGTTTAAATTTTCAAGATTTTCAACTTCCTATTTTTTTTTCTATGTAGTCCATACATGGTTGAGCAGGATCGCTGTGTGCATCATTTTGCTTTTGAGTGGAATATGTGCTATAAGATGCTTTAGACATAATGTCTCAGTTTCATGCAAAGATGTGATATCCATAAAAAATTCCTTTATGATTGGGCAGGGATGAGTGATCTTTGTTCCCCCATGATAATACTTCTTGACGATGAAGCTGATGCTTTTTGGTGCTTTGAACGTTTGATGAGAAGATTGGTACCTTTCTTTTACTTGACCTGTTTTTGTATCTTGTATTAGACTAGTATGTATGCATGCATAAGATCGTGGTTGACTGTATATCAATTTGACTTACATGTATCTAGTTTCCTCTTATGTGCTTTCAGGTTTTTACTATTTACACAAGAAGAAATTGATAATTGTTATTCAATGAGGGTTTTATCTTTTTTTCCCACCTTGCTCTCACTCTTCACGTTTAGTTATTTTGATGCCTACTTCCCTTCTTTGTGGCTATCTTGAGTTGCTTTTATAATTTATTCCATGTCCTCCAACATTAAAACTTCTACTTCGGTCAAGTTCTAAATTTTGGGGAATTATTAATACCATTCATAATTAGTAATCCTGTATTTAATTAGAGTTGAATAATATCCACACCAGTTGTTTCTACTTGATCTGCTAAAGAATGTCTCTTTGTTACTTAGCCTATTTTACCGTCACTTTTCTTTTCTGTTACCTGTTCCAATTTCTTATGTTCAATTCTTGTTTGAATAAAGAGAGGGAATTTCAGATGTACTGAGAGCTCTGTTGGAGTGGAAACACAGCTCGGTAATTTGGCTGCAATTACGCAAGTTATTGATCCAAAGCTTCATCAACATTTAGGTATTACCCATAGAGTTATCTTTTACAGTCCTTTGTATTTATTATATTTGTTGTCGTTAGTGGATTTTGCGTGACTCTTTCACTGCTCTCTTTGATCCTTTTGACAAACAATGTCATTTGGGCTGTTTTCTTAATGAAGTGTGTAGCGTTGAGCTTTGATTCTGTATGATTGGTCAATTGTACAGCCATCTTGATTTCATTTCTATGGTTATTTGCTTTGGAATAGTGCTTTCTTCATACTTTTTCTCTTGCATGGTTGCATTACAAATTTATACTCCACAATAGAAGTATCAACACAAATTTTGACCACAGATGCACTTGGTGGAGGTGATTACTTGTTTGCTTTTCGCATGCTTATGGTTCTATTCCGCCGGGAGTTTTCTTTTTGTGACTCACTCTATCTTTGGGAGGTACGATTCAGCTTATCCCAATCTTTGATATATCTTTTATGGTTTTGGTAGTTGAGAAACAATATAAGCTGTTTTATGGGGTAATGCAAGTTATCGTTTGTTGAGTCTTGAGATTTTTATCTCCTTAGTCTGTGTAGCCAGTAAGTCTTGTATGAATGAATAGATGTTTATCTCCTTATTCTTTCCAGATTGTACAAGATCGAAACCAGGAACATTTCTTTGCCTGTATCTTAGAATCGAGCTCCTAGCAGAGTGTAAACTCCCATACAGAGCATGTCTTTGGTTCCCAGAAGTTGCATGTGTTCTCGCACTTGCATGCATTTTTCTTTCCCTACGAAGTTTATTGTTTTCCCAGTGGACTATTTCAGCTATTACTTTTAACTTACATACTCTCAACAGCCTATTGAATGCCAAATTCTTCTATTTATTTTGTATGTTTTATTTACTTCCAACAGATGATGTGGGCCCTTGAGTATGATCCTGACTTATTTGAGATGTATGAAGAGGCTGATGCAAATAGTGAAAAAACAGAAGGATCTAAAGGAAGAACGAAGTCTATTCGGCACTATGGCAAGTTTGAGAGGGAAAATAAGAAGAATGGGGCAACAAATTCAGAAGCACCCCTTCCCATTTCTGTTTTCCTTGTTGCTAGTGTCCTGAAAGATAAAAGCTCAAAGTTATTGACAGAAGCTCGGGGACTGGATGATGTTGTTAAGGTCAGTATGATAAGTTGGTTCTTTCACTATGCTTCGGGCACCCTAAGGCTATGTTGACCAAGTAAAACTTAAGGACCAAGTAAAAAGTACAACTGGAGATCTTAAAGACACAAAACATGCACTACGGAGTGAAAGTTATCCCCAAGTTACTAATTTTCTTTTGTTGTGGGATGTGATAACTGTTACAGAAGTTCCAACATCTTAGCTCGCCATCCATTAAAATGCCAATAAATTAGGATTGAAGGTTGTCCGCACAAAACTGATATGGATTATTCTCATTCATAAGCATTTCTTTTGTGTGTCTTAAAAAACGAGAATGAACTAGATCACGGTAACTCGGTCTAGATGTATTTGCAGTAGTGGTGCGTACTTGATGTTCAATTCATGGTTTATTAAGCCCCAAGTAGTTTGTTATTGATGGAATTTGGTAAGCTAGTGCATTCGGTTAGTGTGGATGACGGTTTAAAAAGATGTGGTCAGAAAGTACTGAATATACTGGTTCTCAGCCAGTAGACAATAGATATATAGAGACAGAGACAAGATAAGAAGGTCTTATAGCAATAGGTGAGGGAATATGATCTCAAGATTTCTGCAGGAAGTCTCTTCTATTTTCATTTCACTGATCTTTCTTTTCCATGATGCTTTTCAGATACTAAATGACATGACTGGAAATTTGGATGCGAAAAAAGCATGCAGCGGAGCAATGAAACTTCACAAGAAATATTTAAAGAAGGTATACCACTTTACTATAATTTTCATACTGTCATGAAGGTCCTACAACAATATAAAGGAGGAAAGGAAAAGAAAATGTAAAAGTCATCATTTTATTGGATACTAAACAACATAAGTTTTAGCCACTTGTTGGTATTTGGGATGTCCATCAGGCCTAAACTACAATATCTGAGTAACCTTTTAGAGAGCTCAATTAACTCTTACACTTACAAGTTCTTCTTTTCTTCCTTTTCCTTTCTTGTAAGACCAAGATTTTGAAGATTATGATGTAAAAACATTTATCCATCCAACAGGATCCTATTTACTAGATGTCTGATTAGTTAGTATACTACTAAATTACCTCAAACTATGTATTAGTTAGTATACAGCTCCTTTGCACTTTGACTATTTGGATGAGTTGGTGTCTTTGTATCCTGCGAAGTGCTTGTTTCAGCTAAGGATGTCACTTTTAGCTCACAGCTCATTCATTGCTAATGCAGGCCAAGAAGACATAGCATATATTGGACGAACTCCATGAAATTTTTTCAGCCCAAGTCAATTGCGTTCATTGATTTGGTGAGTAATAGTAACATTATATTGCGACAAATATGCACTTGGAGATTGAAGAAATGAGCAATTTCCCCAATCTGCAAAATGGTCATAAGAGAGAGTTCTTGTATGTGAAAACTAATCCTAACCCTTATTGTCCTCCTCAACTGTGTATGCAGAGCATTCTGCAATAAACTCCATATTGTATTGCAAATGTCCCCCCTCTATAATCATTCAATGAATTCATAGCAAACCATTGTCTTGGACAAGACTGAATCTGAATCTGCTGATTCAGGAACGTGAGAAATCTATTCGGTTGACAATTAGCAGATTTCCTCTCTCTCTCTCTCTCTCTTTTTTCCTTCAGAAACTTTTAATTACAATAAAATTCCTCAGACTGTCGCGCCAAGAAAGCTACTATAATTCCAGGGTTGAAATCAGAAACTCCAAAGAATGATTGAGCCAAAATGCGTACGAGAAACTATAACCAAATCGTTTCAACTAATCACTAAATTTCAATTGGGAGACTTTGCAACTTTGTTTGGTCATGGGCTAAATTTCCTAATTTACTGTGTAGTAGCACGCTATCACGGTTTCACGTTTCACACTGAGCTCTACCTATCATGAATTGTCTGTTGGAAAATAAATGCAAGATCGAATTTAAACACAGCAGAATAAATTTAAAATTTTCCACAGAATCAACTTTAACAGAATTAAATTTGAAACATAAAGTAAGAAATTGATAAAGTTAAACTAACATTTTTCTAATTCCCGATACAATATCTTGCTTCTCCGAAATAGACAAATCCACGAGCCGTTTAATTAAACTAACATTTTTCTAATTCCCGATACAATATCTTGCTTCTCCGAAATAGACAAATCCACGAGTCGTTTAATCGTCCGATCATTGGGATATATACGCCCCTGCATTAAATAAAAAATGTTTGTTAAGGATCACACAGACTAACACATAAGATGATGGATTATACGGGAAACCAGGGAGGATATTGATAGGTCATTAGTGATGTAGTAGTGCATGTTATCAATAAAAATGTTTATAAGATAAATATTACAATAAGAGTTACATTTCTTAAGGGTTTAAAAAAATTAACACAACTTTTATTTTTAGGGATAGCAAAATGGTTAGAGTTCACTGCAATTCGACTCAAAATCAATAGATTTTATCCAAGTATGTCGAGTTTTAGAGTGCAATTAAACTTTTCTATAAAATTTTGATTTTAAGTCGACCAGTCAGTATGAAATTGTATTATGAACATTGGTTAAAACTTAATTAGACTTAGGTTTAAGTCAAATGTTTCGTTTCTTATCAAGTTTGAGTTTGGACCGAATATTTTAATCCCAATTAAAATTCAAGTCAAATAAAAAAAATCAGAGTGGAACTTGGACCTACATCTCTACTCATAGGTTAACAATTTATTTTAAATTTATAACTATATATATTATTTCTTTACCTATCATAAATTTTAAAATATTAGAATACACTAAAATAAATAATGAATTTTTGATAAGGTAGGAAAGTTGTTAAAATTTTATAATTTTAATTTCATTTGTAATATAGAAAAATTGTTAAATATTTTATAATTTTAATTTTATTTATAATCCTACCTTTCTATGATTTAGATTCTTTTAATGCTATTCCTTTTTTTTTTGTACAAAGGCAAATAAAACCAAGAGCCAACCACAAGCTAACTAGTGCATATTTCTGCGGATCAACGCTCTTTGCTTGTCTCGGTGAATGAGCTCCATTATTGTCATCGGAGGCTCCTGGATAATATGCAATCCTAAACTAACTAAGGCAACGATTAAGGCCAGATGGTCTGCACACTGATTCCCTTCACGATGTACGTGCTGAATTTGTACCTCCCAAATTCATTGGAGTAATCTAAAGGTATCTGTCACCAAAATTTGCTCATCAGATAAAGTTGTATTGGATGAAGACAAGATATTTATAACTTCGAGAAAATCCACTTCTACGATGACTAGTCGATAATTCAATGTCCAAGCTAGAGTGAGTCCCGATTGGACTCCCCAGAGTTTCGCAGTTAGCAGTGATCCTCTTGCAATGTGCTGTATAAACTCACCGCATCACTAACCGTGTCAGTCTCTAATTATCCCCCCAGCAGTAGTAATGTTTCATCTTTGTTTTACTGCTCCATCAATGTTTAACTTGACCCAGTCCTTTGGTGGTTTTTTCCACCCAACTAACCTATCCATAGGTAATTCCTGGGTTGGAAATACACAACTTTCCGCTATCCTTGCCCGTTCTATCCATTCTACATACTCCAAAACGGCTCTATCACCTGCTTCTAGCCAAACGAAGTCAGTATCAAACGTATTTTTGTTTCGTCAATACCATAAAAACCAACAGGCTACTCCAAAGATAGAAGCCCAGTCAAATTGCCTCACTTGGTGGTGCTTCGTAAGGTTGGATTTCACCCACCTCACCTCATAGTGTAGGAAGAAGTTTGTATTAATCATCTCCGGGGGATATTTTGTCCAAAAGGCTTTAACTCTCAGACAATCCCTAATGACATGTAGAGTGGATTCTTCTTGTCTACAGTTATGACACCTGCTATCTGTAGCAATGTGGCGAGTCACTCATCGTTGATTGATCATCAGTTTTCCTTT
Organism: Erythroxylum foetidum; assembly: GCA_026546835.1. Classification (NCBI taxonomy): domain Eukaryota; kingdom Viridiplantae; phylum Streptophyta; class Magnoliopsida; order Malpighiales; family Erythroxylaceae; genus Erythroxylum; species Erythroxylum foetidum. Next base: position 44,869,957 of record JANZLF010000222.1, read on the forward strand.
GGCCATTAACCAAAGGAATGCCTTAATTCGCCTGGGCCCTGCCTATTTTTACAATAATTCCTAGAGGCTATTATGCTCATCGGCAGTACTCCCTTCGATTAATTTGTACACTAACGCTACTGTGAACTGTCCATCTGTTGTTTGTCCCCATTGGAGAGTATCTTTCGTCGTGCTATCTGCATTAATGGAGATCTGCACGATGTCCAGACAAACTGAGGAGGGGAGGTAATGCTGGAACAAATTCTACTTCCAGGTGTTATCTGCAACCTGCAACAGAGGCGTAGAGGACTCTTTCGGGGATTGGGGAGGTCGCCATATAAATTAGTGGTCCCCAGTCCTTTACCTAATTATCCATCTAGAATTGGATTCTCCTTCCATTGCCTTGTTTCCATTTTAGACCTTGGCGAACTACTTGCCAAGTTGTAGATATTTCTCTCTAAATGCTCGAAGCCCCGACCTTCTCTATTGTAGGAGGGATGTGGTGTGGGTCAACGCAATATTTAGCTCTTAATATCTGAACCCATAAAGCTTGGGGTTGTGTAATCAACACCCAACCTAACATTGACAATAAAGCGTCATTGGAAGAATAGATTCGTTTAATGCCCAAGCTCCCCTTTTTTTGGGCTGACACATTGTTTCCCAGTTGGCTAGATGGATTTTCCTTTGCTCACCCGTTGGGCCCCAAACAAAATCTCGCATGATTATCTCCAAATTGTCACAAAGCTACCTCAGAAGTCTAATTGTTTGCATCGTATAAGTAGGCAGTGTCGATACAGACTGGGTTAAGGTAACTCTTCCCACTAGAGACGGTACCCTTGCCCTCCATCTTGCAAGTTTTTGTTGTGCATTATCGAGGATATGTTGATAAGTGTGTCTTGATGACCGCTCATGTAGCAATGAGACTCTTAGATATTTTCCCAAATTGTTCGTATGAGAAATGTGCAAGGCTTGGTTGATTCTATGCTCGAGTGTTGGGGATATGTTCTTTGAGAAGAAAATTCTAGTTCTGGCAGTATTCATTTTCTGGCTATAAGCCTAACAAAACTCTTCCAGTGTGCTTATGATAACATGTGTTTGAGAATTCATAGCTTTCGCAAAAAGGACAAGGTCATCTGCAAAGAAGAGATGAGATACCTAAGGCCCAGTAGGGCTCAGTTTTATCGGTCTCCATAGTCCTTGTTTCACCTTTTTCGACATAAGTTGTTCTAGTCTTTCCATGCAGAGGATAAAAAGGTAGGGCGAGAGCTGGTCTCCTTGCCTAATACCTTGCGAAGGGTTAAAGGGGTTAGTCACTCTGCCTTGTCATGTGACTTGCAAAGTCGCCATTGTCACACACTTCATAATGACCGAGATTAAATCTTTCGAAATCCCGATGTACATTAAAGTATTTTGAATAAAATTCTATCAAAGTCGATCGTACGCTTTTTCGAAGTCCTCCTTTATAGCCAAAAATCCAATCTTTCCCTTCTTCTTTTTTGCATCGAATGTATGACTTCCTGAGCGATAATAATATTATCAGTTATTTGTCTACTCATGATAAAGCTACTTTGAGGCGCCTGTACTAGCCAATCTATGTGGTTTTTCAACCGATTGACAAGAAGTTTGGAAATTATTTTGTATAGTATGTTGCAAAGGCCAATCGGTCAGAATTGCATGATAGTCCTTGGGGAGGGAACTGTAGGGATCAGGACTAGAATGGTTTGATTTAAATCTTTTTCCCAACGTTCTAGCCTGAAGACTTCCTTAACATACTCTGTCACTTTTGGCCTGACCCACCTCCATTGCTTCTGAAAAAAGAGGACATTAAAACCATCTACTCTAGGGGCTTTATTCAGGTTCATGTCAAACACAGCTGACTTGATTTCAATGTCATTGATTGGCTGGATCAAAGCATGCAGTTTGTCTACTGAAAGCGAAAGAAATGCTCCTGAGATTGGATAGCATTGTAAAGACCCATCTTCTTATGTATACAAAGTGACGAAGAAGTCCCTGACTAACTTGCTCAGTTGTACCCGATCGGAAATTAGTAACCCATGAGGATCAATTAGTCGCTCTATTTGTAGTTTCTTCCTTTCGGAGAGCGTGAGTGTATGGTAGGATTTCATATTCCTATCTCTCTTCGAGAGCCAGTCGCATCGAGCTTTCTGATACTAATAGATTTCCTCCTCACATAAAACCTGCATCAAATCTCCATTTAATTTTTCCTCCAAGTCTAAAAGTAGGTCCAAATTGCCTCTTGTCATGGTCCTTTGGATGCCCTGAAGCCTTGCTAACAGACGTTTTTTTTCGATGAAAAATATTACCAAAATATGATTTATTCCATCGCATGAGTTGAAGGGAGAAGAGGGCTAACGATTTACTCATCGTCTTCTCAGTTGGTAACCAATGCTTTTCGACTACTTCAACAAACCCTGGGTGAGTTAGTCAGGCATTTTGGAATCTAAAGACTAGGGAACCGATTACTCTAGCAGTTTGTCTTTGTAGATGAACCAGCATGGGTCTATGATCCGACCCAAGGAAATGTAAGTGATTGTTGTCTGTTTGAGGAAATGCTTGCAGCCAAGTCGTCAAGCCAAAAACTCTGTCCAGCCTAGCTTGAACCATTCCTTGACGTCACATAAACTTGAAGCATATAAAACCAAGATCATGTAGGTTACATTCATGCACCCAATCCTGAAACCTTTTGTTCACTACCCACGTATTCTTAGCTCCACCTTGTTTATCCGCTAATTTTAATTTTGCATTAAAATCTCTACCTATGATCTTTGTATGGATAAATTGGCGGTGGGCTAGCACTGTTTAGATATTGAAAACTTCTTTCCATAAAAGTTATATCCCTCCAGAAAAAACCTCTGTCTTTACTCTAAAAGAGTAATCAAATCCCAAAGTATTGACAACTTCTTGAGTCCTAGGTCCACTAATTCGGATTTCCATCAAAACAAGGATACTAGGATTAAAATGCCTAATGTAATTACAAAGTATGGCATGGAGTTTTTGCCCTCCTGCCCCTTGACAATTCCAAATTAAGATCGACATAAAGTAAAAAAGGCTAATTAGGAGCTGTAACTCCAGTGCAAGCGTCCTAGGTTCCTTCGCTCGGAGACTGTGTTGCGTGCACCTATTCATAGTGCATTTGATGGATTGGGTCTGGGCTTCCCTCTCCAGCTGCTATATTTGGAGGGTTGGTGTGGGGCATTTCAATATCCTCGCTAAGAGGCCCAATCTCCTTCTGGACCTCAACCCCGTCCATTATCTGGAGTCTCTCGTCATCGACTAGTTCTCTATCTACAAGTAACTGGCTATCACATACCATTTCCGATTGAGTGGCTATTTCAACCGTGATATTTTTTTTCTCTAGTGTTGGGTTGTAATTGGATTTGTGGGATTGTATCCGTTTCCTGTTCCTAGGGACCATTGATCCTGGAACTTTCTCCTTTGGTCTGCTGCATTTGGGCTTGGGTTTGGCCTTTGGGCCCCTTTCTAAGTTTGGGCCAGTAGACTTAACCAATTGGTCTCTTTATGGTTGGTTTCCTTTTCCTATTAATTTAGTTAGCTCCAGTCTTGTTCCGAAACCGAATATGTTGTTGGTAAGTGGGACTTCTGATACTGTCTCATCAGCTATTTCCATGAGTTCTTGTTCTGACAGGAGAGCGCGCCTCAATCCTCCCCTCTGAAGGGACTCTTGATTTTTTTTCCCATTTCGGTACGTTGCTTGGTGTGATCTTGACGGTGTGAAGTTACTTTTAGTTTACGTTGAACCTTCATCCATGGTCCATAACTGCTAGAAATTCAACAATTACCTTCCCTGCAACGTTGCCTCCCGTTGGTGTTCCAATTGCTACTGTCGCCGCTGCCTTCATCTCCGATGATCCTCCTCCTTCTCCGGGGTGTTCTGACTGTGCTGGTGTGGCTCGTTTTTTCTGCGGACATCTAGGTGCTTCGTGACCTACTTTGCAGCACGAATAGCAGATGTGCGGCAAACCTTCATACTCCATCAGTGTCTCCCTATTGAGCTGCATAGTGGTTCGTAACGGCATAGCCAGATCAATCTCGACAACTATCCTGGCACACTTTCCTCGCTGCGCTAATAATGTGGTTTCGTTGATTCGTACTGTGGTTCCCACGAGTTCCCCTAAAGCCTTTAGTATTTCGGGATGGTACCTCGCAATGGGAAGGTCTTGGAATCGGATCCAGACAACGACGTAGTGGAGCTGGCTTTGAGTCGATCGGAACAATGGTGTCCAACGCTACACCGAGAGCGCCTGGTCGTAGATGATCCACGATCCATTGGTGAGGGCGTGGAGATAGTCATCATCCTCCATAAACCGCACCAAAAAATAATCAGGCTCCAGGTCCACGATCTTTATGGGTCCTTTGGGTTTCCACAAATTCTTTAGTCGTGTTACTATAGTCTAGAAGCTTATCCTCCATCCCAGAAGTTTTACGACCATAGCTTGTGTCCAGATGTTGTGTAACCTCATCTTAAATTTCTGGGACAATGCTAGACATCCTCCCCCCCCCCCCGACAGCTGCAGTATATCCCCCTCTTTGGGTTTGGTGGGTCTTTTGAAGGCCATTTTTTGTCCTTGCCGGTGGTGGCTTCTGGCGTGTCCCCTGTCAAGGCGACACTGTAGGACTGCTTCAACCATGGTGGTGTCTCGTCCTCGCGCTTCCTGATACGTCCACGTTTGAGAAGGTGACTCTCCTAGTCGAGGGACGCCATGGGCATCCCAACGTGTGGAGAAGATGGTTGAATCAACGTAAGAAAATCAATTGGGAAGCACACAAAATTTCCGTCACCTTTTTTCGCTCTAAAATTTTCTCGCTCTTTTTTAACGCTATTCCTAATAGACAACAAGGATAAAATTAGAGATGACAATAGGCCGACTGGACCCACCTTGACGAGACACGGATGGGTTGTCCCAATTTAGCTTTATATTTTTAAAAAAATTAAAAAATCAACTTCATTTTGTATCTTTCCGCTCCAGCTCATGACTAGGTTAACCCGAGTTAAAGTTGAGCTGGGCCAGGCCACGTTAAAACTAATTTAACTCAAAGATGAAGAAAAATAACTGGAAAAAAAAATTGTTATTTATTTCACATTGTTGAACTTGGCTAGTTCTATGGTTTCGAATTCAATATATATGAATATATCATTTAATCGTGTTTTTTGCTTAATAAACTTGAGAAACAATCTTTAATAGTTTTTTCAATAGCTAAACCAACAAAGAGATTTAGAATAGGAAGTATAACATTTATTTTATTATATTGATTCATTGAGCTATTTCATAATGGAAAAAAGAAAAGGGTTAATACATGCATTAAAGTATAGAAATAAACATAATTACCAAATATAAATCTTTTTAAAGGTAAAATGTCTATATGCCATTATCTAATTGGTGAGCATATTAAACTTAACCCTGCAATGTGCAAATTAGTGAGACATTATTTTTTGCTTCATTCACAGGATTAGATCCTCAGTTTCGTTAACCAGTTCTAACCATGTACTAGTAATCTCATCCACATATTTTTGTAATTGACATAGGGTTGGAACATCATTTTGGAAACAAAGGATTTGTGTGGTTATATACATAATTGAATGTTAAAGCATTTTATTGGACACTTAGAATGATTATATTCTTATTATCCAGATGCAACTAATTTTTGTATAAACTCTTTTTAGATAAATAAATTGCTCATATTATTTCTTTCCACATTTAAACTTTTTTTAAAAGAAAAATTATTGAATTTCTAAAAAGTTAGTAATTGTTACACAAAAATCACATATATTTTTACTTAATAAGATGAAAGTTCTCTATAACAAAACCTTATAAAAGTTTTGAGAGGTTATAAATTTATTATCATATTTAATATTTCATAATTGAAGATAAGAGCTTCCAATTTGTGGAGCAATCCAATGTCCAACTAATGCAGAAACCAAGAACGTCAAATAGCTTCATCAACAAGAATAAATTTGACAGAAATTAAAGACCTAAAAGAGTTCTAGCATCCACCATGTCCTTGGAAAAATGAATCCATTTAAGCAAAAGAGATAAGCTATTCAATAAATTTACATTTCACACAATGGATTACCTTTTTAGCGTAAAAATTAAGCGTTAGATGTAGCACAATCACAAATCTCTGTGTCTGAACTTTCTCATATTCTCCTCCAGATCTGTATCAAGTTATATCAGATACATAGAAGCCTTAAAGCTCATTTTGTTGTGTATCCTTTTAATCATCTTTTATCCACCCCAATCTCTTCATTCATTATATAGACTTTCTTTAGCAAAACCATGGCCGCCAGCTAATCATCATAATTGTAAAACAAAACATGAAATGTTTTTGGTTTTACGATGAACTCTCAACCAATTACCAATTGGCTGTAACACAACCAGAACTTTGTGGGAAGAAAGAAATCAATGATCAGTGGAGATGATCTTTCACCAGAAGGAAAGCCAATATTGCACTGAATATGATGGTTGAGAATCTGAAACCAAGCTTATGAGCTCCACCCTTGATAGGGATTCTTGTTGGCAGGGCACACTCTTCTCCATTGAAGAAAACCTTCTTAGGGAATCCATCACCTTTCACTATGTTGATGTGTGGTGTGTGCTTTTTGGTAAAAGATATGACAGATTGTTGCTTTCCAGGCACTCTAGGATCTCCTTTCCTAGTACCATTTACCTCTGCAACCAAGAAATTCAAGCCAGGCAAGCCTTGGAAGAAGATTGTTTTGTTGTCTATCTTACTCCCATTGAAGGAGTACACATTTTCATATCCAGGAAATGCCTTGCCCATTTGAATGGCAGCAAACCAATCTTCAAAAGGAGTACTATCCCAGTTGAAAAGTGTGATCCTGGCAGTCCATCCACTCTTGTAATCTGCATTTATGTGCCAATTGATACTCACAGGACAGTTATCAGGACAAGGCCTAGGATTTGGAACCTTGAATTTCTTCATATGAGCCCAAGCTAATGCCTTGGCAGTTCTGTTTTCGAATGGCACAAGAAGAGCTTCTGCAGGAAGAAGCATGGAATTAGCCTTCTCGCTGCAACGTGTATTGTCTTCACAGCCACAGGCACAAGTATTGCAAGGAATTACTGATTCATTATAGTAAGCAGAGAAAGAAACACAGCATCTGGTCTGCTGTGCCTTTGGACGGGTAATGTTGCAGACCACTTGCCAACTAGCAATAGCTGTGCTATAAGACTGAAGGCCACTTGAATCTGGAAATTCTGTCGGGTCTACTCTGATTGGAGCTCCACACTTGTAATGAGGATTGACAACTCCTTCAATCTTCCAATGTTGTGGTGGCTCTAGAGCAGTTCTGTTCATGTTAGGTGGGAGCTTGTACACCTGCATCTGGAAAATCGACCTTGCTCTGCTCTCATCCATATAAGCTGGTAACAGGCTACCATTCCTACAACAATATGGCAACTTTCCGACCTTGGAATCATTGGCTCTTTCTTTAGGAAGATCGGAAATCACGGGCTTTTTGTCGCAACTCATAACCTCGGAAAAGTCCAAATCTGCATAGTATTTTCCCGCAGGGCCATACAAGCAGTTAGCATAGTTTCTTGAGCGAGTGTAGGCTCCTCTCATGCTGTAAATGAACTCTCCATTCATCCATTCCCAGGTCAAGTTCCAGTGGTCCAGACGGCCTAATTTGTTGGTATTATCAATTGTAACCTGAGCAAGATAGTTGTTTCCATAGGCTTGAAGAACATCGTATGTGAAGGAAAGATCTCCGTATCGACGAGTAAAGAACTTGGTCTTCTTTACTTTTACCTTAAATTTAGGATCCTTCTTGCAACAAACTTGCATGTAGGTTTTCCCTGAGACAATTAGTAATCGAGAAGATTGGAAGGGAAAGATTAGAATGGAATCCAGTGAAGAACTTTACAAAACACAACAAAGATAAACTGGCACGAAAAAATAAAAAACTTGTCATCTGAGTTACGATTGTCCTTTAGCTCTTTCGTCGTGTAATTTTCTAAAAACTGAATTGGAATCATTGTAAGAGTTGGCATATACCAACCCTGAAATATTGACAACTTTTTTATTTGTGATTGCCTCCATGCGGTTTAGGAAAGATGTGGGGACGCAATGTGAGCTGGGAAGATTATGATCTAATGGATACACCCAGTTAACTTTCAAAATAAGAACAAATGAGCAGTGTACATACCTTTCCTCGTGGCTTTAGGACACTTGAAGCCATCGTTAACAAGCTTGATATCTTTAGGCATTGGCACCGCTCCTCGCTTCAACCCAAACTGCGTGCCGGTGATTTCAATCTGTTGCGAAATTTGAGTGAAATCTCCCGCAGTTTCAATAGCAGTCTTGAGATCAGCATTTCCGTTTCCGGCAAAGGTTGTGCCGTTGCCAGCGGGTGTAGGCAAATCTTCAGCATCTACAATGACCGCCCCGTCAACCGACACCAGAATCTCTCGGTGTTGGAAGCCTATAAACATCTTCCAAGCCTGGAGCTCCTCCGTACCGGCATTGGTAATGGTTGCTGTGGATTTGAACGCCCATGCCTGAGCAGTCACGTTCTTTACATGTGGATACTCCCTTTCGCGCGAGGTAAATGCATAGGTTAGAAAGATACCATTACAATCGTTCAATGCTGGTGGTGGGGCTTCAGTTTCAGTCTCATCTTGAGCATGGCAAACATTTACAAACACGGAGACATATACAATAAGTACGAGGATCAAAAGTTGCTTGGCAACTTTTGTCCCAAGTTTGAGCTTCATTGCCAGTTTACTTGCCAGGCAAGCAAAATGTTTCCTTGAGAAGGAGAATGTAGTGGTGGCCTTGACGGTGGTTTGGGGACTGCCGCGTTCAAATCAGAACGCGGCGACTGAGGGAAATGGAGGCACTGCGAGTTCGGGGGCAGAAAACCCAACTTAGAATTAGTTTAGAAGGTTAATAAAACTCGGGAGACAAAATATAGGACTGAGTCAAGCTTTATTCTCTTCCTCTAATTTTCCCGACAGGCTCGGAGAAGACAAAACCATTCAAGGACAGGAGCTATAAATGTAACTAGGAACTCGACTATCCTTAATTCCATGTATATATATATGGCTTCAACATAATGTACGGTCCTTATTACAACCGTTGCATGAAGTTAAAAGAGGTTGCTACTTTTGGCCCTCTTTAAATGCTAATTTTGGCCTTTGTTCTGTCTTCGCAACATCTGTCCTAATAATATAGCGTTGCTATGTATCTCTTCCACATTAGGTGATGGTGGTGGTAACTCTTACATGGTTGATTTTGAGGCTAGCAAAACCTACCTTTTTCTACCCTGTAATGCTATCAAGTATCCATCACTTGATACAAAGGTGTCTTCATTGTTGATCCACATGAATGGGTTAGCAAATTAGTCTGGCGAGTACTTAGTAGTTCCATGTATGGAGAGTTCCATTTACAAAAGAATTGACAGATGAAAAATGTCAGGTGAATTGATTTCTGCATCATTCACTACAAATGAAGAGTTTGATACATAGTCCTTTTTTCTTTGCCTTCTGTCAATATACAGTCTAAAACGATTCCAGTCTCTAAAAGTGTTTGATCCACCACCTTTCTCTTCATGACTATGAAACACAACCTGGCGTATTCTAAGTGGCAGTCATTTCCTCTACGTTACTGATTTCCTCAACGTACCGTGCTTTTGGCTCCAAATCAATGAACTGATTGGATTTACTGGCTAGGTGCGAGATGCTAACCCTCCCTAGACGCTTAATATAATCAGCGACAGCTTTCATTTCTTCCAGCGAGATGTATATGTACTTTCCTCGGTCATCCATGACCCCGGAAAGTCGCCCTGATACAAAGCAAAGAAAATCCTCTGTTAGATTTCTCTCTAATGTTATTGAATTATGGCAGACAAAATCTCAGCAGCACAAAACTTATTTAGAAGTACGGAATATAACTGAATACAAGGCATACTAGTTCATACAACCCAGTAATCGCATAGAACAGCAGCAGTGGAGTATAGGAATAGAACAGAGATGATATGCAGAGAGACAAAAGATGCTAAAAGCAGAAATTGAGAGTTAAACTAAGAGGTCAAAGGACAACGCCAACAATTTCACACGTCAAAACTGAATTTAACAACAGCAGAGGGGATTTCTACCCGATAGATACCCTAACGGAGAAAAACAATCAACTTAATACACCGTTAAATCTTAATAAGGAAAGATGTATTAATTTCTAAACTAGAAGCACAAAAATCCTAATAACCAGGGTATCACTAACCATCAACCACATGCATCTAGTTATTACATTCATCCCGTTTTTATGTGATAGAAGGGTCAGTACCTTTTCAGTAAATTTAGAATTGAAGCGATATCCAACCAGACAAGCTAAATGAAAAGGATATGGGTAATGATGGTGCTCTTAAGAAGCCAAAATAGACCACCTAACATGAGATTAGGAAAACAAAAAGTGACAGGCACATGAAAGCAAAGACTGGAAAGGAAAGAAAAGGGCAGCAGCGATTCAGTTGACCATATTAAGTCTCAAGAAAAAGGTTTTTGGCTGGAAACTATAATGCTGCAGCTTAAAGACCCAAAGCAGAAGACATATTGAAGATGCATGAAGGAACAAAGAAAGCACTTTAATCGGAAGGCACTATGGAATATCACTGGAAGAGTACTTGGGTCAATACATACCCATAGTTTCCAGGGAAGTGATTCGATTTATACATTCCTGCATTACCCATAGGTGAAAATTGCAAATCAGCAAACAGCAATGGGGAAATCAAATCAATAAGCAACAATTTGTATTCTGATTCCAAGTACTATTAAGCTAGATATAATAGCAAGAAAAGCTACCTGAGTCCGCATCTTGAATTCTGCAGCAAGATCTTCCAAAGGCACGCATTTTTGTTTCTGGAAGTTAAAGATCATACAAAGTACAACAATTAGTATTTCAAATTTGCGTGTGAAGCCTTATCCTTGCCAGATGCACAAACGAACATCAATTTAAATGGATTCAGATTTGAACTTGAGAGTTGCACATTACATTAATTAAGAGATCACTAGATATTAGTGAATGGAAAAAGGAATTAATACCTAAAGAAAAGAAACATTAACAACAAGAAGATCATGCACTTGAAACATTTTATAGGATTAAAACCATGAAACAGGCAGTTGTGGTACCTTTATGTATTCTACAAAATTAGAAAGCAAATCCTGACTACCATCTTGCACATCATTTTCCGTTGTTCCTTCGGCGTCAACTGAGAACTCCCCTTTCCATTTCTCAAACTCCAATGCCGCAGCTTCATCCTCTTTAGCTTTTTGAACCTTGGCTTCTTCTTCCTGCATGAATTATCACTATTCCTTTTCAACAAGGAAACCAAATATGAGTACATATAAAATGCCAAAAGAAATTAAAGCAAAAAGCCTACCAGCATCCTTTCTTTAGCTTCACGTTCTTCATCTTTCCTCTTACGCATTTCTGCATAACGATCAAATTTGGTCTGCCTTGCTTCACGAGAAGCTTCCTCCGCCTTTACAATAATTATAAATGGTAAAGGAAAGCTTGTTCCACCACCATGGAGAATAATGCAAATAAATGAATGGAAAACCCTAGGGCTGCTAAACAATTTAAAGACAACTTAAAACCTTTCAGTTTCAACAATTTTTCCTCAGTGCCCATACTTTGGGAAGGAGAGAGAGAGAATGCACCTGTCTCTGTGCCTCCCGCTCTTGCCGCTTCTTCTCCTTTTTCTTCGATGCCTTAGCCTCATAGAACTCACCCCCAACAGCTTCATCATCACTTTCATCAAGATTATCTAAATCCAGACCACAATCCATTAACATCCAATATGCCATTAATAGTCAGAATTTTAGAAGACACCTAAACAAGTGAATTTAGGAGGAAAAAGAGCACTTCTTGGAGTTATTTATCTTTCAGGTAAGCAACATCAATTGCAGAGGCCACTTCCAAGAATAACAGACACATGTATAGAATGAAGAAAAATCATTGTTAGTGAACTTCTAAAATTATATATTACAGTTAAAGCATGCAATAAGTTTTAGGTACAATGGACACACAAATGAAGCCTTTTAGCTGAATAGTTATCCACACTAACATCAAGTCAAATTGCATTTCCAACAAAAATTTTCACTTCGGCACTTCCTTTGACCCAACTTTTATAGATTTAGATTAACAACTTAAAAGAAAAAAACAATTAAAATAGATGAAAAAAATGAAAAACTCAAACCTCCACCGGAAGTTTCAACGGCTCGCGAGGAGCTAGCGTCGCCGGCAGCTGGTCTCCTGCGCATCCGGCGAGTAGCAGTCGAACGGGATACCGTCTCTCTCCGAGGAGCCTGAAAATTTCACTAGTCCATATTTAGAATCCAAATCAAATGCTAAGACCTCCAACATCGAGAATGAAGAAACGGACCTGAGGTTCATCTTGGTGGTGGTGTTCGTCAAGAGATCGGGTATCTTGACGTCGCCTCCACAGATATAACGGAATTAGCGTCGCGACAAGAAGCATGGAGAGGATCGCCGCGAATATCTCCTCCATGTTGCGTCTTCAATTGGATCAATAGCATTTACCAGAAACAACTATTTTTCTTGGGAAACAACAGAGAGCGGAGTGGAGAAAGGAATAATCGAGTACTTCTAGTTCGATGAAGCAACGACGTCGTCTAGCTCTGCGGAGCCGTCCTTTTTCGCGCGGGCATTTTCTCAAAAGACGATAAATTATTTACAAATTATTTAATTGCCTTTATCTTATCAGATTTAGTATAATCGTTTATTTATGATAAATAAAACAAGCGAGAGGGATAGACAAATCAAATCCCTCGAATCCTTTGTCCCCTTCTACTGTTTATATCCTAGTTGAATATCAATTATTTATTTATATGAGTCTTACATAAATAAAAAACTGAAATTCAATCAGATAAGAAAAAGAAACAGATGACTACATTCTTAAATCAAAAAGATACCAAAATCGCACAGGAGGACTCTTTGATGTAAGTAAGATTACAAGTTCAAACCTTCTTTATATAAGCAGCCATTTAAAATTTAAGTTTAAAATTTTATCTCTGCAAAGGCTTATTTGAATTAAATAAAGATTAGTTTAAGTGTGAATGACTTAAAAGTAATATCTCATAATTAAGATCTTTCTAATATGATTAAAAAACAAAGAAAAAACCACCGAAGGAAGCTGGTAATCTCCCAACAAAGTTTGGAGAAACTAGCTATTATTACAACATTTTCCAAACTGATCCTTACAAACTTTATTCACCTAATTTCTCCTTAAGCATATTCACACAACGCTTCTGTTCTCTTACTGCAGTCTCCGCATCAGCCGTCTGGCCCGATTCCGCCGTGGCCAAAACCATCTCAGGGAGAACCGCATCAGGATAAGTTCCATCCAGAGCATTGGGCAGACCCAGTGACTTCAAGGCAAGGTGAGCTGCCTTCTGCCCAGAAATCATCATCGCTCCAAAAGTTGGTCCCTGCATGCATTACCAGTAACACCATTTAACCGTGGACAAAACTACATTAATCTTCGACAATTATTTGAAACGCAACTTGCGTTTTACCATTCTTGGAGAGCCGTCAATTTCAGCAACTTCCATCCCGGTGACGATCATACTAGGAACTATTTCTCTGGTAAGTGTTGGTTTTTTTTTAATATGGAGAAGAATCTCTCAATTTTTATTGAATAGAAGCTTGTCTATTTATACAATCTTTTTTTAACTAAAATTCGAAAATCAGATAATATCTAATCTAAATCAGCATAAAATAAAATCTAATTTATTTGATGGCTATCCTAATAATATCTCTAATAATATCTTTGACTGTTTCAAAGTCACATATTCAACACTCTTTACAGAATAAAACAGGCCCCAAGAGCATGGTACGAGAGACTTTTTGTCTTCCTAATCAAGCATGGCTATGTTAGAGGAATTGTAGACAAAACTCTCTTCATCAAGAAAAGTAGTAAGGAACTAACTATTGTTCAAATTTACATCAACGACATCATTTTTGGGTCCTCTTCTAGTACCGACGTTAAAAAATTTGCTGATCTAATGGAGGAATTCGAAATGAGTATGATGGGGGAACTAAATTTTTCTTGGGGTTACATATCAAACAACAAAATGATGAAATTTTCCTATCACAAAAAGAATATGCTCGGAAGTTGGTTGAGAAATTTGGAATAAGTCATGCTAAAGAATGTAGAACGCCAACGGGAGAAAATGAGAAACTTTCGAAAGATGATGAGGGAATCCTAGCTGATCAAAGATTGTTATAGAAACATGATTGGAAGTCTTCGATATCTAACTGCTAGCAGACCAGACATAAGTTATAGTGTGGGTGTATGTGCGAGATATCAAGCTAACCCGATGGAGTCTCATGTCAAAGCAGTAAAAAGGATAATAAGATATGTCAAAGGGACTATCAACATAGGCATCTGGTATACAAAATATACCGACTCACCACTGGTAGGCTTTTGTGATGCAGATATGGCAGGGAACTCAGACGATCGAAGAAGCACGTTAGGTGGATGTTTTTACATGGGAAACAATCTGGTGTCCTGGTACAGCAAGAAACAAAATTCTGTCTCCCTATCTACGAATGAAGCAGAGTATATCGCTGCTGGAAGTTGCTGTACACAACTGCTATGGATAAAGCAAATGCTGGTCGACTATGGTATCTCACAAAAGGCTCTGACAATTTACTGTGATAATTCAAGTGCTATAAGTATTTCAAAAAAATCCAGTCCTTCATTCCAGAAACAAACATATCAAAGTCAGAGATCATTTCATCCGGGATCTTGTTGAAGATGGGAAGGTAGTGTTAAAGTACATCCCAACAGAAAAGAATTGGGCAGATCTACTGACTAAGAGCTTTAGTCCAACCAAGTTTGAGTTCCTCCGTGGAGCTCTTGGAGTTTGTTCTCTCTAGATCTTGTATCATAAGTTTTATGGGTGTCAAGAAAAGCTCAGTTGGAGGGGGAGTTATGTCAATACTTTCTTTTGTAGTTTTGTTTTGGGATACTTTGTTGAGGGGGAGCCAGCGTTAATGATTTTAAGGTGGTTCACATTTTGGTCTCATAAGCTATCGTCCTTTGGAATTTTTGACGAAAAGGGGGAGCAAATTAGTTTTCTGATGCCATGGCTTGGGAATCAGTGTTTTGTCAAAAAATGCCAAAGGGGGAGATTGTAACTACATTTTGAAGTCTGCGATTATTGTGACTAGAGAGATCTGAATATTCAGCAAGTGATTGGCAGTTTTTTTACAACCATAAAGTCGTCTGGGTTGAGTCGAAAAAGAAACTACATCAGCAAGGAATAGAACTCTACACTAAAAGAAATTCTATTAGATCCTGAAGACAAAGATCCCTTTGTTCAGAAGATCACACTATTCTTATCATCTGGGATTTCCTATACAGTGCAGAAGCGAAGAAGGACTCTACTACTTAGCTATATAAAAGGAGAAGTCACAGCAACAAAATAGGCATGGAGAATTCGAGTGAAACACAAACTGCGAGTTGTTAACGTCTATGTGGGAGAGGGGTTAACGTATGCAGGGGTTGTAGTTTGGGGTTTCATTCTTTTTGGTGTTGGGAGTTTCACCATCTGCGTGAGGTGATTTAAATTTGTGGGAAAAGAGATAGAAATATTGCCTTCTGTGTGTTAGGCATCTACGTGAGAAGTGTTTGGAGGCTGTTGAAGGGAAAGTTTGTCTCTTATGTATGAAACAGTCTGGGCAACTACAGAGTTGTTTGAATACTACTTAGAATACTAGAAACTTGACTTTATCTTTGTGTATTCTTTCTGGAGTTTATAGTGGAAGTTTTGAAACTGGGCAAGGCCCCGCTGATGTAGGATATCTTTGATATCTGAACAACGATAACATATTCTGCTATTTAATTTCTCTGCAATTTATTTTTGTGAGTTTTATACGACACTTTGTCAAGCTTACATTCTCAGCATGATTTTTCATTTAAATATCTGGGTGTCCCTATTTCATATGCAAAGCCAAATTAAGTGTTCATAGTGTATTTCCCTCACAGAAAGGATCAAATCTCGAATTGATGCTTGACAAAATAGATCCTTGTCAATTGCTGCAAGGGTCACGTTGATAATTTTTGTGTTAGGAAACCTTTATGTCTACTGGGTATCTCACATCATTCTCCCTAAAAAAGTCATCAAGGAGATCGGTAGCATGTTGAAAACTTTCTTATGATCTGGGAATCCCAATAATTCTAAGAAAGCAAAAGTCAAATGGAGCGATGTAACTATTCCTAAAAAGCAAAGGGGCCTAAGGATTATCTCTATTTCTCTTATGCAAAAAGTAACTCTATGTAAAAGGATTTGGACGCTCTTTGAAGACAGACATGCTATCTAGGTTAAATGTTGCAAGAAACATAACTCAGTAATGAAAGCTGTCGGCAACTGTCTATCTCGAGAGAGTATTCTTAGTTTTTCTTGAAAATGTTGAATTTAAAACAAGTCTTATTTCCTTTAATCAAGGGCGTTTTAGGCAGAGGAGATTCTATTTGGGTATGGTTTGATAATTGGACAACATAGTCCTTTAATTTAGAGGCCTCAATTATCCAGACTTATGAAAAATATACCTCTTCACTCCAAAGCCTCTACCTTGATGAACCAAGGACGCTGGGAGGACAATTTTGATGATCTATCCCTAGGAAAGAAGATCAGATGAAATTTGTAATGTATTTTTTTGCTATTTCTCATTTGGTTTTTGTAACTTGCCATGTCTTTAGTTGTAACTTTTGTTTGTAATTTATTTAAGCTGAACTCGTTGTAATGTTGAAGTAGTTTTGCTATCATTAATGAAATAATTATTCAAATTTAAAAAAAAGTTGACTATAGTTGGTTATTAGAATAATAATGAATTTAATTATTTACACATAGTAGTTATTAGAATAATACATGTACTCCTTCAAAATTAAAAGGATGCGTTTCAATTTTAATGTTAAATTGTTTACCAAATTTTTATATAATAAAATTTTTATGTATTAATACAAAACTTTTATCCAAAACAATTTTTTATAAGAATTATACCTTATTCTAAATAAAAGTTAATAGAACCTCATTCTTCGAAGAAAAAAAAAGGTAATAGAATCTTACTGTCATTGTCAGTCATTTTACAAAGGGACAAAAATTTTAGCTTCTTTAACAATTGATTCTACATTATATTCTCAGACATGACTGGGGCCGCAGCATGTCCTATCAAGTAATCCGTTGGCACCAACTTATATCTAGTATTAGATTCCTTATTCTCCTAGATTTTATGTAGGTGAATTTAAGTAGTTTATAATTGAAAAATGTTATTTATGGTGAATTTTATCATAAATATAAAAATAAATATTTTAATAAAATAAATTTTCTTTAAATAATAAAGTTAACATGAATTATTATTAATAATGGGTCATGTAATAAGGTCATAATTATTTTACTGGAAAAGCAAGCTATATATTTAGCGCAACATAAAGAATTTGTAACTGGAATTTTTCTTGCTTCCTATCTCTTGCAAGACACGTCCATTGCTTTGGAAGTGATAAGTCACTTTCAATTCGCTGTCAGCTAAAGAGAATATTGCAAATCTAACACATTTGGAATAAAGATAAGGTGATATGCTTTATCCAAAGTTGATGTTAAGCATTGTCCAAAGAATGTAATTCTTTGCGTAGGTGATACGTGACATTTGACAAAACAAAATGATTTTTTGACCTAATTGAATTTTTTATTGATATAAATTTATAAAAAAATTATCTCTTTTTTATATAAAATATTATATTAATCTCTTGTATGAGAATTTTGCAATTTATCGTTGAATAAAATAATAGTAAACAAGTTAAAAGTGCTCGTAAATAGCTTTCTATGAGATTCCTTTTTCTGGAAGAACGTAATTAGCAAGTGTAATCCTGTTCGCGTTATCATGCTAGCAGGCTTGTAGAATCTTAGCACAAATCAGTATAAATATGAGAAGCCAATTGTAAGGGTTTGTGGAGTGACACAAGAACAATTACGTTCACTCATAAGTTGAAACTGCTAAAATGAAACGAGAAATGAGACAGGTGAATGGTGGAAGAGGGCAGATGAGCATGGAGCATTTCAGGAAGTGGTTACTAGCATTTGACGACGACGATGACGGTAAAATAAGCCTGGCAGAGCTGACCGAAGCATTCCGGATGACCGGAACGTGGTTTTCGGGGTGGAAAGCCCGGCAGGCCATGAAATTTGCAGACTCCAATAGCAGTGGCTTTATCGAAGAACCCGAAATCGAAAAGCTTGCGGAATTTTTTGAGAAAAGATTGGGTGTCAAAATTATTAAACCCTAGTATGCGTCTTGTCATTGTCTGGTAGTTCTAATCAGATGGGTTTGAAGCTATAGTCAGCATTCACGTAAGAAAGTTGATACCTATCTTTGTGTTTCCACGATGTAACAAAATGTTTTAATTTATTATAACGTTTGTCGAGAAATCGTGTCAGGATTTGATACTGTGCACAATGAAATTGTTGAAGATAAAGAGCCAAGAATGCGTAAAATAGAAGAAAATTTGCTACTGAAAATTGAATTACTGAACTAAAGCAACATGAAGCCTTTATATAGGCATTTACAAAGCCATTGAATTACCCAATAACTCCATAACGTGACTGACCCACTAACTCCAACAATAAAAACAAAACAAACACATTACAAAGCCACGAAATCAACATACCCACTAATTCCATAATGTTACTGACCTACTAATAATTTGACTAAGTCTTTAATAAGTTGGTGCTGCAGTTTAACACTCCACCTCAGCACCAGCATACACCTTTTTGACAATGCCAAGATGATGATAGAAAACATCAAGCTTGTTGCCATTCATACTCTTTGTGAATAATTCTACAATTTTATCTCCCAAATTGATTTGCCTTAACTCCACTTCTTCTTCCAAAACTTCTTCTCTAATAAAATGGTAATGCATTTCTACATGTTTGGTTCTTGCATGAAAAACAAGATTTTCTATCAAACGTATTGCCGACTGGTTTTCGCAACATAGAGGAATTGCATACCCTACCGGCCGGTGCAAGTCATTCAGTAACTACACAGGCCAAGTGCTCTCTTTAGCTGCCATTGTTGTTGCTCAATACTCCACTTCTATTGTTGAAAAAAAAACACAATTAGTTGCCTCTTGCTACACCAAGAAATCACTCTAGACCCAAGCATAAAAATATAACCAATAGTTGAGCGTCTAGTATCATGATCACCCACAAAGTCAACATCAAAATACTCATCCAACTTGCACTCTTCTCCCTTCTTATAAAATACGCCAATGTCGACTATGCCCTTAACATATCTTAAAACTTATCGAACTGCTTCCAAATGAGACTTCTTTGCACTGTATACCAGCTCAACACACCAAAAACATAAGAAATATCAAGCCTTGTCAAGGTTAAATAAATCAAGCTACCCACTAATTTTTGATACATAGTTGCATTCTCCAAATCTTTTCCTTCGTGAGCACACATTTTGACATTTGTCTCTATTACTGTTAAAACTGGCTTGCACTCAAGCATTCCAGACTTTTTTAACAAGTATTTAGAATATTTTTGCTGATGAAGAAATATCCCTTCTTGTGTGTGATTAACCTCTAGACCAAGAAAATGCTTGAGTTGACCAAGTTATTTAATCTAAAAACAAATTGACATTTTCTTCTTCGTTTGATGGATTTCTTCTTCACAATCACCTGTTATAATTAAATCATCTACATATACTAACACAAAAGCTAGTTTTCCTCCATTAACTTTAACAAACAAACTTGAATCCCCAGGTTCCATAGAATAACCATTGTGAATTAAAAATTTAGCAATTTTACCATACCTGGTTCTCGATGTTTACTTCAAATCGTAAAATGCCTTATATAGCTTGCACACATATTCAGGGTGATCTTGATTCTGAAAACCCACTGGCTGAGTCATGTAAATCTCGCAATTTAATTCACCATGAAGAAATGCATTTTTACATCCATCTACCACAAACTCCAATTCTTGCAACAGCGAGTTCCAAAAGAACTCGTATAGTTGTGAGTTTTGCAACTAGACTAAATGTTTCTTCATAGTCTAGCCCATATTTTTTAGAAACTCCTCTAGCTACCAAGCGAGCTTTGTGTCTCTGAATTGATTTGCCGACGCAACACTTTATTTTATAAACCCATTTGCAAAAAATAGACTCGTGAATTTATCTGATGTCATATTTGCAGGCTTGTTCTCCACTCAATCAAGTGCAATCTCACACCCACCTTGTATTAAAATGGCTTGCATCTTAAGCTGCCATATATCGAAGTTAACGCTCCAGTCAAACTTTTTAATAGAGGTCTTCGTTATCGTCATAATGGTAAAAAATTGAAATTTTGACTATTTTCTACAGGTGTGCTTCACATGTGAAATCGGGATAGCGAATTCCACAAAAACACTGGATACAGTCAAGACGTGGGCCCCTATAAGCAAAAATGAACTCCGTTTACAAAACTGAGGCAGTGAGCCCCACAATAAAATCGAGATAGTGGGCCCTGCAAGATAAATCCGAGATTATGGGCCCCATAAGACTCACAATAAAAAAATCTAAATTACTTTCTAATGTGGAGGGTCCACCTTAGTGGCAACCACAAAGCGTATGGTAAGTTAGACTAACAAGAGAAGATCTGATACTAGTTTGTTAAGGTAAATGCCCTTGAATCGGATACTGGTTCAATTTAATAGCCCAAAAAAATAACGAAAATAAAGATAGACAAAATAAAATGGGACAGAACACAAAGATTTACGTGGTTCGGTCAATATGACATACGTCCATAGTTAGAGGGTGTGCAATTTTACTAATATGTAGAGAATATATACAAGTATAAAGGCTAGAACAAAAGGCTTTCAAAACTCATTAAATATACAGAAAATAACTGAAGAGAGGACGAGAGGATTTGTAGGAAGGATTGGTGTTTTGGTGACTGAAAGGAGAGGAAGGAGTGAGTGTGTTTAAGTCTGCAACCATGCCTTCTATTTATAGTTGAAGTCCCAAGCATCTCTCCAAAATTTTTCTAAACGGTGGCCATTATTGTTGACTTAAATGGAAGAGGCCAAGGAATGCAACAGTGGCCATTATTTTTTACTTAAATGGAGGGCCCAAGACATGTGCATTCAACAATATGGTAGTCTTGTAAGAATTGCGTAATCTCATTTGAGATAGACTCTCCTCCATTGTCAGTGCACAGGTAGCAAATCCTTTCACCAAGTTCTACTTCAATAGCTTCTTTGAACACCCTGTGTAACATCCCATCACCGATAGGAAGGGTCAATTGGTCAATTGGGACGGGTTAGGAGTGTATAAATTGGTCTCGGCATGTTTATGCATAAGAAGGCCTCCATATGCA
>JANZLF010000222.1:44894737-44918964 GCA_026546835.1 Erythroxylum foetidum
AAGTTTTACTTCTTATTTATTATATACCGGTTTTATAGCGGTTCACTACCGGTTGAACCTCTAAACCTTAAACCTTTCCTTCGACCGGTTTAATGTCCGGTCCGGTTTTTAAAACATTGGTTCTCATCCGATTAATATCAATTTCTTATTGAATTATTTTAGAATTTAAATGAAATTTCTGTATTGAATTTGACATTTATTAGTCAGCAGTTCCACGCACTATGATAGGCGAGTGGTGGAGGACAGGAACTTTGACGTGTTGACGAAGAATTCGTAAACGGTGGGCAAAGACATTGAGTTCCAAGCGAAAGTCGCTCTCTCGCAATTAGTGGACAAATATATAAAATATCAAGTGGCATGCAAATAATTAATTTAATCGATTGAAATCAGCTAATAACTAATTCAACCAGTTTATAAGGTTTGAGATTTGGCCTCGATTGTTAATGAATATTCAATTTTAATCATTATGGGTTTTATAAATCTAAAAAGATAATAACATTCTAAAATTTTTACTAAACTTTAAGAAATTAATGAATGAAAAGATGATTGCGTCCAAAAGTTATCATAAATTACTCAACTTGTTATATTTTATTATTGCTTTCTCTTCACCAAACTTTAACTTAACTCATATAAAATCAAAACTAATCAAATTCAATTTAAATGAGACTAAATTTAAAAAATTAAACAAAAATAAATTAAGTTTTAAATACAATTAACAAAAAATTAAAGAGTGGAACAAATAATTAAAATGCATACTTTTCATTAATAATATTTCTTTTTCTTAATTTTATAAATAAAAATTAAAAATAGGATACGTCTACACTATATATTTCCAACTTTAGATTTGTGTAAGAAAACGCAAATTTATGTGTAGTGATACAAAAAGTTTTAAGCCTCTTCAGGGGAAATAAATATTCTCAAGGCCTAAAAAAGGGCCTGTAGCACATTTTATTAGGCCCAATGTTTTGTTCATATACACTATGAGGCCTGTTCAATTTACGAAATTACTCTATTATCCTTACGACGTCGTTTTACTTGACATCAGAGCTCCTCCCTCGTCGTCAATCGTCAATCGTCATCTCTACCCCCCTCTTGGCTACACCGCGGTCACCGTCGCTGTGTACCTTCGATTTAGTCCTTCCCTTTCAGGTTTTTATCGGTTTTTGCATCTAGCTCTTCATTTTTATCACCGAGTGGATTGTGACCATTGACTTGGTTATTATTTACATATTATTTTTAAGTTCAGATCCATATTATTGTAGAAGATACATTTCTATATTCTTGTTTGATCCCCATTCTTCAATCAATATTTTGTTTTGGCTACGAAAAACAGTTTTTTTTCATCTGCAATGAGTATTGTCTGAGAAATCATTGATGTGTTTTTCTTTTTGGTAATTGCTTTGCGAATTCCCATTTTGTTGATTTAATACAGGGACCATTGTCTTAAAGATCCACTCTGATGGCTCCTGCTGGTCCTCGATCTGGTGACGCCATATTTTCTAGTGTAGAGCGTGTGGTGAGCATTCACCTCTTTTCCTCTTCAAACCTTAGCTTATCATTTCCCTTAGCTTTTATGGGACTTAAATCTGCTTTTCTTTTCTTTTTTTATCCCTGATAACATTTAGTTTCCTGGGTTACTTGGAAGAAGTGAGATCGTTTTTGGAGTTGATTTTATGATTGGAATTTTTAGTTGACATGGGTGTACCAGTTGGATGTCTACTAATGTTAGATCATGAATTTAGAACGCAGAGCTGTTTACTTTAACTTATGGGGCAATAGTGAGACAATTGCTTACGGATTTGGAGGAGGTGGAAGAAGTCAACAAGCAACTGGATCTAATGTAAGTACATATTTATCGTTGACTTAATTTCTTGTAGTGTTCTATTGAATTTCATGGGACCAATTGAACAACTGAAGGTGCTTAGCCTTGAATCCCATGGCAATTGAAAGCCACAACAGTAGTAGCACCTTTTAGTTTGATAAATTCTTGCAAAAAAATTATACTTATTATGTGATTACCTGGGATTCTGTATTTTCTTTGAAACTATTACTCTGAGTTGAAAAACCACAATCAATTTGTTAGCAAATTAATTGCAGGGGCTATAACATCGGGATAAGATTGGTTGATGAGTTTTTAGCAAAATCTAATGTCTCAAGATGTGTGGACTTCAAAAGGAAACTGCTGAAGTAATTGCAAAGGTCTGCTTATGTTATTCGATTCAGCACTCTTGGTTTTAATTTTTTTATCTCATATATTATGGCATCTTTTATCATATTCTGCATTTTCGCTTTTACAATTAGTGTTGTGTTTATTTTCTGGTCAAAACAATTTGTTAATGTAAAGCTGGGGAAAGTTTGGTTGGTACATGCAACATTGTCCCAAACAATGTAAGAACGTAAACTAGTTTGAAACAAGTATTATATGTATGTTAATAAAGCTTTGATACAGGTAGGATTCAAAATGTTTCTAGGAGTGACTGCATCTGTTATGAATTGGGATGCCGATGGGACTTGTTACAGCATAATTATGGAGGACAATCCCCTTGTGGACTTTGTGGAACTTCCTGATACATGTCAAGGTCTATACTACTGTAACATCTTAAGTGGAGTTATTAGAGGAGCACTGGAGATGGTAAATGTTAACCTTTTCTATCCATTTGATCTCATTATTCGATTTGTCAAACAGGACCAGTTTCCTTTCTTGTTGCAGTTGATAGCTTTGATGGGGAACTTGATTTTTGTTGTTGTGTGCTCTCAATTGCTCAATATCCTGTCTCTCTTAAACCTTGAGCCTTGAAGTTTCAAAATGCAAGAATTTGCATACTTCAGCTCCAAGCCTTTTGCCATGCATTTATTTATTCCATATTCCGATATTTAGGTGTCAATGAAAACTGAGGTCACATGGGTTCGTGACATGCTTCGGGGTGACGATGCATTTGAGTTGCAGGTGAAACTTCTAAAGCAAGTTCCTGAAGAGTACCCGTACAAGGATGATGAATAATATATTGTGATCCTTTGTGATTCCTCTGTAGAGTTAATAATTTCATTTCTTGTCTGAAGGATAACTATTTTGACATATTTCTTCTTCAACATCTTCTTATCAAGAACAGAATAGACTTATCTTGACACGAACTTATAGTTGATGATCTTATGCTTTGTTGATTTTTGTTGTAATATGGATCAAGCATGATAGGTCAGATTATAAACCTTTCAAGAGTCCTATTAATTTTAATCTGTTAAGAAACAAATCTTAGGGGGTGCTTGTTTGGGAGTAATGAGAAAAAAAGTACGAGTATGGAATGAAAACTCATGTTTGGTATCAACAGAGGTAACACTTTCATACTCCGTTCTTATTTTTTATTATATTCATTTCTATTCTCATTTTCATTACTTTTTGTTAATCAAGCACCTCCTTAATTACAATGTAATTGATAGATGTTTAGTCAAGTTTAAAGGTTAAGATGCTATAACAATGTGACCTATATTTTAAGTAATCGGACTAAATAATTTTAATTTATTGAAACACTGAAGAACTTCTCTTGATTGGAAAAAGAATTGCAATTACGTACCAAAGTATTTTATTTTGGAACAGTCATGTTTAGACCGGTTATTTAACAGAAAACTTCCTCGCACAACGGAAGAAGCTGCCACCAAACTTCCAAGCCGATTTATTTATTCTCACCCGCCGAGTACCTAATCATCACAACTGTACATATGAAACCCCATTGGCCCAAATCTCAAACCGGAAGGCGCCTTGCACCCCACCGAAGGAGTAACAATGAAAAAACATAGACCGACGACTCCTATCTCCAAGTCTTGCTTATAAAAAGAAACCAAAAAAGGGAAAAGACGATACCGGCAGCTTTCACAAGTTTCTTGATCTGAGCTCTGAAGTGCATTTTTCGGAGTTTGGCTTGAAAGAAAAAACAATTATGGAGCGTGGTGGTTGTGGGAGGTGCTGTTTTAGTTTCATTTTCACGTCAGGCTTAACAGCTCTCTTTATGTGGCTGTCTCTCCGAACCTCAAGTCCTAAATGTTTACTTCAAGACTTCTACATCCCTGCTCTTAACAGAACCTTAAACACTGCGGCCAACACAACCCTTTACTTTCATCTCAGACTAGAGAATACCAACAAAGACAAGCGTGTTTACTATGACCCTGTCAATGTAACCTTTTATGACAGTCCTAACAAGAGTCACTCCATAGCAAACTACACTATTCCAGCCTTTCGACAGGGTCACAAGAAGAAGGCTACTAAGGGTGAACCGGTTAATACAACGGGACTTGATCGGGGAGCTGTTTTGGTTCATGGGTCGGCGGTTTTCCGGGTGGATATGGCTACTTCGGTGAGGTACAAGATTATGTTTTGGAAAACGAAGAGGGAAAAGATTATGGTTGGTGCGGATGTGCCAGTCAACGATCAAGGTACTTTAGACAACGCCAAAAAAGGTATTAAGCTCAAGTCTGATGCAGCGAAGGCTAGCAGCTGCTTTGGGAAGATAGGAGTTTCGGTGATTAGTTTCTTGATGTTTGCTTTTTGATTAGTTTATTCTGATGTGAGATTGATTTCTTTTTGCAATTTTTAGTAATCGTTTTCATTTTTAGCAGGTTTTTGCTTCTGAAACGCTTATATTCGGTTTCTTTGTAGATTAGATTGGCCAAGGTTTCTGGTTCAAATGACACATGATTTACCAGAAAAATGACACATGGTAAAAGACTAGTGATTCTGGGTGATCTTCCCATGAAAAGAAAAACAGGACATTTCCATAGTAAATCATTATGCAGTAAAAGTCATTCCTTCTTATCCTAAATACAAAATCATTTATGTTCACAAAAATCAGCTTCAATTCTCTGGGAAGGTGCCATTTTGTAGTTTTACAAGAGAGTAATATGCTCCTCGACGACCCGATGACATAAGTTCGCTATGAGTTCCATGTTCGGTAACTTTTCCATTCTTGATAACTGCAATGCAGTCAGATTTTTGTATTGTGGATAATCTGTGCGCAATAACTATAGAAGTTCTACCAGCCATCATCTTCTCAAGTGCCTCTTGAACTAAGCTCTCTGAGACACTGTCAAGTGCACTAGTAGCTTCATCTAACAGGAGGATGGCAGGATTCTTTAGTATTGCACGAGCAAGAGCTATCCTTTGTTTTTGGCCTCCAGATAGCTGAACTCCTCTTTCCCCGCAATAAGTAGCATACCCATCTTTCATTCCACTGCCAGAAGGTAAAGGAAAATGATCAATTAGGAGCTTAATTTGTTTTCATGGAAACTATTATGCAAAAGTTATCTTTTTTTTTTTTTCAGTACATCTATCAAGCAAGCTAATATTTGAGCTACTACCTTGATAGATCTTGGTATTAGTTTCTGATAGATTGTGATGGCCATACGACTCTTGACCTTCTTAGAATTCATCACTTAAGTTCTTAAAATAGGAAGTTTGAACATGCATGCATAATACTGAGAAAGTATCTAAAGTACTGTCACTTCATACCTGATAAATTCATGTGCATTGGCAAGAGTTGCAGCCTTCTTTATCTCGGATTCTGGCATATTCTCTTTACCATAGACAATGTTTTCGCGGATAGTTCCAGCAAAGAGGGTAGGCTCTTGGCTGACTAAGGCAATATAGGATCTGAGAACCCTCAAATTGTAGTTCTTAATATCCTGTCCATCAATAAGAACTGTTCCTTTTGAAGGATCATAAAACCTCTCAATAAGACCAATAATAGTAGATTTGCCAGAACCACTTGGCCCTACTAATGCTACTGTCCTTCCTGCATCAAAGCGGAGGGTCAGGCCATTTAAGATCATCTGATCTGGTCTTGTTGGATATGCAAATAACACATTTTGGAACTCCACACGCCCTTTTATCTCCTTTTTAATGTCCAAACCCCAAGACTTCTCCGGATCAATCTCAGTTTTCCTGTTAAGGATTGAAAATACTGATCTAACAGCATTGCTTCCTTTAGATAAATCATTAGTCATACTTCCTGCTTCTGCGATAACATAAGCAGTGAAAACAAGTATCAAAAAAGCTTGGAAAAGGTGCTCTGGAGTAATTAACCCCTGTGTCAAGAGCTTCCCACCATACCAGTAGGCTAATGTCGTAGAAGCTGTGTTAAAAAACTGAGAGCTGAATAAGCCAAGGCCAGAAAACCAGGAATGTTTAACACTCTCCTCTTTAGGGCCTCTCAAAGTGGCCTTGAAAAGTAGCAAGATTTTTTTCTGAGAAGAGAAGGCAGTTATAGTTCTGTGGTTAATAACTGCTTCACTTGCTAGTTGGCTTCCCTCTTTCTGGGCCTTCTGTGCTTTTCCTGCCATACTTTTCATTATGACAGTCCTCAGATAAAAGCTTCCAACAACCAATGGCTGCACAGCTATCATGACAAGAGCTAGCCTCCAGGAGAGTATGATTGCCAATATATAGGCAAAGAGAGAGCCAAAGAATGCCTGAATCAGTAACGACATCCGGTCTCCCACAAGAGACCGAACAGTGCTGGCTTCAGTGGCCAACTTAGCGCAAATTGATGCACTTGTGTTTTCTTCATCATCAAACCACCCTATCTCGAAAGTCATCAGCTTTGCGAGCAGTTTCTCCCTTACTCTCTTTGTCAACTTTTCACCCATAATTGCAAAATTGTAGTGTTGGAGAAGACCTGTGGTGAAGTTGAGGGCACCAATACCTAAGAAAACAAGGGACAAGATTCTGGATTTATGCTTGATAGCAGAATCATTTGTGCCAAAGTAGTTCCATATGAGCAATCCCACACAGTAAGCATTTATGGGTTGAACTGCCCCAGAACCTATTGCAGCCAATGATCCAATTAAGGCTGTCACCCATTCAGGTGCATTCATTTTCAACAGAAGCCACTGAGAAGGAGCAGGTTGAGACAGTTGATATAGGTCAAATTCATAGTTTTCATCATCAGAATTATAGTGGACACTGAAGGAATATGGTGTGCCTAAGGAAAATCCGGGGCTGAAGGGGTTGATGCCAGGAGTGCTTGGTGCACTTGGCCACGCACTTTGGGGGCTTTGAGCAATGTTCATCTTATGGTGGTTCTTCCCATCATTGTTATTGTAGTCATCAGGTACTACGTTATGAGTTGCTCCCTCTTGTAATTGCACCATTTTGAAGTAGTCCCCATTTCTTTTTACCAACTCTTCATGTGAACCTGATTCAACCACTCGCCCTGCTTGAAGAACTACAATCAAATTCGCTGCTCTGATCGTTGACAGTCGATGAGCAATGGTGACTGTTGTCCTTCCTTTTGATACATTGTCAATTGCCTCTTGCACTATTTTTTCAGAGTGTGAATCCAGTGCACTGGTTGCTTCATCTAACAACAGAATTCTGGGGTCCCTGATCAGAGCCCTGGCAATGGCAATTCGCTGCTTTTGCCCACCAGACAATTGGAATCCAAATTGGCCAACCTATTAAATCCCCAAAATATGTTTTATCATTTACAAGTACTGTACTTACATTAATATCTTACCACTCAAAATCCTCTTTATATGCAAAATACCAAAATCGTCAAGACCTTGATAATTTCTTGGAAAGCAGGTACCACATTTCATTGTTCCGGGGTTAACATGCTTGCATTCTACGAAACTATAGCCTACAAACATGACATTCTGAAAGTACAAGAAACATTTTATACTTAAGAAGAAGGCATCTGAAACATGTTTGCAGAAGTTTTCAAGTGTTTTTACACCAACACTATTTTGAGCTGATGAGTAAAAGTTGAGAGAGAGCCTGATAAAAAGTAAGAAACTAATGGAAAGATTAGCTTAGCTTACTTGAGTTTCATATCCATCTGTTAACTTAACGATGAAATCATGAGCATTTGCAGCCTTGGCAGCATTTATCACATCCTCAGTGGACGCTCCTTCCTTACCAAACAATATGTTCTCTTTAATAGATGTTGCAAAGAGGATTGGCTCCTGATTAACCATACCCATCTGTATTCGCAGCCATTTCAGCTGAAGTCTTCTGATTTTGTGACCATCCAAGAGAATATCTCCTTCAGCGGGATCATAAAATCTTTGGAGCAATGCAACAAGTGTGGACTTTCCAGAGCCACTGCCACCAACAATACCGACAGTTTTACCAGCTGGAATTCTCAGATTCAATCCTTGCAAAATTATGGTTTCTGGTCTTGAAGGGTAACTGAAATAGATATCCCTGAATTCAATCTCTCCTCTAACATAGGACAAAGCCTTCCCTTTTTTGTCTTCTGAATCTATAGCAGGCGTTCGGTTAATCATCTCGAAGATGCGTGTAGCTGCGGCTTTAGCCTCTGTAATGGAAGTTAGATTTGGGAGTGCACCCAGAACACTCCTGCAAATAACAAAACAGGAAACATAAAAAAGAAGAGTTTTTGGAATAAAAATCAGATTACTGAAGACTAGTTGAAGAACATTTGCATAAAGTAGTGACTCACAGCCCTCCCATGATGATATTGATTCCAGCTACAAAGACAGAGCCACCTTTCTCTCCTTTCTCAGTCACCAATATTGTGCCAACCCAAGCCTGAAAAGCCCAACTTACATAAATCATTCCCATGCTCCCCATCAGTAAGCCCTTGGCAAAACCTTGCTTTATTCCTAATTCCAATGTCTTTTCAAGTGCACTACTGAACCTGTTCAGTGTTTGACTCTCTGCAACATATGAATATACGGTTCTTATAGAAGAAATCGCCTGTTCTGCGATCCCACCAGCGATGCCATATGCTTCCATAGTCTTCATTATGACATCCATCATTAACTTCCCGAATACGAGTCCCGGAAAGATGAACAGCAATGTCAAAGGAAGAGCAGCAAGTGCCAGCTTCCATGACAAAATAAAAGAAGATAAAAGGCAGAAGAAGAAGGTTGACATGTATGTGAGGCAGTCTGGTATCTGCATCCAGACAAAGAAAATATTTCATTTTCAAACAGCATGGCCAAGAGTTTTAGATCACTTCCATTTCCTGGCAACTCAACCAAAAACTATTCAGCATCCACGTTTCAATTCCCTATGCTCATGAGGAATATCATGTCTTATTTCCCTTCGATCTGAAGCATAATATGGTGAAAAATTGACCATGGATATGCATGGTTTGTATGTACCAAATTCTTCTTGTTAAATTCTCTCCCAGCAATAGAGGATTGGGATTTGGAGGTCACAAGTTCAAAGCTTGATAACATGAAGATAATTAAGGAGATTAAGGGCTTCAAAACATTTGATTTTTTCCCATTGGATATTACTCTTATCATATTTTCTGCTCAATCTTTTTGTTCACTTTTACGTTTTTGGCAATAGAATCTCTCTCTCTCTCTCTCTCTCTCTCTCTCTATGGAAGATTGCTTCTTTTCACAAACAGCGTTTAAAGAAAGCAGCAATCCTCGTTGACTAGGAATCTTTACTCTATTTATACACTTTCTTCAGTTGTTTCCATTTTGTCTACTTGTTTTCTTCTGTTGAATATATAAGCCTTTGATAATAGGACTCCAGACACAGATGCCTCTTTTACCATCTAATTTATTGCTCTGCTTCCAGAATACTCAATGCAACATGCATTCTTATAGAAATCTTTCCTTGTGGAGTTTTGAGTCCTCAATTCTTGGATTTTAAGTGCAACTTTATGGGAGCAAGAGATACACAGAAACTCTTACCTTCTCACATATTGCAACTTGGATTGAGTTGGCATCACTTGAGACGGTGGACACAACTTGAAAAGTTGTAGAAGAACCAGCTTCCTGGGTGTCAAAGAAGCCAACTTCTTGTCTAAGTACTGATTTCAGATATTCCATTCTCATCCTTGAAGTCTGCCGTTCAGCAGTCCTTGTCCAACATACGCCTTCTGTAATAATGGAAGTGAACAGAATAGATTCTCACGAGTTTCTCTTAAGTACAAGTAACACCACAATCACATAGTTCTGTTTACTAATCCGTATCAGAGCTATCAGGACCAAACTTACCGACAAAAGCAGAAAATCCAACAGCAAGAGCAACATACAGCAGCTTGAGTGAATACTGGCAAAATTGGAATCAACAGAATGACCATTAGAACATGAAAATACATAATATCATCATAGATAAGAAATTGTTTTGGACGAAATTAACATGGAATTTGAAAGTTTTGGTCCAAGTTTCAGCCTGAATAGATACCATTTTCGGCCCAAATTAGAGGAAACAAAATACAAGATTGAAAGAAACGAAAATTCAGATCACTTCTAATCTCTCTAAATGCCGTTCTATCAATATGGAAAAACATGCATAGACTTTTATCATAACTGTGGCATACGTCAGTATTCGGGAATGAAAATAAAAGTTTCAAGTATATTTCTCCCTAACATTTCATACTGCTCAAGCAACAGATTCCATAGCCTATATGTATAGCAAGCAGAAAGAGATACATGCACGTACTAATCAGTAAAAGAAGTACACAAGATATGATACGTTTGCTCAACTGTT
The DNA here is from genome assembly GCA_026546835.1 of Erythroxylum foetidum. Classification (NCBI taxonomy): domain Eukaryota; kingdom Viridiplantae; phylum Streptophyta; class Magnoliopsida; order Malpighiales; family Erythroxylaceae; genus Erythroxylum; species Erythroxylum foetidum. The sequence continues at coordinate 44,905,203 of JANZLF010000222.1, forward strand.
ACAGTATGAAGTGAGCTAATGGTTTAAATTCCTTCCGAAATCCTTATTTTAACATTGATTTAGCTGACTCTACTCTTTCTCCATAGCATATATGAAAACAACCGCCAAATTATTATATCCCTTCAACATAACAGAACTATGACAGGATTCTGAAAAGAGATGTTGCACTTCTTCGTCATCATGATTTTCTGTAAATTGCTTAGTTCAACTGGTGTCATTAACATATTCCAAAATGGTTCTTCCACAAGAGGACTTAGAGAAGGCCTACACTGCTTACCTCATTTACAGTGTGTATAGACAAAGAACTACCAGTGCTTCCATATTCATTAATTACATGGCTAAGAACAAACATCGTAAGAGGGTATTGCATCCCATCTCCAATGCTGCCCAAAGTCCCAAAGAACATCAACAATTTGTCTGTGCCATCTGCATATCTAAACATGCTATCTTCACCCCCCATTGCGCTTATGCTCCTTCCGTTTGAGCTATGTATGAAGTTCCAAGGATTTTTTGGTTCATTAATTCTTCTATGGAACTTATCGACAGATTGCTTTATAAACACGTTATTAGAAAGAAACAGCAGCTTAATCATGCAGGCCTCTGTCTCTTTCGTTGTTCCAATCAATGGTTTTGCCAATTCCGAATACAATAAAAACTGATAGTAATTTAAATTAGCCGGCTCCAATTTGATGATACATTCCAATTCCATTGCCAGCTCTGTCGAAGGTATTTTATTTATCCTTTGACACGGCTGTAAGTGCTTTCAAATTCTTTCTTAGCATTTTTGTACGTTCCAAAGGCTAAAGATAATTAAGATATACAAAACCAATCTAATAAGACTTTGGTTTAGAAATTCTATGCTATGGTTAATCAAATATGCTTATGCATTGTTATGCACGGAAAATATAGAACCAACTCTACACATACAAAGTTAATATTTAACTCATTCATGCTTAAGACCTCCTGCCAAAGATATAACAACAAGATGCATATTATTATAGAAATCCAATATTGCTAAACCTTTACAGTGTCCTCTATTGGGCAGCAAAACACCTACTTCGTTCTTTCCGCTAATTGTTCTTTCTTTTACAGACAAGGGATGTTACAGTCGAAATCCTCATAGGTAGGACCATCCATCATGTATCAACTGACTAGTAGGCTTAGGACGTGTGTCTGTAGGAAGTTTTTTACTATTTTCCAAACAAAGGTATTGAATGAGTCCATTTAAGTTTGTGATAGCAAAAAATTGACCTTTAACTTCTTGCAGCAGAAAGCCTCGGCATATGGACATCTCAGATGCAATGTCTGTATAGCTACGAATCTGAAAAGTAGCTTGGAATTTTCTCCATGAATCATGTTTCTAGAGTATTAAATCAACTTCCATTATACTTGCATTTGGCATTGTTCCTTCTCATTATGATTCCACTTTTTTTTTTTTCCTTCTTGGCGTCTTCTCTTATGCAGCTGTATCATGGGTTGCAGCTTGCAGGTAATGTCTCACTTGAAGATGGGGTTCATAACAGTTTCAGGTAATGGAAGATGGGGATCATAACGCCCGTCTAGTAATGGCAAAGGCACACGCAAAGACTCTTTTAAGTCCAAGAAAACAAAGAAAAAGTTGAGTTTAATTTGTGAATCTCATAAATTAATCTAAAGCTGAAAGGGTTAGGAATGCATGTAATGTAGTGCATAAATCAAGCCAAAGTCATGCTACCTTGTAGGAATACTTCTTGTGTCGAGGTTACTGAGACCTAAGCTGTCATCCATTTATCATATTGTTTGTAGGAATCTAAACACTTCCGTGGAGCTTGCAACCTCAGAATAATCGCATCACCTATTATATTTTATATCTCCCAAGTAAGCAACTATCAAAGTGATCGATGGCTAGTCATTCTCACCTGTTACTTTCTATATAGGCGAATTATCATGATTCACTTTCAGAGTGACAGCAACTAGTCATATTCCTCAAAACTACTAACTTTTGTGATTAGTATCTGGAGACTTCACTTGTATTGAGAAGGAAGGAATCTATACATTGAAGAGGTTTTGTATACACTCAAAGTACACAATTGGTTATTTACATGAAGGATATTCCAAGTTGAGGAACAAAATCCACTCAGAATGTTGGTAAAATTTTACAAGGGAATGATGATTGACCATTTGGATCCCAGAAAGTTTTTGGACTACGTGTATAAACTTTCCACTCTTATTTGTCAAATAAGTCTCCACATACTATCATTCCTAATGACTGAGCAGCAAAATTCTAACTACTGATAAAGAATTAGAACAGGTTTTAATTCCATGGTCCTTCTCATGTAATTAATATCCTAGATTTGAGGCTCTCAACAGAAGGAAATCAATCTTTATCAAGTTTAAGAGTAGTATAAACATAGATAGCACATTCTCATAAGCAAGTCATTGTCGCTTAAAGAAACCATTGAAAATTTTGGTTCAACTGTTGCAAGCAGCAGTCAAAATTAGAATCCAGAGAAAATTTTGGTTGACCGTTACAACCAGTAGTCAAACTTGCTTAACTCAAATTTCAACATCTGCATTATTTGAACACATTGATTACTAATGTAGCTCTGTGTTGAATGTCGGAATCAACTAGCTTCATTGCTGCAAGTGGCAAGTGGCAAGTTATCTCCAAAACGTGAATTTGGAGGTTTTAGGTACCCATCCAACAAACGGTCAACTAGAGATGTAACTAATAAGTAGTAACCTTAGCAATTAGGGATGACACCTGACCCAAGCTGTTGGAGCCCGGGCCCAATAAGGACATCGTTTTCAGCAAAATAATGTCGTTTTGCTTATAAGGGTTAAGCTTGGATAGGCCGGACTTTACCTAAGGCCCGAATTTTTTAGAAATTCTGAGCATAAGGTTCGATGATGTCGGCCAATTGTCATCCTTATTTGCAAGATTAGTTAATAAAAATAATCTAATTCGTCAATGTCTTTGAACCAATAATTACCATGTGGATGTAAGATTTGCCACATAACGTAGATTATGGGGTTAGTTTATTGCTCTTTGTCATTGTGGAAACGGTATAATATCAACACCTCAATGGACCGTTGGTGTGCTAAGACCAGATTATTTGTTATTAATCTGTAAATCTGCCACCTAGTCCGAGTCCTAGTCCGACTGGCGTGTTGCATCAACTTTTTGGTCTGACGACTTTTCATTTGGTAACCATTTTCTCCGCCCAATCACTCTATGATGATGACGCCATTTTTGTCATCATCCCTATGTAGTCTTCGTACGAGCACTGCTGCTTGGACAATCATTCTTCATTTACTTTGACATTGCTTCACTCCCATTCTATGCAGGTCAATTCCAATAATCAGACCAATCAATATCATATACCAAACTGTTTGGTCAAATTTTCTTGTTGCCGCACCCAATTGCATATACCATATGAAAACTTCCTGTTAATTGCTGGTTCCAGGTTCCAGTTTCCAGGTTCATATGGATGCAAGACTGTACAAAGCTGCCAAATCTGGGAACGTATGTTTTCTCAGACAACTTCTGAATGAAAACCAAAGCTTACTTGCCAAACTAACTCCTAATGAGAACACAGCTCTTCATATTGCAGTGCTGTATGGACACCAAGATGTTGCTGCTGAAATCTACTGCAGGAGCAGGTCCCTGCTCACTAGGCCAAACATACACGGAGACACCCCTCTTCATGTGGCTGGAAGGTGTGGTCACCTCTCGATTGTCAAGTTTCTTGTGAACGAAATTTTATGCGAGTCCTGGCAAAATATTGAGAATGGGATAGTTTTCAATTTTGAGCTTCTAAGGCAGGGCAATGAAGAGAAAAACACAGTCTTGCATGAGGCTGTCAGGAATGGTCATCTTGATGTCACCAGGTTCTTGCTAGAGGTTGACCCCATGTTAGCTTGTTATCATAATCATGGAGGCGAGTCTCCATTGTTTGTTGCAGCTAGAGATGGGTTGAGAGATATTGTGAATCAAATTTTGATCGCAACTCCATCTTCAGCTCATGGAGGATCTGATGGTCAAACAGCTCTGCATGCTGCTATCATGTGGAAACATTCTGGTATGCTTCCTGTCATTGCAGAATATACGGTTGGATACTTACTAATAAATTACAAAATGTAATTATTCTCATGATTATTGCTATTTCACTTTGATATAAAATTATAAGTATGTGAATAATCAGAGTGGTGATTTCATGAACATCAGTCCTAAAATTAAGCACAAGATATCAGCATTCTATTTAAACAGTATATTGTTTTCTGTAACTTCGTTCTTTCATTAATTGAAGGCATCGTGGAAGACCTTCTGAAAGCCAAACCGGAGCTCGTCACAGAATCTGATCATGAAGGAAGAACCCCACTTTACCATGCAGCAGAATTGGGAGATCTTGAAACAGTTCAAAGATTGCTGGAACTCGACACTTCTGCTGTATATATGTTGGACAAAATGGGGCATGCTCCACTTCATATTGCATCCAGGAAAGGTCATATCAACATATTGAAGCAATTTATTCGGTGTTGCCCGGATTCTGGAGAACTGCTCGACCTCAGTGGCAGGAATGCTCTTCATTTTGCTGTTCTCAGTGGGAGAACAAATGTAGTCAGGTATATGACAGAAGCAAAAGAACTAGAAGGGCTCATAAATCAAGCAGATAATGAAGGAAACACACCTTTGCATTTGGCCGCAATTGAAAGGAAAACATGGATTGTTTGGTACCTCATTAGGAATGATAGGGTCGATAAAACAGCAAAGAACAAAAGTGGCAATACGGCTATGGAAATAGATGAGTCGATTGAAGAATATTGTGGCACATTTTCCAGGGTAAGTGCAATCTCTTACTGCTTGAATAATTCCATAAATACCATCACAAGCGTTTCAACAAATTTCCTACATCTTTGGGCAGAACATGGTTACAAGATTCTTGAGAGCACTTATCTCGCCTCCATCTTGGAAAATCAATGATAAGAAAACTACTCTTCCAGATCAGCACAAAGCTTCGCTGCAAAATTGCAGGCAAATGGGACAGTCTCTTTTAATGGTTTCAACTTTAATCACAACACTAACATTTGTTGCCGCTTTTACGTTGCCTGGTGGGTTTAACAATGACGTCGGTCCAAACCAAGGCCTGGCACTTCTGCAGAATGCGAAAATCATGAAATGGTTCGTGGTTACAGACACCGTTGCCTTGATCAGCTCACTAACTGCGGCATGTCTTATATCTTGGGGAGCTATGAGCAGTGATGCATATTATATTTACTACTTTGCTACTGCTAATCTGCTAACGTTTATTGCCCTTCAATTTACATGGATGGCCTTCATGGTGGGAATATTAGCTGTTATGCCTGGACAGCGTTACGTTCATGTCGTCGCCAACATTTTGGGGCTTTTCTTTCATTTTAGCAGTTCCTTGTTCCTTATAAAACTGCTGCAAATTTTACCAATATCTGAGGCCTTGCATTTAGTCACTTTTGATTTGGCAAAGATGAAGTCTAAATTTTGTAAATAATTCACTATCCCTTGTATCAATATTCAACTATTCTTTTTTTTTTTCCCTTCCATGCCAATATAAAATTCAATGGTGCAAACCAAGTACATCTTTGCTTCCTCGCTCCAAGTTTCGTTGCATATCAAAAGGTCCTAGCTTGACTTCCAATCTTGAAGTATGGATGCAACACAACTCCATCTCCATGTCCCCTGCAACACAACCCAATAAAAAGAGAAGCCTTACGTTGACATAAGAAAGACTTTCGGCCCTTTGTATTGGAGATTGAATTGTTTTCAAAGAGAACTTTCATTACATCATCGAAATGCAGCATGCAAACGTCCCGGTTCCAGAGAACGTGATTAAATCTTGAAAAGTGAAATCCTGCAGTAATGACTTTTCTGCTCCAACTCATAAGCATTTTGTCAAATGTTAGTCTGTTGAAAAGCTTTTGCCTTGTTCCATTATCTGTGAAAACTCATTCCAGTGAGACCTCATTGGCAACAAGCTATGAAGACTTGTTCTCTGTTTCACGTTTTGGATCCTGTTTTCACCTAATTTGTTGACTTGATCCAATCCTTAGATGCCCTTATAAGCGAACAAACTAAAGACAGATCTAGAAGTTCGAGTGGTCAAATTATTCAACTTCCAGGCTAGTCATTGTTTTTATACTTACTTAAGAGTGAAACAATCATCCAGATGAAAACTCTCATGGATTCAACCAGTCAAAAGCTTCAAAATCAGAATATTTTGATTATCTTAAGCAACTTTTGAATGAAAATTAGAATTGGTTCATTCCTTTTAAGGTGATGAATTGAAGCTGTTTTGCGGTTAACAAGTGGATCATCACGATCAAGGCCTGGTTGTTCAATAGAGACCAGACAAAAGCTAAAGAAACGAAAATGCCACTTCTGGCAGTTCAGTTGGTAATTCTGCAAGCTGACTTCTTCGGTCCATTTCCAACTTTTGTTAAGAAATTGTGTCACCTGTGACTAGTTCACATTTTTGTTGGGGTGGTTTAGTCAATTACGTTGTCCTTTTGACCTGTGGTGCAGCAGAAGCTTGTTACTGTTCTGCTCATAATTTCTTGCAAATTTTTTTGTTTCTTCTGAGTTGCAAACAGCTAGCAGATGCTTTCACCAAAGCATCTTTGATGCCATGCTTTTCTAGCTTATTGTTTTTTATTAGTCAATTTTGCTTTTTCTTTTTTTTTATTTTCTATAGTGGAGATAGTTGCACGCAATGACAAATCACGACCATGTTATTAAAAGCTTGTGGTAAGAAGAGATTTCGTTCTAGCACCCGAAAATAATATTTCAAAGCTATTGTGTGTTCTCCGTTACTTATGTGAATAAGGCCTATATTATACAGTATATAACTTCGATCGTAAGGATCGATTTCTAGTTGCTAACCCATTTAAGTAATCAAAAAAGAAATCTTTTTTTATAAGAATGAAGTTGCGATCCTTTGAATTTACCAAACCAATTAATTACACAAAAAAGAAAAAAAAAACTTCAGGATGTGCTTAACAGTGTTGTGAAAGAAGGGGGTGTACGGATAAATCGAAAGGCGAATATTGGTTAGCTTGATTGAAGATTCGGATGTAAAATGTGAACACGACTCCTGTTCTGACACAATTCTGAAAGATTTAATTCTGATTTCTGAGACGCAGACGTATCCCAAATGCCTTGTTCAATCTCACAAACACGGTCTCGTACATGAACATGCCCAAATCGTGTCTACGTTCACAAAGATATAAGGACATTCACGTTCTCAGGTTTGGACAAGTGTTTGGACCATGTCCAATTTCATAAAATTCTTTGGAGATTGACCATTTCCGATACCGCGTTGGGCCTACAAGAGATTGACCATTAAATACCGCGGTTTCTCATATATATGGATGACAATTATACTCGAATTTGATAGATACCTAATAAAATTATCTGAACGAGGGCAAGTATGACCATGTCCAATTTCATAAAATTCTTTGGAGATTGACCATTTTCGATACCGCGTTGGGCCTACAAGAGATTGACCATTAAATACCGCGGTTTCTCAGGTATATAGATGGCAATTGTACTCGAATTTGATAGGTATCCGATAAAATTATCCGAACAAGGGTAGGTATGGGGAGCAAATTTTTATCCGTGGGATGAATATGAGGGGTTGGCAAAAATACCCGTCGAATATCTCGTTATATAATAATTACAATTTTGCCATTATATATATATATACATACAAACCCAGCAATTAAATAAAGATAAGTTTATTTAAATTCAATATGTATGTATGAATGTAGCATGAAAATTTAAAAGAAAAACAAATAATTCATTTATATTAAATAAGCTTATCTTAAAAAAAATAAGCGGGTAAACGGGTACCTGATAGGGGTCAAACTCCCAATGGGTACGGGTATGGGGGTGCCCAAAAAATCCCTGACGAAGATGGGGGCGAGTTCATGGGGCGGGTACGGAGGATGGCATACCCACCCCATACTCGCCTCGTTGTCATCCCTACTCAAGTACCGCTTTGCATTGTAGCCTTAATAAAACAGTACTTGTTACATCCCAATATTATTAAAATAGTACTCATTAGGCTATGAAACTAGTAATATAAATAATAATAAGAGCTTATTTAGACCATTAGTGAAAAGTTAAGATAAAAATCACGCCTTTAACAAATGTTTAAGGAAATTATTTTTAAAATCATATCAGTATATGGCAGGTTCAAATTGTCTTGTTGTAACATGACATAGGCTATATTTATCACATACTAAAACTTGCTAAAAACTTAATTAAGTTAGGATTTAGAATGTTACTATTTCTATTTTAAAAATGTTGAAGTATAATGTAATATTATAGATAGTGATAAGGACTAGCTTAAACTTTTTAAGAAACATTAAGGACAATTTATATTTTTTGTCTTTTGTGTTCGAAAAATCTTGTGACGGATAAAAAACAGGTAGTAAAAGGTAAGAGTGTGGGAGCAACCTCAGTAAAGAAGAGCCAAAATTTTATAGTGAAACACAAGTGATTGAGTAGTGAATTAATTGAGCTATGAGGAGATGTTATAAGGTTATTATCAACATTCTCGTATAAATTGAACTTATGTCTTATAAAGATGAAGGAGGAATGATAACAAGTTCACGCTTTAGGCTATGCAATAACAGTTTGAAAGACTGAATATAATAATTGGCAAGATTAGAAATTGATTTGAGTTGCAAGATGCTGTTATAGCTAACTTATGAGTGGTACAATAAAAAATTAGTACTTAATTTTTTGTCTTATTTTTCATTAAATTTCTCACTTATTAAAACATTCTTTCTTATTAACCTCTAATTATCTCCTAAATTTAGTTCTTGCTTTTTTATAATTAATGAATAAATTCTTTTATACAATTATTTCAACTTTTTTGGATTTAATTAAAACTTAATTCTAAATGTTCTAAAATATATTCTTAAGTGGGTTCCATAAACTTCCGTTGCTTCTTCTCCACAAAGCCTTGTGTTTTGCTTAGATGCTAAGGATGGTTGTGAATGCAAAGACAAAAGTAAGCAGATTCATCAGAGGTAATCAATGGTTATGGTCTTACCATAATAGCAGAAAATCAACAGCTATAATAGATCAAATGCTATAGTGGCATGAGGAGGAAGATGATACAATTGAATGGACTGCTGACAGTTTAAGAAATTTTAACACAATGGCATGCAAGGGTTTGCTGCAAAAGGATCAAAGCAGAAAGGTTAGATGGACGAACCTGGTTTGGGATTCAAACATCAGAGCAGTTCATTCCTTTATACTTTAGTTAGGAATGAACGGGGGATTGCTCACTAAGAATAGATTGAAGTTTCCTATCAACTCACTGAGATGCGAGCTATGTGAAGCAGATATAGAAAGCCTGGAACACCTAATGATCAGATGTAGATTCACGGCAAGAATCTAGTCTATACTGAACATTAGTAGTCCGGCCTTATCCTACACTGGTAACTGGATGATGACGATCAAAATGAAGAATCATGCTAATTACAAGGCTGTTAAGATCAGCTAGAGCACATTGGTCTATAACATATGGAAGGAAAGGAATGACAGAATATTCAGACAAGAAAGCAGCAGCATAGGAGGTCTTTCATGAAACGGTACTACAGATCAGGCTAAGTTTACTAGCCAGAGGGTAACAACTAGTTTATCCACCAATATCCTAGTTTATCCACCAATATGAGAAGGAGATGGTCATTGGAATGAGTCACCTTGTATATCAGGGTAGCTAGGAGTTAAGTCTTTTCAGGTTTTTGTGAAATGTTGATCTAAATTATTGATCTTTTGTACTAACCTAGAATTGAAGCATCATTGCAATGTACAATAACATAATAATTTTCGAAAAACAAAAAACTATTTGTAGTTTCATATCCCAATTTCTGAGAGAGAATTGCCTTTAAGATGAAGTATGCAATGATACTTTAAGCTTTGTGATTTATTGAAGGTGAGGTCACTTTAAATATGATATATCTTGAAGGTCGAAGGTTGAGGATGTGCCACTTTGTAAACTCAAATAGGCATGTTGTAGGTAAAGTCGTAACCATGCATACTCTGCAAAGGTAATTAGTTTCATCAATGCTTAATAGAGGTCTTGACGTTGTTCCAGTTGCAGTAACTTCCATGTCCTCCGATACAAAGTAGCCACCATGTACAGGAAATGCAAGAACGAGTCAATTCAGTCACAGCATTGAAGTAGGTTGGGTTAAATAGCATTAAGCAAATGAGAGGTATTGTGCTGCCACACCCAACCCAAGACAACCTTGGGTCTTGTCTGCTGCTATCTCCTCAGACACTATCCTCTTCTGAAGCTACTGAATCGTATGACCTGTTTTCCAATAATTATTAACAAAAACAATCTCGATGGACTTGAACTAAGCGAAAATGGGAAGAGAAGAAGAAATGAAAGTGCAAGTAAGTGATTAATTGCAATCTTTCACTTCTGATACTTATGAAACTTTTAGTTGATAGAATACAAGGATTTAGGCAAGAAATCAAAATGTGTTTGTTTTCAGCCTTTTTTTCCATTCCATTCCAGGGAGTAAAGATATCATTACAGACAAACAAGCAATAAAAGCAGCCTATTCGTTGCGATTACAAGCTGACTGAAACAATGAATCGGACACACATGCATATCACATCATCAACTTCCATGGGTATAAGTCCACTTAGTTTGATTATTTGAAATAACTTTCATTATTTCTCCTCCTAATGGAAAGGATAAGATCTCTGCCAGTATCGAAACTTTGTCTCAGGAATCTCTCAAACAAACTGAAAGATACCAACTGACGAAGTCGAAAAATAGGATCAGATGACGTTTAAATGACAATTTTAGTGCCAAGATGAAAACAAATTATGCACTAATTTGGCACTAATCACCATATCACTGTATCGTAAAAATTGTTGCAGTGACATTCAGATGGATTTGAGAAGTTTAAACCATTACACGAATGAAGCATATTACTGATAATTAGACCATCAAAATGCATTAGCAACAAGAATAGCCTGTCTGCATCTAGCCTTGGCCTGTTCAAGCCTTTCACTTAGTGTCTCTTCTTTCACTGCAGCTTTAACCATAGCCAAATCCATCTCCATCAACCTCAACACTCTAAACAGTTCAGTCACCATTCTGTCCTCTACTTTCCCTTCATCTCTCAACACCTCTGCCTCTTCTCTCGCTCTCTCCGCAACTATCTCTCCAGCCTTTGCTAGCAACTCTTTTGAACCAAACTCTTTGCCCATCAGACTCTCCAACTTCTCCAAGAAATCCATTATCATCCATCCCACTGGCTTCTCTAGCTTTATCTCTTTTGTTCTCTTCCACCCTACTTCAAAGTTTGGTGGGTCAGGTTTTACAAGGCCTGTTTTACGCATTCTTTCTCGGACAATCTCTGATCTTCTCCGTTTTTCGATCGGAAAAGTTTCTGGACTGTTTAAAGCGGTGGAGGATGGAGTCGGAAATGAGGGATCATTGTTGCTGGTCTCTGGAGCCGAGTTTGAAGTGCATTTTATGGCAGGGAAGTGGTTTCCTTGTGGATTTTGGCTCTTTTGGATGATGAGTGGTGGTGGGTTTGTGATGGGGCCGAGATGGTTTTGGTGAAGAGGGTTTAAGTGAGAGAGCGAGTGAAGGAAAGTGGAAGCCATTAAAGCCCTGTAGCGAAGGTAGAAGTGGATAGAGTAAGGCTATGTTTTCTTGCTCTTCATGGCTAAGATAAATCTTACGAGCAAGATCATCACAAATATCCAACGATATTTGGGATGGCAACTAGGCTCGTTTTGGGCGGTTTGGTCGAAGTCAACCCGCTTGATTTGAGTTTACCAAATTTCGGGCTAAGTCTTGGGCCTATATATTTTTTAAAATTCCAACCTTGGACCGATCGGGCCCGATTTCTTAGAAATTTTGGGTTGAGTGATTGACTAAGCCGAACTATGTATTTAATAAGGGGATCAGATTGATGAAGAACGAACAGAGATGAGGAAACCGGCGTTAACGCAGACTGCGAGAGTTGGGTCGACACCAAAGAGACGCAACGGGCTTGTGGATCGACAGCGGACGATCGCTGGTTCCACGGTTGAGGGAGACGGCGGTAGAGAAAGGTAGGGCTAAGCTTGGACAAGGAGAGGATATGTTTGCGCGACAGGGACGTAATGACCCCTGTCCTACAGTTTTGAGGTAAACAGATTTTCTTGTCGCTGTTAACTGAGGGCAGTGCACAAAAATAGGGAGACAGCAACCAAACAATTTCAGTTGACAAGATTTTTATGTTTTGTACACTGACCCCGGTGATGGGGACGGCAACCAAACGCTGCGTTATTCAGTATCTTCTCTGTCCCAACAGATCTCAACCGTTAGTTGGAATCTGGTGAAATAGAGAAGATACTGGGTAAGAGGTACACACAATCTAGGTGGTTTACTAAGCAGGTCAAGCTAAACTTAAGTCTAATTTGAGTCAATAAAAAAATATGTATTTCCAAATGTAAATTTAACAATTTTAGTCCCTTTTTTTTTTCTTTCCTCTAAAAGGGAATTTTAACCTTTTATTCATTGTGAGGAGGGCATTTAGATTTTAGAGAATAACAATATTCTAATTATATGAATTAATCTCACCCTTAACTTTTCAAGGTTATAATTTAGTTAGTATTTTGTGCCTTTGTTGTATAAGTTAAATTGAAGATTCGATTTAAGTTGTTTAAATATCATTTAGAAGTTCGAGAGAATCCTTTAATAAATTATTTTACATTTGTATCTTTTCACTCACTTATTTATGAATGAAAAAATAAGTCACAGTATCAATTATATTTAATTCTCTGCTTATTAAATAATTTTTATATTAATAAAAAAAGAGATGACAATTGCAAATAATAAAAATATATAACAATTGATCTTTTTAGGATGTATAGTTGATTGATTTAGTATCCTTAATTGTTAAATACACATGTTTGTAATTATTTTTGTGATTTCAATAATTGATATAAGTATAATTAGAAGGAAACCCGATACAGGTGTTGTGCTAGATTTTGGAGTTTTATTATATCCTTAGTTTCTTGTAATTTAAATATGTTTATTACGTGATAGTGTGAACGTGGTCATATAATTAATTGTGCATGCATAATTTAGGTGTGGTATTTGTCGTCTTGGGGGCCGAATGTATCACAGAGCTACAAATTATTATATATATTAATTAAAAATAAAAATATTTTTAAAAATTTTGGAGAGTCCAGTGGTGTGGCTCTGTCAGTGACTATGTGCATATTATGATGTCACCAGAGGCGCCCGAAGGGAAGGGCATGTTATAATTTGCGTAAATATGTGACTAATGGTTGAATCTTATTACTCAATTAAGGTGTATACTAATATGTTGTCCAAGGTGAATGATTGGTAGTTAAAATGAGGCATGTACCGTTTTGTTATCTGAAACATATTGTCTGAACCAAATCTGAGCATGTACGAGCCAAATTAGCTTTACAAAGCATTGTGTGTGTGTTTTAGTATCAATTTGCATCATATTTAATGTGATTTAATCTGAGTTGTATTCACAACTTATATTTTTTTTGCAATTACTAAGGAGGATTTTGTAGGGTTGAATATGGTAAGGCTTGATAGACATCGTGATAGTGACTTGTTATTTTACGTGAAGAGAAGATATTATTTAAGTTCCAAGTAAATTTTATCGTTTATCAATTAGTTCAGTCATACTGGAGAATAATGTTGGCCTATCAAATAGTCACATAGTCATAATTTAATGG
>JANZLF010000222.1:44926948-44940028 GCA_026546835.1 Erythroxylum foetidum
TATGCATGAACAGTCCTAAGTCATTCCGATCCATCTCATCCTATGCTAAATTTACTATTTTACCCTTCCAGTAGGGGTGAGATGTTACAAAAATAGTTAACAAGTTGACAATGACGTACGACGTGAAAATGTGTTAGAAAAGATGAATATTGAACAGAAGTGGTGGATAAAGTTAACTTCTTTGAAAAAAAAATTAAAGTGATAATTGATTTTTTTTAGAAAATGAGACACGTAAGTGGATTTTAAATTATTAATTAATTAATTTATTAAAAGGTTTATTTTAAACTCCTAATGTGCGATTGTCAAGTATGCACTTTGTTAGGGCTTAGTATCTGAAGAAAAGCAGCTTTGGCTTTGAACTACCCTGGTCTCTGCCACTGTCGAGTCGAGGACTCAAAATTCATTTTTTAGATTGATCAAACAACATATTTCGCTTCTTGGGGTTGCTACTTTGGTGCTAATCAATGGCGAAGATACCATTAGGATGCGAGCCTGTGGTGGGTTCACTCACCCCATCAAAGAAGAGAGAGTACAGAGTCACCAACAGGCTTCAAGAGGGCAAGCGCCCCTTATATGCTGTTGTTTTCAACTTCATCGATTCCCGTTACTTCAATGTCTTCGCCACAGTCGGTGGCAACCGGGTAGTTTCTCCATTTTGGTCTTATCGGTAGTGCTTGGATTTATGGTTGTAGGGGATGAAGGGTACATTAAATTTGTAAATTTTATGAACATAAAGCCAAATGGGCACGCCTGCGTGATATTCGAGCCTCAACTGAATATTGTTTTCTTTTCAAATTTAGCTTGGTGCCAATGTTTTTGAGCTTTTCGGTTACAGTTTCTAAAACAGCAGGGTATGTTTTGCATTTTCACATTTACTCTAAATGTCAGATTTTGAAATTTCCTTCATAAGATGAACATCTTGCAATTTTTGTGTTTGAATGGGTGTAGGTTGCCGCTTTAGAAAAGTTGATAAATTGATTATGTTGGATTTTTTTTATTTAACATAGTTGAGTTTGATTGAATAGTGCATCTTTTTCCTTTATGAGATAATTTTGCGGTTTAATTTCCCAAAATGATGATGCAATGCTTTTCAGTATCGTTGTCTTAGAATTTAGAAAACTCTTGATGGTTGATCCTTTTTTTTCTTTTTCATCTGAGCTCTTTTCTTCACACGAGTTACTATGTCCTTCAGGTTACTGTTTATCAATGTCTTGAAGGAGGTGTAGTCGCTGTCTTGCAATCTTATGTTGACGAAGATGTAAGGAATAGTGCTATCAACTGCATTATTATGTCTTATCTCTGCTTATAAATAGTTTTCTTATTGAACTATTAGCAGCGTGGTTAAAAAATGATTGGAATTTCCATGTGTTTGGTAGATCAGAAGGACGAGTCTTTCTACACTGTGAGCTGGGCATGTAACACTGATGGAACCCCATTTGTAGTTGCTGGAGGAATCAATGGTATTATCCGAGTCGTAGATGCCAGCAATGAGAAGATATACAAGGTTTTTGGTCATATTTCTCAGCAGATAAAACTTAGGAGAAGTATCCTAGCAAATAGATAGGTTTAATACAGTCTTCAACATAAGCCAATGGAGGAAAGAAATCTTATACCAGTCTTTTAATGATGGGACCTGTTTTTTATTCCAGTGCATTTCTTATTTTCCATGGTTTAAAGTTAGGAGTTTAGTTTGGGTAGTTGCTTATCTTATATTGCACTATACACCGTTTCCCAAGTTTAGTTGGAAGACATGTGACTTGCAGGAGTTGGTTATTTTTTGTCCCATTTTTGCTCCATGATATTCTTGCTTGTTTGCAGAGTTTTGTTGGTCATGGGGATTCAATAAATGAAATCAGAACACAGCCACTGAATCCTTCGCTTGTTGTGTCTGCAAGCAAAGTGAGTGGTGTTATTACCCAACTCTCTCTGTCTTTTTAGTTGTTTTTCATCTCAAAATGTCTAATCATGAACCAGGATGAATCAGTTCGGCTGTGGAATGTCCAAACTGGAATTTGCATATTGATATTTGCCGGAGCTGGGGGTCACCGCAATGAAGTTTTGAGTGTAGTAAGTTCCAATGGATAGAATTGAGCCCTTCCCTGGCAATAGGAGAATATGTACTCATTGGTCTTTTTAGTTTTGGTTGCTTAGTTTAATTTGGAAAGCACTGAAGTTATAAGCTTTGTATTAGGACTTTCATCCTTCAGACATTAATCGCATTGCAAGTTGTGGCATGGACAACACTGTTAAAATTTGGTCAATGCAAGGTACTGGTTATCATTCAATGTGTATTTTATCTTTCTGTTGATAAACAACTATTGCAGGATCCAACTAAGCTTATTCTGGTCGACGATTTCATTGTCTCCAGTTTGAGCAACCAAAAATAGTGACATAAAAATTGCAAGTACATATACAGTTATAATATCTGGATACCACGCATGTGTGAAAGTTGTATCAACTCCTTTGCAGAGTTTTGGACATATGTAGAGAAATCATTTACATGGACAGATCTTCCTTCAAAGTTCCCCACGAAATATGTACAGTTTCCTGTGAGTAACATTTTCTTGTCTTTATTACTAATGGACCATTCACGTGCTACAGTTGAGCCACTTTTTCTTTTGTTTTTTCAGGTGTTCATAGCTTCAGTTCATTCTAACTATGTTGACTGCAACAGATGGCTTGGCGATTTTATTCTATCAAAGGTGAATTACTACTGATTGTGTGATAAGATTTTTAATTATGAGTCAAAAGACCGTTAAATAGTTACATAGTGACCTTTTTGTAGATTTGAGCTGATTTAAATTTTAAGTTTCTGAACTCTTGATACTTCCATCATTTTCATGACATCAATTTTGCTTCTTCTGTGGGATTTGCTTGGGCATCCTTATTTATTTTCATCTTGCAGTATGAGAGAATTTGAAATTGTTTATATTTTTGTTCTTATGCTTGTGTCGTATTAATTGCAGAGTGTTGACAATGAGATTGTGCTATGGGAGCCAAAAATGAAAGAGCAGTCCCCTGGGGAGGTTAGATGCCCCAATTAAATTTCTTCGTTGGAGTCACTTCATTAAATTTTTTATTACCAATTTAATTGTCCCCATGAATCCCAACTTTTTGCTTCTTTTTTTTATTTTAAAAATTTTAGGGTACTGTTGACATACTGCAAAAATATCCTGTCCCGGAATGTGATATTTGGTTCATCAAGTTCTCTTATGATTTCCATTACAATGCAGCTGCTATAGGTAATATGGACATGGACAAAGTTGTTTTTTTTTTTCTGCTTTTACTAAAAAGATTTTTACCATACTATATCCCATAGCCACTGAATAAGTTGCAAGCTTCAATACAATACCATGTTGACGAATGTTTCATCTTTTCCAAAATTGACCAATAGGTAACCGAGAAGGGAAGATCTATGTTTGGGAATTGCAAAGTAGTCCCCCGGTTCTTATTGCAAGGTTTGTGGTTTTTACAAGTTTTCTTTTGTTTCCTGTCCAAAAGAAGCTTTAATCTGTTTTAGTTCACTAAATTGGAATTTTAATTTCAGGTTATCTCATGCTCAATCCAAATCTCCGATTAGACAAACTGCAATGTCATTTGACGGGAGGTAACTCCTATACATCATTCCATTTGAGTGATTTCTGAAATATTTTTAAAACCATACTTGACTGCTGGGAAAGATTGTGGTCATATTTGCATTATTTCCCTTGTTTTAACTTTTTTTTTTTTTTTTTGCTCTTTAGTACCATACTTAGCTGCTGTGAAGATGGCACAATATGGCGGTGGGATGCAATATCATCCTCTTAAGTTGGTATTCAATGGAAATTTCTATCACAGCAGCATTTCAGGATTGTAATTTATCATGTAATTGTAGCTAATTTGGTTAAATTATAGAGTAATCGTTTAGGAAAGTACTTTGGTGGATTGTACACATTGTGATATAGTAAGTGTTGAGATTGCTTGAGGATATGAAAGTCATTTTCATGGGAACGTGAAATGGTCATGGATTTCGAGTGACAGATCGAATTTAAATGAGTAGATGGGTTTTTGAAATGTTTATCCTTTTTCTTTCTTCAAAAGGCTTTTATTTAGTGCCATTTTTCAACTTCAGATAGCTTGAATTTGGGGTTTTATGCAAGTAAAAGTTTTTAGTTGCCTGAGCAAATTCCAAAGCCTTGGGAAAGGAGTGCTTTATATGCTACATATGCTAAATTACACAAATCCAAGATAGGCCTTAATCACCAATTTTTCCCTTGGCATGGAAAACAATTTATTGATTGAAACTTGAGACTTTCAGAAGGTATTGGAGCAGCTGGAAGTAATTAGAACTAAACTCAATGCTTAGTAATTTTTTCGATATTTTTTTTAATGTAATTGTATAATATTTTGATATAATATATATTTATACTTTTATTTATATTTTATTTATGGTTGTTCATTATTGATTAATATAAAAAATTTAGATGAATTTAGTCTTAAAAATGTTCTATAGACAGATTTTAATTTTACAATATTAAATAATATTTTATCACTTTATAATATGATAGTGAGTAAAAAAGTAAATTAATTATATTTTATAAAGAAAATTAAAACATCTGAATACTGTTAAATTTAAATTAATTTTGTATACTGTTAATATAAGTTATTTTGATAATAACTTCTAATTCATTATTAAAAATTCTATAAATATTAAATAAATTAATTATTTACATATTCTTATTTGAAGAATTTTAAGTTCAATTAAACCTAATAAATTTCAACTTAATTCAACTTACCAAGTAGCACCACTGTTGAAAAATCATATATCAATTACTTTTTGACTACGATAATTAATATGAATATAAGATTATCAACAATAATCAAATAATAAATTTAATATGAAAAATACAATAATAAGAATTTTAATTTTTTACTCTTTTATATGGAAACATAAAAAAACTCAAATACCTTTTTTAGTTGTAGATATGTGAATGAAATATAAGATCCTGAAAGTTTTTACAGGTTTAATTACAAATTTGTTGGACCTCTATATGTTTAATATATTATCAATATAACTCTTGACTTTTAAAACTCTTAATAAACCTTCGCTAGTTTTGGTTTTATACCACATGTCCCTTTGCTAATAACTTTTGCTAAAAATTCTAATTGTGCACTTCAAAACGATGTCGCGTTGGAGTCTGTGGTTAGAATTTTTAATGGAAGTTAATGACAGGGGAGATGTGTATTATAAAACCAAAATTATAAGGAGTTATTGATAGTTTTTAAAAGTCATAGAGTATATTAGTAAGAAGCCAAAATATATAGGGATGCAACGAATTTAACCCTAATATATAATTTCAATAAACATGTAAAAAAGCTTAAAATTATTGTAATGTTAACTTAAAAGGCCTAATCTTGAAAAGCATAATTCAAAAAGTTCAATCAGGCTTGACAATTGAACTTTTTGAGAGCCTATCTCGTCATATTAGCAGTAAACAGTGGAAAGAAGAAGATGTATTATGAAAAGCTGCTTTCCAAGTAGGTCCTTAGATGCGTAGAGGAGCGTACTGTTGGGCTGCATTGTTGTTGTAGCTTATTCGTCAGAATGATCTCTCGAACCTTTGTTAAAATTGAGGAAATTAGACACTCCTTTGTGGAAGATTGATGTTTGAATCTTCGGAGATTTCGCTCTCGCCATAGTCTGTAAATACAAACGCCCAGAACAATGATGTGGATAGGTGATTGCGCAGTAAGTCCATCTGTAATCTCCAAGATGGTTGTTTCTTGGATTCACCCAATAACAAGAAGTAGTGACACAATTCCAAATTGTTTTGTTGAAAGGACAATCAAAAAAGAGGTGATTGCAAGATTCACTCTGCATGGAGCACATTAGACAATTGATGTCCATATGGATATAACGAATGCGGTCTGCCGTAGAGAGTTTGTTCTGAATAGCTAACCAATAGATGAAAGAAATTCTCAGCATTAAGAATTTATTCCATATCTTAAT
The DNA here is from genome assembly GCA_026546835.1 of Erythroxylum foetidum. NCBI lineage: Eukaryota > Viridiplantae > Streptophyta > Magnoliopsida > Malpighiales > Erythroxylaceae > Erythroxylum > Erythroxylum foetidum. The sequence continues at coordinate 44,932,938 of JANZLF010000222.1, forward strand.
AGCCCAAGGGATTACAGGTCGATGTTTGCGTAAGTTATCACAAAGAATACTGTTAGTGAATTTCTCAATAGGAATATCTTTTCAAAAAAAGATGTCCGGTTCATATGGGGTGGGAGGATATCTAGGCTGAAATTGCATTAAATTTCTGGGAAAATTTCAGTCATTTCCTTCAATGAATGAGTTCCAATACATTCAAAATTTTGGTTGTTGACTTCCACTTATTCGTTGCTTGTCTATATTGATTGCAATAGTTATTAAAAGTTTTTTTTCTTTAGATTTGGAGAGTGAATTTGGATCAAGACTCTTTGGATTTTGCTGGAGTGGGGTTAATGAAGATGATGGAAAGGAGAAGGATTAATAAGTTAAGTTAGATCGAATCGGGTCAAGTTTGGAATACGTGAGCCAAGTCTGATTGAAATTCAAGCTACGCACTAAAATGATTGTTGGTTTAACTCAACCCGACTCATTGCCTTCCATAAGTCTAATACACTTGTAGTGCATAAATGTAGAAAAATAATTTCTTTTAATTATCAAATTATTATACATTGTATAAGCAATCTTATTAAATATTTAAAAAGATAAATATAATGAAATTAATTGAAAATTTATCATTAAATATTATATCATTGAGGTAATTACAAAAATTTTGATTTTTTTGGATAAAGATATAAGCATTTACATTACCAAATAAATAGAAGAATGTTTCGTTACAACTTATTCAAGAAATTATTAAAAAGTTTTGGTCATCTTATAAGAAGGGTTCTATAATGGACCATTAAAATTTTTTGTTGCTATAAAGCAAAGATAATAACTATAAATGATCTTAGAAAAAAAGGACATATGAAACAATTTATAAATCAAATTACAATTTTTAAGAAATTTGTCTTCCCTAAAAGACATCTTTTTTAGCATATTGTTTTTAATTCTTATTTACAATTCAGATTTGATCCTTTTAATAATCATATCAAGTTGCTAAGACACCTTTTTGAAAATTCTAATATCCCTTTTAAGTCATATATGATGAATTAAAGCAACAACATAAACATATAGAAACTTGGTTTTGATTTTACCCTGCTTTTAGTGATATAAGAGGAAAACATGTCATCGATATTTCTTAAGTGGGAATCCAATGAAGTTAATCTAAATCATCACAAGTTTTAGAAGATATTAGACCAACTACACTCAAGGAATTGATGAGCAGTAAATTTATCATTAAATCCATATAACACAAAAAAAGAATATACATAAATATTTAACTGCACAAGTTTATTTGTAGTAACTAACATTCTTAAAGAATAGCCAACTAGTACAAAAATACTGTTTTGGTATATAAAACGTTTCCCAAATATATTGAGAATGTATAAACCTTTCAACCATACCTATCAATTAAGTGTAACTAGACAATATATTATATTTGTAATCATAAGTATACCCTCCATTTTATCCTATTGAAACTATAATGGAAAACCTCTCTTAAATATGTTTTTTTCCTAATACCAACCACGTTCAGAGCTTTTTCTATACTTCCAAATATCCTTCAGTTTGAGGTAAATTTCTCCTACCTATGTAACTCAAAGGGTATCAATTTTGCTTATTACTACCTATAAGTGTTTAAAAATTATTGCTTGATTTCAAATTTTGTTAATTTTAAATTCTAGTCCGCCATAAGATTTACTAAGGCACACACTCTATCAACTAATTAGATTTAAGGTCTTTCCACTAGAATTTTCCCCAAAAAGAATTCTTTGCTTAATTTATCTATCTTCTTCATAAAATCTTAAGGAATAATGAACATAAATGACTAATAAGTTTGTATAGCAAATAAGACTAAGGAAAAGAGTTAGCATTTATCTGTATAGGAAAAATGCCTTGAGCTCAAGCACTTTATTATCAAACAAATTTTATCTATAATACTCTTAAAATTATCCTTGGTCCATCTATTATGAGATAAGAGAACATTAAAGTACCTCGTAAGAAAGGAAACTATAGTAAAGCCAGTGATATCTTGCAAAGACTGAGTTAAGTCCTCTTAAACTCCTCCTACATATAAAATTAATTTTTGAACGTTAGCATAAAGACTTAAAGTGTCATAATTTACACAAAAGATGTATTGGATTAACAAAATAATAGAAGTTCATCCACAAAGTAAAGGTTGTTCAATTTCATGTTCTTGCATAGAGGATTGAAACTAAAACTAGGATTTTGTAAGCTTCCCTTATTACTCTTGTCAAATAATCCCTAACAATGACAAAAAATGAGGGATTATAGAGGATCCTCTTGTCTTAAACCTCTTCCCATTACCATGTTGCCCTTATCCCGTTATAAAAAACTCATAAAGATGATCTATTCAATGTGATAGAAAAAGATACAAAATAATACAAATCATTAACCATTTAATTAAGCTGATTGAGAACTTTAAAGCCTACAACTCTTTAATAAACCTTACTCAAGTGTGTAATAGGTCTCTTTTAAATCCTTTTGTATCATGCATCCAATTGATATGTTTTTTCTTTTATATGAGGATGTCAATTTTGGGCTATCCTAGCCCAACCTGATTTTGACTTAGTTTAAAGTTGGGCCGGATCTGCCATGAGCCATCTATTATTTCAAAAATCACATCGTTTTTGACATTTTCTTTTTAAAAATATGGTAGGTCGGGTTGGTCCGGCCCACCCGAAGCCCTTTGGGCTATGGGCCAGTCAGCCCATGGTCGGGCTGACCCATTAACAAGTCTACTTCTATAGAACTGAGCAAGATCTACACTTATCAAGATATTATGCACGAGAGACTTGCCATTAATGAATGTACCTTAATTTCCATTTACAAGTATTGGTAATACCATCTTAAGTCTCTTACATAACATTTTTTGAAATGTAGATATATATGATATTACATCAGGCTATCCTCCTAAAATCATTAGTTGTGATAGGAGCCTTAACTTTGGGAATAAATGAAATCACAGTTACATTAATATGCCTAAGAATTTTACCAATATGAAAGAAGTCTAACCAACCCTTATAAATTTCATTACTCGTAACAAACAGAGCATATTTAAAGAAACTATGCTAAACCCACATAGTCTTAAACTTTTGTAGGAGTTAACAAAGAACATATCCTTTTAATTTCCTCTTTAGTAAAAGGCTATAAAAGTAGAAATTTTTGCTCATTATTTCATCTTAAACCCTCTTCATACACCTTTTGATCAATTAAATACATTTCTGTACCTTTTTCAGCATATTTTGATAGAATTTAACAAATTAATCAACCACCAGTTGATTTGTTAACATCAAATTTTCCTTAATATCCTAAATACTAAAAATCATGTTCTTATCCTACCTTTGTTTTAACATGAAACGGAAATATTAAGTATTTTGATCCCCTAATTTGGTTAAATCAACATTTGATTTTTGCTTTAAAAAGCTCTCAATAGCCAATGATAGCTTAAAAAATTTAATAGATAAATCTTTTTTAACTTATTACCAGATTTAGTTAAAAGGGTCTCATTGTAATTTCACTTCAACAAATTGCATTTGTTGCAAACCACAAAAGCTTGCTTACAAATATTTAAAAATGCTCTTTATTTAAAGAGTTTAGTATATTCTTCAAAAGTTTCACTTCCTACCTATTTTAAAAATTTTGCTATCAAATATATCTTATTATTACACTTCCTGAACTAGTGGTATTTTTTTTTTAATAATGTCAACTTATAAAAAACTTGAAATTATCATCATAATACTCATTAACAGAATGGATTAATACTTCCTCTATTAGGAATAGAGCCTATAATTATTTAAACCAAAAATTCAAGCCTTATTAAAAACCAAAAATTTAAGCCTTATTAACTAATGCTATATCAATTGTTGACAAGATTCTATAACTCCCAGTCTGTTTATTATTCCAAGCATATTTTCATCCCTTTCACTTAAGTTTATATAGCTTACAATGGTCCACACAGTTTATAAAAGCCGACACTTCTTTAATAGAAACTAGATACCCACCCATTCTCTCATTAAGATTCAAAATACTATTAAAATCATAATCACCATCTAAGGAAGCTAAATAAAATTAGCTAAATCCTTTAAGTCTAACCATAAAGGATCCCTCTCAGCATTTAAATTAAGCCCCAACACAAGTCATATAATAAAGTTATTGCAAAAATAAGTCTTTAACAAGCAATGAACCAATTAACTTGAATGATTAAGAATTTATAAATTTAAAAAATTATTTTTCTAAAAAACTCAAAATTTTCGTGTCTCCATGTTTAAGATTAATGCATGACCTCCAAGAAGGTTGAAACTTCAAAATAACTATTAGGTTTGTGACTAGTTTCAACAAAACTAAAAAAAATCTAATTTTGATAAATGAAAAAAAGATACCCATTTTGCTTATTGGGGTTTTTCAAAGCCTTAACATTCTACATAACAAGCTTAACCATTTTCTATCCTTATAATAGGATTAGGCTATAAAGTACACTCTTGAATCCCTTCACCATTAATAGAAACAATACATGCCTTAACCGTAATACTCTTTCCTCTATCCAACTGAGTAGATTCCTCTATAGGTGTTTGTGTTATAGGACCTTTACTTGTATTAATCTTACTATTTTTAGAAGAAACAACATGTCATTGCTCATTTGGTATACTAATATGGTCAATTGCTTCTACCAGATCAGTAGGAAGAACAAAAACTGGAAAATCTAATGTATTAGGATCCTTGTCAGCATTAGAAGTTTTTGGCCTCTATCATTTCCTCTTTCCTATATTCTTCATCTTCATTGCCATATCCTTTGTATCTGAGCATTTCAAAGGCCTCTATTAATACTTAACAAGATGCTCAACAACTTGTCATTCTACATTTTCAAAAGAAGTCTTCTCAGACATTTTCTCATTAATCTTTATCTTTATAAAGATTCTAGCAAACTTAATCTTTATTTGTGGTCACCTGATCAGTCATTATTAGGGTCCCTATCAAGTTTTCAAAATTTCTAACAGAAGAAACTCTCTAATACTTCAAATTCATATTGGAATTTTGCACCTATATCGGCACTGTTAGCCTCTTTTTGAGTCTTTTGTAAATCTATAATCCAACTTTAACGATAATAGGTTTCCTGCCAAAATGATTGATGCTTATATTTAGTTTCATTAACAAATTTTATTAAGAACATACATGTTGATAGTCAAAAATAAATTCAACCTATTTGGCCAATAAATGAAATGGGCCAAATCCAAAAGTCTGAAAATTCATTTAGCCAGAGAATCTATGCATATTGTAATCAATTGAGAAATTCAAGATTCAAGAATTCCAAACAATTAATCATAATTGATATGTGCTTTAAATAAAAATAGTGTAAGGAGTTAGTTAGCTAAAATATAAAGGAACATATTGGAAGTTAGATATTGGAGTAGAATATGGAAGTTGAGAGAATGATGGAAGGTAGTTAACAAAAATATGGCTAAGTAGGTTGGAAGTTAAGTAATTATAAGAGGGTGAGTTCTAAAATGTGGAAGTTAAGAAGAGAGTGATAAGTAGTTAGCTAAAATATAGGCTAGTAGGTAATTAGAGCACATAACTACTTAAGGATAAGAATGTTTAAACTCACCAATATTATGACAAAGGAGGTCTTAATAACACAATCTTCATACAAACACAATCTCAGTATAAGAAAAATCACTCTCTAGAGAGATCAATCAACCTGTTTCAAATGCATTTTATTATTTAACACTTTTTTTACTTTGTACATCGATTTCCCTTTTGTAGTTTATGATTCATTTTTTTAACAATCAATTATCTTATTCAATCTAAATTTCATTTTGTTATATTTTAGCATTTTGGTAGTTTGTGACTCCACTCTCTAAGTTTTTTGAAGTAACATCTATTGTTGATAAAATTCAAGTACAAAATTTTGGAGAATTCCTCTTTAGCACACATTTTAAATTAACACTAAATAATTGGACGTGTTTGGTAAGACATGATGTCAAGAACATGGAATGGAAAAGAAATTGTTTTACCTTCAACCCTAGATGAAGAATTCCATAAAAATGTAGAGAATAAAGACTTTGTATCCTAGATGGTAGAAAATCTTGAGAACGTACCCTCGCCTTTAGCTAACTTCAATGTAGGAGAGAACCCAAAATCACCACAACGGAACAAAATTATTTGCATAAATAAAATTCTAGAGTTGAAGTCAAATGCGGCCACTTTATCTTATGCAATTAAATCCTTAACAAAGAAGGTTAAAAAAAATTTTGCTACTCGAATACAGTTATTTTAACAAAGCAAATCTCGAACTCAGAGGTAGTCTACTCTTAATATAATGGAAATAAGAGAATATAGTCACCTCCCAGTAACTGTCTTTACAGACGAATGATGTGTTCCTCTATATAAGAGAGAAGATATTCCTATAGTGCCTCCTTACATTAATGTAGAAAATGGCTGATATACAGTCAATCCCCAAATTTCAGACATATAAGGATTTGTTAGGAAGGTTAAAGCTAATAGACCACAATATGGTCTGGGAGTTAACATTGTAGTTGTAAACTTTAATCCCATTATTCATTAACTATAAATGAGATTACAAGTTGATATGGAAATCGCCAAAGAAGTGGCTTAAGAATTATACGAGCCTAATTTAAGACAACTTGGTCGTCCAAAATTTCACAAGCCTTATCTAAAACAGATTGATAAGGAGAATTCTTATCCTTGTTGCTATAGAATTTCCAAATTCAACTTGTTTTCTAGTGAAGATGGTCAATTCACTATTGAGCTCATCATTAGATTCACTATACAATATAGAGAATTATCCAATTATGAAAACTCCAACTACTTTAAGCTTAGGATATTTCCAAATTATTTAACAGGGATCTCCTTTTTTATAGTTTACTTTGTTACCCAAGAATATTATTTTTTCTTGAGCTAAAATAGAAAGATTGTTTTATACTCAATTTTAGAACTAAACCCAAAGTTAGCATAGTAGATTTATCAAAAGTAACTTAGAAGAGTGGTAAGAATGCTGACATGTTTATCATTTATTTTAAGAAATTGAAAGTCAATGGCACTTTCAAAAATTGAATATGTGAAGTTAGCTTAAAGGG
>JANZLF010000222.1:44945195-44956803 GCA_026546835.1 Erythroxylum foetidum
CAGTGTGATGTTTGGTTTTGTCTGTTCTGTCTTGGGTGGCATCCATGTATCCTCCCAGGGGGTATTTGGGTGTTACAATAACATCCAAAAAATAACTCATTGTTGGCTTTTCTTCACTATCAGCCAATCGAAGCACTCTCACCAAAAGCTCGTAAACTTAGATAATAAATTGGCATTGAGACCAAAATTATCTATCTTCTAGTATAATGTTGGAAACCTCTAATTCAACATTAGACCTAGCATGCTGAGATGCAACTCACTTATCACTTGTAAGCATTTGTCTTAACTTTCTTTATCGAAACAAAATATTGAAGTGATAAGAAATTCATTGCAAATCTTGTCACATCAGGATGATACAAATTTCTACCATTGGTAAATTCCTTTCTCATTAAATTTAACACCTAAGCACGATTATAAATGAACTTGGTCACTTTTTTAGCTTTCTACATAGCCTCATCAATAATAGAAAAATACCTAGGATCCGCTATATTCTCCAACATTAGGTTAATGCAATGTGTAGCACAAGGAGTCTAAAAAAAACGAGTTATATCTATTCTATAACCTTCTTCCTACCACTTTATACGCAGAATCATTATCAATAATAAATTGAACAATGTTTTCTAGCCCCATTTTATTTACAACTTCAAATATCTCAAATAAAGTATAAGTATTTCTAATAAGGTCAGATGCATCAATAAACTTCAATAACATTGATTCATTTGCAGAATGAAACAAAAAAATTAATAATAGGCTGTTGTCTTTTATTTGTCTAACCATCACATATAATTGAACACCCAAAAGTAGCCCAATTCATTTTTCTTTCAGTGAAACAACTTTTAATTTCGGTAATTGAGTAATTCAAAAGTTTACCTCTTAAATCATGAATTGAATGAGCTTTGTCTCTCAGACTATAAGAGGTTATTGCATCTACCATAGGTTGATAATAATAAGACTGAGAAGCATTGAATGATGAACTTGTATCATACTACCATCTAGCTACTGTCATATTGACATTATGAGTCGTATCTCTTGATTGCATTATATTACGAATTGAAGGTTGGGCTCTAGGGGTTATTTGTGGTGCAAAAAAACTACTCACTTGCCTTCTTCTTTTCCTCACATCAGGTCTATATGTAACATTCACTTCGTCTTGGGCCTCGGATAAAACACTAGCACTGCTACTACCAATACCACTACCACTACCACCTTTAACATTTCCACAATCACCACGAAAACCATCAAATGAACTTCTACTACCAATTTCAAAAATAAACCTTTCCTTTTTATCTTTCTCTTGTTGATATTTTTTAAGCAATGTTTTCATTTACTACTTCACATCATAACTTACTTTTTTACAGGGTTCTACATCTTCTTTAACCCCAGCTAAATGCTTTTTTAATCGGGTGTTTCCTCCACTTTTCAAATGTTTGTTACAAAATAAGCAAATTGTATAGTTCCTTATACCCAGGACTAATGAAACATAAGCCCAAACTAGATCATTGTATCTTCCTGAAGCAGTTTAATCAGGAGTACCTGAACTTCTTTCCATTAATCTATAAGAATAAATGAAGACATATATCAAAATCATACACAATTTAATTTTATCCAACACAATCCAATCTTTGTCTAACATAATTCAACAATAAGTCATAATCAACAATTCAAGTTTTCAACAATTATAGAATACGTAAGTCAATTATATGTAATATAACTCATTTTGTATGATTACCTCCCTAGATGAACATTTATATTTATATATATTACTAACTAAGATAGGACTTGGTTTTTTGATAATAAGATCATAGGTTTGTGGAATTTAATTGGACAAATATTTGTGGGCATAAAAGATACATCCATATGTACAAAAGGGAAACTTGTAGCTAATACATAAATCACACACTTGCTAGTAGGACTTTACATTTGTAACTTGTAAAAAGAAATAAGTTCTGTCACATATGGTTAAAGTAACAAGATATATTAACTTACGACCAAATTGCATGCGTGGTAGGTTGAATGTTAGGCTTCACCATACTGGACTACATTTGCACGTATTTTTCAAAAGTAAGTTTTATGCATAACTTAAAACTATTAAACTAGTGTTCTATGACATACAATTCAATGAAGAAATACATATCAGTTTCTCATGATAATGAAAGAATTGATAGATGCATGATTTCAATTGATAGTATTAAGTTCTGTCTAATTCACAAGCCTATGACATTGACTCAATCACTTTAATGACATCTTATAGAAGCTCAAGTTTGGTATCGATAATCAGGAAAAAAAAGATGGAGCTTGACTATATTCCAAGGTATTGAATTTATTTAAATTTGATTTTGGAAATTAATAAAGAAGTTTAGATACCTTGTATAATATATACAAGTAACAAGGAGTTTAGTTTAGATAGCGTATAAATTGTAAGATATCCTTTCGTGAAAGAATGCAACCATTATTTTATATAATTTAAAATAGTCCTGCAAGGAAAAGACAAATTAAATGTCAAAACTTCAAACACTTCTTCAGGCAATGCTTAAATTTAATATTTGAAATTGAAGAAAACTATTATCAATTCTTTATCTTTATTCTTTATTAAAGAAGATGGAGGAAATTTTAGTTAAGTTTCATTAACATTAAAAGAAGAAGAAATTATTAAAGTGTATTCATTTTAATTGTATAAATTTCTAATACATGGATTGGAAAGAATCATATTCATAATTACTCTTGCAATGCCTAAAAGTCATATTTCTTTTATATGATGATAGTTTGTGATTACTTACAAATGCAAATGGTATGGTATGCTTAAAATTCAAATCTTAATTCATGCATAGCCATACCATGAATGAACCAAATCATAACCAACAAGATCAAATTATGCATCATTCTTTCAACTCCAATCAAAATATCCAATTTTATGTTTCCAACCCAACACAAATCATAAATCTACATAATTTAATTCCAACTCTAACTTCCAAAATCCAACTCACAAATGTAATTAAGTAGAAAAAACAATTAAAAACACATCAAAAAAATTCTCAATGTATTTGGTTCGGAATTTTGAGTTAACTCGAGTATAAATTTGGATCTTCTCCAGTATGGTGAGTGGCAACTCCAGAAGCGGTGGTGGCAGTTAGCGATAGATGGTGGTGGAGGGTGGAGAGTGGAGGAATAGAGGAGAGTATGCGGCGAAACCTAAAAATGGTTCAGTCGTGGTGAATGGCGACGCATAGAGACTAGAGAGGAGGGCATGCAGTAGCAACGTGGAGGAATCGAAGAGGGCGTTCGGTGTTGTCCCCAACTTGAGAGGGAGAAGCAGCCACCAAAGAGGAGAACAAGAGAGAGAGTATGGAGTTTGGGAGAGAGATGAAAAATGAGAGAGAAGCAAATAGAGATGGGTCGGGGTGGGGGGTCAATGTTAGGTTAAAAATTTTGAGAATTTTATTAATTAGTCATTGAATTTTTCAAACCTTACAGTATTGGCAGGCACCAGGTGAAAATCTTAATATCGACTGATACCAAGCAAAAAACCCTAGTTCCATTTTTTGTCCAATACAAAATATTACTCATAACTCTGGTAACACATGTATATAGTTTGTCACATATGAGATTAATAATTTTTAAAATTAAAAAAAATCACAAATTTCTAAATCCATATTGTAACTTAGAAGAACACCGACAATTCAGTGCTTTGAAACCTCCGTCATTGTTTGAGTTATTAAGTGTATTCAAAACACGAGAACTATATGTCAAAATAAAGCACCGACAATTTCTATATGTCTTAGAAAAGAAAGTAAAACGTGGATTTCTACTTGATTTGATGTATTGTTTTCCCTATCATTGTCTAATTCCAAAGAAAACTAACATATGCTACAAAAGCATTGATATAATTGAAAATAAAAAGAAGCGAGTTAGCTTCGACCAAAATTAGGTAGAGAAAATGTAATTTTAGCTGTCACATTCTCATTGACATAGGTTAAAACTATTTTCACATGCAATCTAGTCTAAGAGATTTTAGAGAAGCATCAATTATTGTTCATAATAGAGTTCCCCTTACCTACCTTAAGGGTTGTTTGAATGAAAAGTTCAAGTTACTCAATGCTCTATCTTGATCATAGTGAAGCTCTCACGCTAGTCTGGTATACTCTAATAGAAATTGACCATCTTTAGGATCTGTAAGTATAGGTTGATGATAGAATTCCTCAGCTTCATGAAGGTCTCATTTGGACAACAAGTATTATTATATATTTTCCTATGAATTGTAGGAACAATTACAAGATTTAATAAAAAGTGAGATAACTAATTTGACCTATAAACATAATTTGATAGAAATAAAAGATAGCACAGATACCCGTTAACTATCCTTTTATATAGGATTGGATCACCTGTTTTTATCACTCTATACTTACTTTGTTCCATGAAAATCTATCCATTCAATAAATGGAACTCATTGAAATTGGATGAATGGGATGACTTGAGAATTGATTAAATAGAGTAGGGGGGAACAGAACATTTATTCCCCTTTTATACTAGGGAACAGATCTTCTATTTTAGTAACCCAATTTCATCTCTATTCTATTGATTTTCATCCACACATTTATATAAGCCTCACATAAATATGTGGATGTAAATTAATAAAATATAGTTAAAATTGGGTATATTACTATCCAATATCTTCACTGTCGTGACAGTTCAGTACGGTCAAATTAACGTTGTCATCTTCGCTGCTGTGACCAATAAGACCAACCAAATCATTACTCTCAATCTTATTAAGTACGTTGGCAAGGCACATGGGAGGACGAAACAGATTTTCTGTTTCATTAATCAGTTCCTACCATGTTCCATTAAATCTCATCCACACATTTATATAGGGTCTATACAAATGTGTGGGCAAGATTAAATGGCATATGTTTGGAACACTGTAACTAGAACAAAGTGCTCCAACCTTGGGAGGATTAACTGGTTCCTTCCCTTCTTTGAAACTCAAAAATCCAGTCTCATTAAAACCTTTTTCCATTTCATCTTCTCCTCTTCCTCTATCAACCCCCTACCTTCTTCTTGAAACTGAATTCTCCACTTCTTTTAACTTTAATATTATATCTTATAGTAACACATCTCTTCAAATCTTCTTTTCCTTGTTCTGTATACTGACTTCACATTATTCTTCTTCTTGTTCGTGTCCATTAATCGTATTAGATATTGAAAAGGTAAAAGAGTTATGTAAAGTTATTTTTGTAATAAATTGAATTTTTAAATATTTTAGAGTCATTTTTAAAAATTCAAACTATTATTATAAAATTAAATAAAAGTTTATATATTTTTAAAAACAACAAATTATTTGACATGCATAAAATTATTATTTCAATATTTATGTGTATTCCTATGCCATATAAAAGTCACATTAGTGCACTGAAAGCAAGTTGCGTGAGTATTGATGTATAAAGCTCATTAAAGGAATCACTCCTAATGAAAGATCAAGTCAAAGTATTGTTTACTAAATGAATACAAACCTTGAAAGACTTCTTATTGAGCTAAATTATGACTCGAGATCAAAACCAACTTTAAACAAATTAAAGATTAAAGTTCAATTATTTAACTAAAAAAACCCTTATTTGGCACTTCCAATAATCTTTGTTCCGGTGATTATAATTGAGAGTATTCTTATATGCAAAGTTGCACGACATAACTAGCTAAAAGCTTCTGGTGACTAATTATGAGATTTAACCTTTGTTGCCCTAAACAAATTGATTGAAACCGTATGTATGCTTAACTGATGACTAATTGTCTAGAATACATTATCATTATAGATTGAAGTACGTAGACATGCAACGACCTATAAATTGTTTAGGATATCCCCATAAATACATATCATCATCTGAACTCTATTCTTATCTTTGTCTTGTAACACATAACGGTACCTTAGTTACATATCCCAGATCGAATGTAAAAGGGCAAAAAATGAAGAAATGTGAAAAACACCTAATTCCGGTCCTTATAACTTCAAACGAGCTTTTTGAAGCCGAAACGAGCACAAAACCACTGTTGCCTTCATGAGAACTACTCTCCAAGATGCGGGCAAGGTCTTTCTACAATTTTCTCTAAACTTAAGCTCTCTTAACGAGTCAAAGAATCCTTATGCTTATGATTAATATGAGAAATTGTAGGAGACCTTAATCTTTATATATAGCTTTCATATCGAACTTCCCTATCACATGTCCGATATGGGTTCGGTCCACACTGATTGAGATCTATTTCTTACATGGACTTCGACCTATTGATTTAGATCATTTATTGGGTCACTTTATTATCTTTTTCTGGATCAAATTACGTAACTTAACCGATAAGTTATTTAAAACTGAAAAATGCAATGAATAGTTGTCTAACTTTATGAGAAAGGATAAAATTGTCCAACATTCTCCCCCTTGGACAAGCATTAATTGTAGTTTTGATTATAGTTTAAAAATAGTTTAAAAAATCAGTTACGCCACGTTACTAACAACTAAGTTTAAAAAAAAATATTTGATCCAAAGATAATGAAAGTCCATCATTCCGTTCTGCAAGGCTTTTGATACCAAAAAGTATCAAATGCATGTGTCATGTGTGACACAGATTCAATACAATCACATATACCTAATACCTTACTAACATAAATGAGAAATTGGAGTGTGTCAAACTAAAATGATATCTTTATGATCTAAATTATATCATCTTCATTTATAGGTCTCAAATTTTCCAACTTTATACTAAACTGCATTAGAGAAAACATTTATGTTCTCCAACTAAATGCTAAACCGCATTAGAGAACCTTTACGGGATTAAAAACTTATGTCTCCCTATTTCATGTCAAACTTTATCGATATCCATTTAAAACTGTACGTGTCTTAATGACATAGGCTCAAAGTCGATTTGTATTTATTTTCAATAACCTTTAAATGCTTAAGATTGACATAAATCTTAAGACTTCTATATGGATATATTATGACAATGTATGATAACACGTATTACTGAGTATAAACGATGATCATTTTTATTGATAAACCACCATATTATCATAATATATCAAAATGTATAAATATACATGGAGTAAACATAATGATCTCCTAACTAACATTGTCTAAAGATGTTAAAACACCCATACTGTATACTTATGTCACAAACACAAGTGAGAGAAGTCCTTTAGTTAAAGGATTGACTATCATTTCCTCAGTTTTTAAATACTATAAACCTAAATGTCACATTTTTGTATCAACAACTTTGTGTCCAAGTAATTGACCTTTAAATGTTAAGAACCTGTGATATTCTTTGTTGTTATTAAACAACATAGCAAGAAGATTACCAACGTATAATCGAATGAGTTTAACCACTTAATCAACTATAGGCAACTCATAAATCAAGTTTCTAAGCTCAACCGTTTGTGAAGTAGCCCCTTAGCGTACACTCTGCATGTATGGTCGAGGAAGTCACCCGTGTCTACTTAACACTCTTCTATGACATTGTACCATCTACAAACTTAAAACATGTAACCTTAAGTGAACTTTTGATCATCCAAATATATAACTAAGTTTGAATATGAATTTCCTACGAGGTTTAATTTGTTGACTGTGCTATATGTTAACATATGATCCCAATTCCTTTAAGTATCTCAACACTAGCTTAACTGCATTCCAATGGTCTACACCTAGTTTAACCAGATATTGACCAAATAGTTAAACAATAAATGCAATGTCCTGACTAGTACATAGCCAAGCATACATTAGACTATCAACTGTACTAGAGTACGGAATATTCTTCATAACCTCTTTCTTTACTTTATTCTTTGGATACTGTGTCAAAGATTATCTCTCACTATGAGAGATAGGTCCTACAACAGGTTTACTGCTAACCGTATTAAACCTTTTTAACATGGGTTTCTACTTGTTTTGATGTATTGTTTTCCCTATCATTGTCTAATTCCAAAGAAAACTAACATATGCTACAAAAGCATTGATATAATTGAAAATAAAAAGAAGCGAGTTAGCTTCGACCAAAATTAGGTAGAGAAAATGTAATTTTAGCTGTCACATTCTCATTGACATAGGTTAAAA
Source organism: Erythroxylum foetidum (assembly GCA_026546835.1). Taxonomy (NCBI): domain Eukaryota; kingdom Viridiplantae; phylum Streptophyta; class Magnoliopsida; order Malpighiales; family Erythroxylaceae; genus Erythroxylum; species Erythroxylum foetidum. Next base: position 44,953,274 of record JANZLF010000222.1, read on the forward strand.
CTATTTTCACATGCAATCTAGTCTAAGAGATTTTAGAGAAGCATCAATTATTGTTCATAATAGAGTTCCCCTTACCTACCTTAAGGGTTGTTTGAATGAAAAGTTCAAGTTACTCAATGCTCTATCTTGATCATAGTGAAGCTCTCACGCTAGTCTGGTATACTCTAATAGAAATTGACCATCTTTAGGATCTGTAAGTATAGGTTGATGATAGAATTCCTCAGCTTCATGAAGGTCTCATTTGGACAACAAGTATTATTATATATTTTCCTATGAATTGTAGGAACAATTACAAGATTTAATAAAAAGTGAGATAACTAATTTGACTTCTAAATTATTGTCATAAAATTTTTATTTACTTTTTCTTAATATTATTATTTTTAATATTAATTTTTTTTACTTATCTGCTTTTTTTTATAAAAATGACAACAAAAAAAGAAAAAATAGAAATAAACAACCCCTAACCTTTATTATATTTGTTTGAATTAACGATAAATTATTTAAGAACTAAAAATTGTAATAAATAGCTGTCCAATTTTATAAAAAAGGACAGACATGTCTTAAATGTAAGCTTCCACCCACTATTTGACAATTGCTTTTCTTTAGCCTTCGGTTATTAAGCTCGGCTCACATTTAAGATAAATTTGGAAAACGCACTAATGATAGAAAAACATACTTCTAGAATTATGTTCTCATCTTCAAAATGTCATTAGTTAGATTCGTGATTAATTTCATATCTGGAAAAGATAAATCAAATATACATACTTTGGTACCAAGAAAGCTACTGGAGAGATAAGGTCAAGGTCTACGGAATCCCATACTTGAGGGAGCACGTAAATCCGCGGTGTTCCTGAGAGATCAGAGCCGTGGGAGCGCAATACTAAAATGGCAGATCAGAGGATGCCTAATGTACAAGTAATGCATCCAGCCAGTTCAACCGTGCAAGAAATAAAACTTGTGAATACGACGATCTCTTTCATTACAAGTCTTTTCTCTGTCTATATTCATTCAAATTGCCTTTTGAATATTTAAAAAACTAATTTGTATAAGAATTAATTAATCATCACATAATTACTACGTTTCTTTTCTTTTTATAAAGAATTGCGTAAAGATAAGCAATATCCATGGATAGCTTTTCAAACATTTGAAGGAAGATTTTGTTATATCATTACGCATACATTCAATCTTAAACTCTAATTTTCTAAGAGATTCAAAATAAAGAAAACTCCCAATTACTTTGACAGGGAAAGAGAGGGACGTAAACGGAGTTCTTTTTTTCTCCCAAATAAATCAAAATCAAAATCAAACTCTTCTCTTCATTATCCACTCTCTCTCTTCAACTGCGATTTTCTCTTTATCTCTAACATTTCCCCTGTATCATATGGTTTGATGTTGATTTTCTACATCTTTTATTTATTTTTTCTACTGATTTAAGGAAAAAAAAACATTCTTTGTGTAAATTCTTTTCAATCTTCATTACCCTACAAATCCCAACTTCTAAACCGCATCTTCTATCGTTTGGAAATCAGAACTTCAAAATTGAATCGGTGTTTTCTTTAAATCCCTTCTTTGTAGCTGTTTTTTTTGTTGGAAGGAAAAACCCCATATACCAAAAGGGGCAGATTTTGTAGCTGAAGCTTGGCGGTAGTTTGCTTCTATTTGGAGGAGTCTATTTCTGGATTTTACTTGGTTTTTGAACCCATAGTTTAGTTAACATGGACTCACTTGTGGCCTTAACATAAGTTTTTGGGGTGAAGTTTTGTTTTTTGAATTTTTTGGTTTTAATCTTCAAGAAAAACGGGTTGCTGTTATGCTTCAAGTAGAAATTGGAGAATCGGGAATTTTAGCGATTTGGGTATTGGTTGCCTTTGTATTTTGGGTTTTGGGAACTATTATGAAGAATAGTAGCGATGTGAAGCAACAGCAGCACAACAAGAATTCGCATGGACGAGTCAATAGCGGGTTTCTTCCAAGCTCGTTTCGGGCGATTTCCAGCTACTGGAGGATCGTTTCGTCGGGGGCATCTAACGTTGCGAAGTCTGCGGCTTCGGTGGCACAGTCTATTGTGGACAGAGATGATGACGCCAACCACAATCAGGTAAAAGAAGTGAAATTTTCTACTTGCTTCTTGTCTATTCTCCTAGAATTTGGAGGGATGCAGGACATTTTTATCTTGTCCATGTTCAATTAGTTGGTTTGGATTTTGCTTGAGGAGAGCATATTTCCAGCATGAATTTTGACGTGTATAAAATTCTGAGTAATGAGAGAGGAAGTATCGTTGTGCGTTGTTGAGGTGGGGGAAATTTTCACAAATATTTACTCCAAATTGCAACGCAAATGTGCTGCTTGACTAATTTACCTAGTTGCTGGTTATGAAAGGTTCTGTCATATAACAGAATACTGATTAGTAGATATCAGTATGCAACTTGATATGATTATAAAGCTTGAAGGGTTTGTTCTTTCATAAGTTCAGTTCGGGGAGACTGAATGTTCTAGCATGTTCCTTTGGCATGTGCTGTGAAAGTTTGGTGTTAGTTGATGATATCATGAGATTTGCCGAGTGGCTTGCACATTGCTGGTCTAATAATCTGGACTTTTTGACCAGTGCTTTGATTTGATTGGCAATTTTAGAGACTTTGAGAATTCAATATTGCAATCATATACTTGACAGAAGTTGAATCTTTAATGAGTATGAGAACAAATGATAGCTGGTGGAAGAATGGTTTGATCTGATTAATTAGTTTAAGCTTTCTTGAAAGCGAGCAATTTTACTTTTGATTAGGCATAGAACTAATGGACCAGTGTTCACATATATTTCTGATATCCTGTTTACCAAAAATAAATAAATAAATAAAAGTAACGGATCCATTCTTCTAAACCTGAACAAGCTTAGAATTTTGTTGATAAAGGATACATGGTAACAATTTTGCATATGAAATCTAATTTTGTGGGACATTTACCTCATATTTTTCACGATTTGGTTTATGAACGATGTTAACCAAATCAAAATCCTCCTTTCGGTTGAGACAACTGGACTAAATTTTCTGGATAAGATGAGCTTTTTACTTGTTCATTTTGAGAAATGGATGATCTGTGAACTTGGAACTCAATTTTCAGAAGCATTTAAGTTGTGTGAATGCAAATCTTTAATTCTCATATGAATGTCGTGGATTATTATTCTCAATTTGAGACTTCATATTGCATTAAGTAGAGACATTTTATTGAAGCATCTAGATTCTTACTGAAATTGAAAATTTTAGCTCAATGTGTTTTTGGAACATCTGTAATTATATAAAGGATAGTTTCTGGAGTGCTAACTTTGCTCTCTCACTCTCTCTTTATCCCTCACTCCTTCCCTCCCTTTAATTTCTCGTTCTTTTTCCTTGTTCATTTAGGTTTTTTATGGATGTTCTTCTCAATAGTGGTTTCCTCGTGCTCTCTCCTGCTCCCATCTATTCCCTCCCGTCCGGAATCCAACATCAGCAAACAACTCAATGCTATACCGAACACGTCAATAAGTCTTAATCCAA
>JANZLF010000222.1:44967607-44986881 GCA_026546835.1 Erythroxylum foetidum
ATAATTAAAAATAAAATAATTAAAAATACAAAAATTAAAAATAAACTAATTAACTAATTAATAAATTTATAAATAAATTAATATAGAAATAAATAAATAAAATAAACTAAACTAAAATAAAATAAAATGTTAATAGAAATAGAAATAAAAAGAAAGGAAAAGAAAATATACTAAATTAGATTATACCAATAGTGGTAATTAGAATAAATAATAACAGTATCGGTTAAAATCACCCCAAAACTAAAGGTAAGAGCACAGTAAATGCAAATAATACTAAAATAAAAAATAAAAAATAAAAAAATAAAAAATAGAAAAAAAAAGAAAATAATAAAAATAATAATAACAATACTAATCATAATAAGAAAACGAGTAATAATAAGAATAATTGTAATAATAATAATAATAAGATAATCCTAATACGAATAATAATAATTACTGACTAAAGCTAGGAAGAATAAGAAATCAAACAGTAATAATAAGAATAATAATAGCAATAACAAATATAATAAATCGAAAATCAACAACAACAGGGAACTCAAATAACCAAAAAATAGTAGTAATAATAAGAATACAAATAACAGTACGCGTAAAACTGATCATAACACTAATAAAAATAATAAATAAATAAATAAAAATACGTACGCAATAAATTAAAAAAAACTTGATTATTAATAGAACTAAAACACTAACATAAAAGGGATAAGGCTAAGAAACGACGAACTGAAGGAATTGTGAAGACGGTTATAAGAAAGCAGGGACGGAGGTAGGTGGGAACTAATGGTGCACTAGGCCCCCACCCCCAAGATTATTAAATAATTATATATATATATATATATTAGGACGGGGTTATTTAAAAGTTTGTGGTGTACTAGACCCCCTAAAATTTAAAAAATTAAATATTTGGGCCCCCTATCTTAAATTCCTGGCTCCGTCACTGTAAGAAAGTTTGCATGGAAACTAACGCCGACTTGAAAAAGAGAAAGTAAAAAATCACTCGTCAAGAGAGTTCAAGAAAGAGCCAGACCAGGAAAGTTGCTACTGCATAAAGGGGTGGAGATTTTGAAGGGGAAGTGGAAGAAAGGAGCACCAAATGAACGACGCGAGCAAGAAAGAACTTGTGCAGCGTAAAAACAGTGGCTAAAAAGCTGAGTATCAACGGTTATCTACAGGAGCAACTGACAATTGCTTGTAGACAACGGCAAGTTGTTAGGAACGAGAAAGCGGAAAAGATGTGATGTGCGAGGAGACTAAGACGTGAGAGAGTGTACATCATCTGTCGTGCATGCAGACCTGCAACCCCCCTCCCCTCCCAGGAGCTGCAGGCTAAGCTTCTGCTTCCACTCTCGACGCCAAAAACGCCAGAATCGATAAAACAACTGCCTCTTCACCACCGGCTTCAACACCATCCCTTACTCCGGCAAAGCAGATTTTAATAATCTGAAAAAAGGAATCATTCCTGCATGCAGGAGTCCGTGCGGAAACTGCATCGCACAAACTTCTTCCCTCGGGCAGCCGGATGCCTCGCCATCGTTGACACAAAAAATAGAGATAGAAACACAAAAAAGCCAACGCACTGTCGCGAAAGAACCTAGAGCTTGCGTAGAACGTGAAGAATGTAATCTAAAAGATCCTCTCCAGTGGAGATAGGCTGAGTACATACATTTGTCGAAGGGAACTATTCAAAACAAGCGAACTAAATTGTAACCAAGCGTAAACGCTCCTACGCTAGGACCCAGAACCCAGATTTGCAGGTGGCCAAGAATTACCGACCAGTACAAACGAATACACAGGGAGATACACAAACTCGTATAGTACCCAGCCACACTAAGAAATGAAAAATAAGAGACTCAACACCCACAAAAAAATTGCATAATGAGTAAAAATGCATAATACAAGAATGCACTGGCATAAACGAAAGCACAAAAATAACCAGAAATACGGCTGGCCCTTGCCTCCTCTTACTGCGAGAAATGGTGGCCCAAAAGAAAGAAAAGAAAGCTTCACTGGACATACCTTATGATGTGAAGTCCCCATTGTCGCAAAGCAGCTCGTCCTAAACCAACCGAAGAGTGGAAAATGTAAAAGGGCGGAGAATAACACTACCTGGTGGAAACATGTCGTGCACTCGTCGTAGACCCCTGGTTACCTACTGGCAACAAAAGCAATACTTTCTAAAAAAAGAAAAAGAGACAGTGTTTGTTTCGATGTTACCTGAGAGTGGACAGTGCCAGTTACCGTGTTTGTTTCAAGCATGGACCAGTTACAGTCTTCGCATCACTCGTCGTTACACTCAATGGAAAGATTATCAAAAGACTCGTCTCAAATGGTTGATATTTTCCATAAAGGGGACAATAATTAATTGCATTCTATTGGTTTTCAATAATTTATTAGTTAAGTTATGTAACTTGATCCGCATATAGATAATAAAGTGACCCAATAAATGATATAAGTCAATTGGTCGAAATCTAGGAGAAATATAGACCCCAATCAGTATGGACTAGACTCATATCGGGCCTATGATAGGGAAGCACAATATGGATGCTATATAAAGATGTTAAAGTCTCCTTCAATTGCTTATGTCATTCGTGAACGTAAAGTTACTCTAACTCATTTAGAGGTTCACATTTTGAGAAAAATGTAGAAAGATATTAACTGTGTCCCAATAAGCAGATCTCGTGAAGGTGGCGGTAGATTCACGCTCTATTCGGCCTCGAAAAGCTCATTTGAAGTTATGGAACTAAAATTGGATATTTTCTACATTTCTGCATTTATTTCTCTTTCGTGTTCTATCTGGGACTCGTACTAAGGCTTATGTTCCCTGTTACACGTAATATCAGGGCAGTTACGTAATTGAGTAGTTAAAAACGAAGATTTTTTTTCTATTTTTCTCATAAGGTACTTGGAGAATAAAGTTTCATTTTTTGGTTTTTTCTTACTTATTGTTGCTTAAAAGTGGTACACATGTGTTTAGCCTTAAAAAATAGGTTTAAAATGAGCCTCCAAGCCTAAAAAACTAACCTCAACAGTCGGAGGCGATGGAGATGTGCTCGACGCGTGCACAGTGCATGCGTATAATCAACTTTGCTGGCCGGTGCATCACATGCATGTTAACCAATGGGAGACCTGTGTGATGCATGCCGCACATGAATGGTAACCTTCCAGAGGCAATGTGTTGCACACGACATACAGGTGCTCGACACGTGGCCATTTAGGGGACAAAGACATGTCGCACGTGTGATGCACGTGTCACTGTTAATGGGCGCATGGGTGCGCATCTAGTGTGTGCACCACACACGTCATATGGGATTGGGATACGTCAATGCTTGGCACTTGCAATGCAAGGGTCATCCCTATCCATGTGTAGAATGACGTCATAATGACACTAGCAGCTGACATCAGTGTTACAGTTAAATAAAAAAAACTAAAAAAAATTCAGAATTCTTGTAAAGGTTCAGTTTTCTAGCCAATGAAATTTACAAAGTGAGTTTTTTTTTTAATTTTTTTTGACTTACTATATTAGTAATAAATAAAGTTTAACTCTAGAAAAAGGGAATAAAGTATTCTAAAACTAATTTTGAGTGAGTTTCCTGCCACAAACTTGACATAAGTGAGATACTTTTAGGTTTTTGTATCTCATGTGTTAGGTTCAGTGTTCGGTAACGCATGATAGTTGCTTTGATTGGGATTTTTTGCCATAAAAGTCTTAAATAAAGTTTACTAACAATGTTTTATATTCTTTTGTTTTCTTTTTAGTTCAATTTTAATTATTATTAAGTTGTTTTTAATATTTTTCTAAGTAGTTTTTGTTTATCTTGTTAAGTATTATGTGGTGTTTTTAAGCTAATACCAAGGCTACAACAAAAGGAAAATCGTTGATGAATAATAATTCACACCATCAATCTGCTGTAGGCTCGGAAACTAGTACCACAAAGAAGTGTGCGTGGATAATGTTCATATGCTCACCATTCAAGGGAGTCCTCTATTCCATGCTTTATTTTTGTTGATTATTTTTATTTGAGTATCTTATACATAATGATTTAGGTATGGGGGAAGTGAGTTTTCATTACATAAACTTTGTGATTTGTGCTTGGACTCATGATATGTTGATTCATATATTAATTATTCCTCATAATAGATTCAAAAATTTCTTATTGTTGTTCATGAATAATTCTTAAGTTATGATACATTTTCGGTTTAAGATCTAATGCATGAGAGAGACAAGCATGATTAGTGTTTTCATTAAATTTTTTTCAAGTATCTCATTGGTTTTGTTAAATGAAAGTGTTCAAGACTTGATACATTTTTTGACACCTACATGAGCTTTGAGCCTGAGAGCATTCATCACATATTATATATATCTTTTTCTTGTGTGTTGTCAAATATGGTTTGTTTATGGTAGAACTTGCTTTTGAATACATGTTGAGACCACATTTTTTATGAATTTGTGTATAAAGAAAATGAGGGCATTTAGGATAACTATTTTTATCTAAACAAGCCTACCTTAATTTTTACCCCTAGGAAAACAATTTGAGCCTTACCCTGTCTTTCCATTCATAATAACCTTGCTCCAAGCCAAATTTACCCTTTTTTTGTTGATATCTTTAATAATTTTGAACCCCTAAATTGAAAAAATTGTCTTAGCTTATTTGCATAGGATTTTAACCAATCACGTGAAAAATCAATTAGATGATTCAAGTTACATTGCTTTAAATTTTTAGAATGGAGGAGAAGTAAATAAAATAAAAACAAAATAAAACAAAGTCTCCTCTTTACTATTGTTGTTGAAAAGAAAAGAAAAAATGATTGAAAGAGATACTATTTAAGTCGAGTGAATTTTGATTTAAGTTGAAACTTATGTGGATAAGTTTGTATAATTCCCTTCAATTTATTTAGCCAAAAAGCTTTTTCTTATCATACCTTACCTAAGTCATGTTACAATCATTGTAAAGTCCATTTGATTTATGCATTAAGTTCATTATTGTTTAGTGGCGGAGATATGATTGTTGAGCAAGCTTATGGAAATAACTCGTTATGTTTTGATTTAAGAGCTTAATAAATCCTACATACTTTGAGCATATAGAGTGAATTCCTTATAAAGGTGTCGAGTCTTGTTCGTTTGATTTTGAAGGAATTGATGAGATGTTATGTTTTAACAATGTGTCCTATGAGTGCTTCTTCTCTCAGTTGTTATTTTATCTTAACCCTTAAATGTAAATTAGATTTTGGAAATTTCTGGATAACATGAAAAGGAGATGAGAGGTTGTTATGAAGATGGTTAATGTACTGATTGATGTATGCTTGAGGACAAGAAAAAGTCTGGCATGGGGGAATTTGATAAGATCTCATCTTGCTTAAATATGGAAATTAATGTTTGTTTTGTTTTAGGAGAGAAAGCGTGAAGATTTCATTAAATTGAGACTCTATTAATGATAATCACAAATTTTGGATAAAGTGAAGAGATTGTTGTAATAGATAAGGCCGATTTCTTGAAGAGATGGAGTTTAACTAAGAAACTTCTTCTTATCCCTATCGTGTAGGAGTTTGAATTTGAATTTGAATTTGAATTTGAATTTGACATCTTTACAAGTTAGAGTTAGATTAGCATTAGATTAGAAATCCCTATAAAAGAGACATTTCTCACAGCAAAAAGAGGTTCTTTCTTCTTATGTCTTTCACAATTCTTAGTTTTTCTTCTATTTTTGTTATTAGAACGAAAGTCATATGTGGTTAAACCCAATCTTTGTGATTCAACAGAATTCAATATTCTAGTTGTAATTTTGTGAGGTTTTGTGTTATAAACCTTTTATTCATGTTTTAATTCAAGTATTTCTTGTTTTAAGTTCTCATATTTTGTGAATGATTAATATTTGGTCAATATGAAAATTTAATTTAATATTGATTATTCTATTGCTATCCATAAATTCAGTAATTCATAATTGTCACGAAAGAATGGTATAAGTAACAGATAGGTTATTTATGAATTTTCATGTTAAACTTATGATAAACAAGAAAACTAATTTGAATAGTTGTAACTATCTCAATTATTTAATTTAGGATTTAGCCTATTTCACGAAGCTTGTTGCTATCATTTATTTGATATAAAATACTATCACATCCAGTCAATAGATGATAAGTGTTGATTTGGATGCTAGGTTTGAACCAAATAATTTAGGAAAATTTGATACTTATTACAGCTATCCTAATATGTTTTGGGCTAAATGCTTGAATTGTGAAAATATTCTTTTGAACTAATGATCAATGTTACAATTAGACGAGATCTTTCCCTTGAATCAAAGTTTGGTAATCTTGACTTTCTTATTTTTAAATTCAATTTATTTAATTTATTTTCATATTAATTTTAGTTAATCAGTTGTTTAATCAAACTCCCCATTTACTTTTATTACTTGAAATTAAGAAGTTAGTGTTTAGTTCTCTAAAGATTCGATCTGATTCCACAACTACTACAAAAATTTAAAGAATTAGAGTTAGTTTGGGGCTTCAACAACCCGACTAGTACATACAAACAATCAACTAGATGAATAATCACCTTAATTTTTTGCAAAGAATAAGATTTAAAACTTGGCAAATTAAGTATGATTTGACATTAATAAATACATATAAGTCGGGTATGGCACACTCAATTTTCTTATTATCAATGACACAAAGAAGTGTAAATGTATCTAGATCTTTGTATTTTCTGATAATTTTATATTTATCACAGTTGATGCATTCTTACCTAAAAATATTTTCTTTTTATCCTTCAGCTTCCTTTTAGTTGTGTATAGTTCTTTCAAGAATTTTGTATATTTTGGAATCTACTTGATGTCGTTTCACCCTTCTAAAGGTCTCTAAGGTCTCTCTCTCATATTCCTCTTCTTTGGATTTCACCAACTTGTAAGGGAAAAGAGGTACATGTGCATTAGATAATATAGACAAAGACAAATCATCTTTTACTTTTGTTAAATCTTGAGCTGGAGATTCATCTTTCTTCTTTCCTTCATCACATTTTTTTATGTTCATTGGTGAGGAAGAGCTAGATTGGATTTCCTTCCCACTTGTCAATGTTATTACACTAACATTCTCTTTAGGATTCACTGTCATTTATAAAGGTAATTTTCTTGACGCATTTGCTTCCAATTTACTAATAGAGGTGGTTATTTAAGTTATCTAACTTCCTAAATTCTAAATGCTTCCTCTTGTTTCCTATTGAAATTATTGAATATTATTAATAAGGGCTTCAATAATTTCATTCAAAGACATACTTGAATTCCAGGGTTAAGATTCAGCATGTACAGATGCTTGAGGTTGTTTAATGAAATTCTATGGTTAGTATCTTTATTGCCCTCAATAATTTCATTCAAAGACATACCAGAAGGGTTAAGATTGAGCATATACAGGTGCTTGAGGTTGTTTAATGAAATTCTAAGGTTGGCACTTTGTTGCCCTCCTTAATTTCCATACATAAAATTTAGGTGATCCTTTCATTTCGGATTACAAGATTTGAATAAGGGTCATATTTTTGTTAAAAAAACCAAGAAATCTCCCTATTGCATTAGCTTATTGAATGGAGTCTTGTTGCAAAGTCGGGAATATATTTATAGAATACCTAGAGAATGAGCATATTCTATATACACGGGTTAACTGCAACTGACCTACTTGACAAACCAAAGTAGTTAAATGTGCAAAGTTATTCTTAAGGTTATTAGTACTTACCTCATTTACTCGCTTAACAACCCCATCTAGCATTGTCCTGAATTGTTAAGAATTGTAAGCCATATTTGAAATCAATTATTTGGCCATATTTGGAGTTGTTTTTTTTCCCCAAAACTCATCCACTAAATGCATCTGTGATACTAATAAACATTGTTAGTAACCCTTCGTAAGAGTACTGAATCAAAAGTTGGTCAAAATTTTGATCGTATAGACAGCTAGTATATATTTCCTTAAAAATATTCGTATAATGTTTCTTCGACGAATTATATATCTTATCCCATAGATCCCCGTTTTTGTATTGGTAGCTCATGATTCAGGAAAGAATAATTTAAGATGGCTAAGACACTTTTCTAGACTTTTCACCAATCAATCTTGCTATAGAGTTTTCAGATGTCCAACTATCATGTTCAATTGGAAGAAGCCAGTTTGGGGTAAGAGTATCCCTCCTAAACTTTCTTTTATTATGTGACTCACTATCATGAATAAGTTACCTAATCTTGACAAAATTAATGGTTCTTCTAGTCTCAATCAAATACACAAACTTTGCAATATTGAACCTAAACTTAGAGGGCACTTATTCTTCAAATATGGCTACACCAAAGGACTATGGTTTAGAATCCAATAGCTTTGCAATCACTACTGTATAGATGATGATTGGGAACAAATTGTGGTTTGGGCACGAAAAGACATCTCTCAGAAAAAGATCACAAAATATTATAGATAGCAATTAGTGCTGGAGTATATGTTATTAGAAAAAGAGAGCGAATTTTCAACAACAAAAGCATAAACGAGATGAACTTTCATCACAACGCAATAGATTATATATAAGTGAGTTCTTCTAGGCAAGAATAAATATCAACCAAGCATCAGCTAGAATGTCAAGGAAAAGGAGAACAAGAAGATGATAGAAAAGCACTGTAACTTCTTCTAATCTGTTAGAAAAATATAGCCTCAGTGAACGGATGCCGCATTAGTATCACTAATCCAGTAATGACAGGTTCCTAGGTTTAAAGAAATTAAAGGATTGCTCCAAGGGAATGGTTGCCAAATCGTTGGTGTAATAATCTTCCAAATCTTAGCAGAATGCAGAAGATGTTACTGAGTTCCAGTTTTCTCTCGTCCTAATATGTGTTGTTATTGGGTAAAATTGAAAGAGCTTCTCTTGTCTAAGATGAGTTTTTTTTACTGATATCCGTCTCCTGCATGTGTCTTTGTCTAGAATAAGAAATTGTTGGTATAATTGCTTCTGATTAACTAAGAACTTGTTTATTCAGATGTATTTCCAACAACTTTTTGACTTTTGTATTAGTTAATCTAAACCTTGTTACTCATTTTGGAGATTATTCAACATATTTCTTTTAATTTTTGAAAAAAGTTACATGGAAAGCCTGGTATGATTATGTGACAAACACTCGATATTTCTCAGTATTTTTTGACTTAAACCAACAAAATGGAAGTTCTTAATCAAATGTTGAAGACATAATAAGATGCATGACTAGAGATCTACCGCGCAATTGGTACAAATAGTTGACTTTAGCTTAATGATGATACAACATCACCTTTCAATCTTCAATCAACACCACACCATTTGAAATTCTATATAATTTCCCACTTCCAGGACACGCCCTTATCTTACTGGGGATTCAAAAGGGATAGATGTTGATGAAGCTTTTAAGAGCATACTACCAGTAGTTTTACAAGTGGCTTAAGTTCTACTTGGGATGAGCATAAAAGATAATGAAAGTGTAAGCTGATAAAAGAATAACCGATCGTGGAGGAGACACAGATAAATGAAAGCTGCATCGTGCATCCATAGAAGACACAGATATTCAATCAACTTTTAAATATAGGTTAAAAGATTCACACGTCTGTTCCCTACATCCATAGAAGCTTCTTTCTTTTGACATTTGTCAAACCGCGGCTGCGTACACTTAAAAGATTTGAAATTTCGATGCATGGTAATAAATGAAGAAGCTTCCTATTGAGTTGTAAAAGCCGGTCCAATTAGTTAGGAGGACAAGTTTTAATGGGCATATTCTAATACGTAAATGTCATTAGGAAGATAATAATGTATTTTTCGAAGGAGATAATTCCCTTAAAATGTATTAGGTCCCATGAATTTGCTTACATCACTCCGTGAGAATAAATTGTACAGATTAACATTTGAATGTGAAATTTAAGGTTGAACCGTATGATTGTATTGGAGATGAAAATGAAATTGCCAAGTCATGGACTTCTTGGCCGTTGCTTCATGTTACTTATGCGTCGTCAGGTGTTTGGGCGCTCTTGTCGGTAGGTGATTGTCATTTACACATGTCGGCCTTCAAATGTTTACAATGAATTCCTTACCATAAAAGTAAAGGACCACTTCGTTTGACCATCGTCCTTTACTAATGTTTTTGTTTTAAATTACTTATAATCAAGAAGTTTACAAGTAGGCCGTGGAAATTTAGCATATACTGATAATTTTTTATTTCTTAACTAAGATAGATCCAGTAATAATCCACCCTAAGAGTAATAGGATTAGCTCGTCACAACAAAAGTTAGGATTGTTGACAAACATGAGATTTTATTTTTAGATGTAACTTTTTCAGTAGCTATATAAATTTTATACTTCCAAATTTTCTGTGAGAAGTTTTTGTAATTTCTAAAAAGTTTAGGATAAGTTATTTTGTTAATTTTATTCTATCATCTTTGAGACAAATGATATATTTTAACTAATTGTTAATTATATATTAAACATTTAAAATAATATTAAATAAAGTCTTTTATTCAATTTAATTTTATTAACAATCATAAGATGATTAATATGATACAATAATTAATAATTATGCAATAATATTATTTTTATTTATGCTAACATTAAGTCTAGGCTTGACAATGAGTTTGGTTGAGCGTTCAGGTTCGAGTTTCACTCGAAAATTCATGCTCTAGGTCAGATCTAACTCGAAGCCTAATCAAAATTAAGTCGAATCTATTAATTTTAGACCAACTTGAGCTGGGGATAAACTATCATCTCTAATCGAGTCCGATAGTAAAATTTTACCTTATGTCCAACAAATTGATATGATAAGAAAAAGTAATCAAAATGGCTATTAAATTTTTATAAATTAATTACAGATTAAAACTAAGTCTAGCCTACAAATATAAGAGAAATTTTTAATCAACATTGATGTCGAGTATAATAGTTGATATGATAAAAAATTAATCACTAATTATTGTTTAACAGCAAAAATTAAACAATTAATTTTTATATATTTAATAATATATTTAACATAATTTACTAAGCCAATAAGTTCGTTGAAGACAATTTTAACTTTTATGAATTCTAAAATGATAAACAGATAAAAAAGGAGGGAAAGTAATCTTTCTTTAAATACTATGTACCTATCATATCTTGAGAGTCTCTATGCATCTAATAAATGAGATCCATATAAAATAGATAGATGAATGCCCAAGAAATAAAATAAGAATGTAGGTAGTGATACGAAGATACCACATGATTAGTTAACTAAAACAAATCAAGATTTAAGGTACAAATTTACCCTTTGGCCTTTTTAGTTTTTACTCATGATTTTATTGAAAAAGAATTTTGTCAATTCGATTCTTGCTTTTAGAAATGTAGCGAATTTCTGAGTTAGCTGTAGCTCCCATATCAGATAATAAAAAAGGATTAGTCACCGGCTTTAACCTAGTGGACATTTCCTGGGAGACAAAAAAAGTAAGATTAGATTATATTCCACCAAAAGAAGTTGGTCATTTTAATTAATGAGATGGCTTCTCAATTTTGTGAACATTTCCTTTTTTAAATAAAGCAGAAAAGAGGTAAATGACAGTCGTCAAATAGATAGTGCCTGTTACAGGAAACATGGCATAGCAGAGATGACAATTTAGGTGATGTGGAGGATTGCTGGAATGCATTATTGACTTGTTACTTGTTAGGGTTAGCTCTGTGTACGGAAGTGAAGATAACAAAATCCACTTTCTAGATTTTTAATTTCTCTTTTAACACCTTATTGTAGTGGCAAGCCAACTGCGGTTCAAATTCTCTTTTCCATTAAAATGATTTCGTTTTATATGTAAAAATATAAAAACTACTTTATGAATCGTCCCAATAAACAAATACAGTAATTTTACCAATAAAATAAAATAAAATAAATTAAATATTTAATATAAATAATCAAAACAAATTTACTATTTCTCTGTGTGTTTTCTTTTGTATACTATTTTTTTTTTGTATTTTTCCACCTGTATATTATTAACAACGACAATATCGGTCTTTTCACGCGTTTCTCTTTCACTGTCTCTGCTCTTAAACAACAGAAATAATCCAAAAGATTCAGAATCCTATTCAAATTCCTAAACAGCCTTCAAAAATCAAAACGCTGCTTTTCTCCGTAACTTATTGACGAAGATTTTTTTTTTTTAATGGACTTTGTTTTTAGTCTTAGTCGCCGTTTCCCCGGTCAATACCTTTGCATGCACAGATCAAAGGCAATTGTGATTTTGAGCTACTTTTCATTGGATCTGGTCAAATAGCTGGACGTCCCCTTTGAATCATTCAATTATTCACACAAATTTCAGATTTGGGATTTTTCTCCGTTTCTTCTTAGGAGCGAAAAGGGGTTCGTTTTGTTCTCCTTTCTCCTTTTGCGCTCCTTTCCTATTGGGATTGTTTTGTTCTCCTTCCTGTGTTGTTTGATTTTGAAAGATTGAGTCTTGGAAGAAGATTGTTTCTGGGTTTTGCTTCGTTTGTTGAGTTATAATTCAAACTTCAAAATTTTGGGGCGGTTTATGTTTCTGAGAATTTGATGATCATCTTCAAGTAAATCAAACTGTGTGTTGCTCAAATGGCTCAAAGTGGATGGCTTTGTGCTTCGGAACTTTTGCTACTTTTGCCTCTGGAGGAGTTTTTACCATTAATGAAGAAATAAGAAGGACCGCAAATGCTTGTAATGCGGATTCGACAACAAATGATTTACGTCAAGTCAAAAGTTTTGATATATTTGGTGATTCTGCTTTCTGCATCTGTGTCGGTGAGCTCGGAAGATAGACATGGACCAGAGGAAGTGTTTCTAACCCAATTGGTCAATAAGGCGACCGGTGCGATTAATGAGAAAACGGTAGGAGATTGGACCCTATAATTTCTCTTGCTTTTGCTTTTGACCAGAATCGGATGCTTTAAGTTCCTTTCTGCGTAAGGGATTCTAGGTTGACTAGTTTTATAATTTTAAGGTTCAAGCTTACCAAACTGCTGCCTACAGATACCATCATCGTTAAAACCCATTTAAGGCCTATTTGGTAATGCGGATATTTCGCAGGGATAGCAAGATGTTTCTTAGGATCATATGGCTTGAGGGAAACATAGACTAGTGTGGAGCTTGACAGCGTTCTTTACCTTTACCTACTTTAGAAAGACTTTCAATTACTGCGCCTATTGTTACTTGTATGATACTGAAGCTACAGGCATGTAGCAGTCTATATTATGACATATCAAAACTGGGGCATCAATATCTGAATTGATTTATTTTAAACTGCCTTGACCTGCTATTCTTTGATAAGTTTGGATAGCTCATTGTTCACATTTTACATGTCTGCTTACAATAGGCACGATATGCTAAAGATGTTAATAGTTATGGAGTTTATGTTTCCAGGAATTAAACCAATTCATTCGATAATTTAAAACATTCTGATGTTGGAGTTTTTAATAGCTATATTACATGCTGCATAGTACATACTCTCTCCAGTACTTTGTTTAAGGTTTCACCTTTTTGGGGAGACATGTTTTTGAGTGGAGAGGCTTGGGGTTTTGCTTCAGGAGTCAAATTGTTGTGTTAGCTTGGGCGTTTAAGAATTTGTGATTATCATGAAGTTACTGAAATCTTGTCGCCAAATATATGAGTGATACTTGAAGGTCCACATGTGGAAGCTATGTTGTGGAGTGATCCAGATATTTATGATGCATGTTTGGGCTTATTCATACTCCATGGCGCCTGGTAGTTTTACTTTAATCAACCATGATCCCTTTTTTCCCCAGTCATCGCTTTTCCTATTATGCTCTTCCTTACCTTTCCTTTTTTCTGCATACACGTGAACATAATTGTCTGATGTGTGTTATGTTGATGCCATGTCTAAATGCTGAATTCCATCTAGTTCCCCATGTTGCAATTTGTAAAGTGTTTGTGGACTCAAAACATTTTTCTAATCAATTGACTGCAGGCAGAGCTACCAAGGACCAATTGCAGATTTGATCTTACTTGCTTTGAGGAAGCTAATGAAGGCCTCAGTTCCTTTTCTGAGGAAACATCTAGGACTAAGGATTGGTTGCTTGCCAAAGAAAAGATTCAGAAATTGACCAAATTTCTGCATCTTCAGTCAAAACAAACTCTTTTAGATTGGATAAGAAAGCAAAATCTCTTGTTCCATGTTTATGGAGAAAGAGGTGGCTCTGCTTCTGAGGACAGAGAGTGCCCTGATTCATTATTTGCCACAAAGGTTGTTCGAAGAAGGAAGCTGCTACAGAGCACTCCACCTGCACCCGAACCCACAGCTGGCTCAACATTCCCTACTCCCTCACCATCCCCATCTCCTGATTTGGCTCCTTCCCCTAGTGTTAACCCTCCAAGTCCAACTCCTGGAACGAAGCCATTTTTCCCCCCAGTTGACAGATCACCACCTCCACCCGGTGAAAATAGTTCTTCAGATCCAGTGTCCGGTTCGGATGTTGAGCCAGTTTCAGCTACCAAAAGTAATCATCAACCAATTATAATAGCAGTTGCCGTTACAGCATCAGTGACATTTGTATTTGCAGCTTTATTATTTTTTTGCTGTACTAGGATGTGTGGGGGAGGCCGTGGAGCCAGACGAAATGATGAGAGACCCCTTCTGAGTCTAAGCTTAAGCGACTACTCTGCTGGTACATACGCTCTGTGATCTTCTTATTGCAATGGCTTATTTTGATAGACTTCTGACAATGACTAAAAAATATTTTTCAGGTTCTTCGCACAAGTCTTTTGGGATGTTGAACTCAATTAATGAAGCAAAGCTTGGTCAGCAGTATCCAAGTAATAACTCAATGCATGATAAAAGAGGCTCATTTGTGGATGGTAAGCGATATGCAGTTGATGGTCAGCAAAATGAAACAGTATCATTTGGTGCCGCCAGTGGTGATGTCAAGCCCTCTTCTGAGACCATTGATGCATCCAACAAGATTGGTTTGGTACCACCTCCTCCTGGAAGGATTGGTAGTACTTCTTCCCTAAAACCACCCCCTGGAAGGGCAGTTCCACTTCCTCCTGAGCCTCCTGCTCCTCCTGCTTCTCTTAGGCCTCCTCCTATTAGTGCTGGTCCTCCTCCTCCTCCACCTCCTACACCTCCTATGCCTCGGAAAGCTGGAAGTGCAGCCCCTTCTCCTCCGGGACCACCTCCTCCACCCCCTATGGGATCTGGGGGCAAAGCCGGTTCACGTCCTCCTCCACCTCCAAAAGGGGGTATTGCTCCACCCCGACCACCACCAGCAATGCCTACATCCTCTAAAGTTCCTACACCACCTGTTGCATCAAATTCTATGTCAAATAATATTGGAGCTGGTATGGAGGATAACAGCGATGCTCCCAAAGCCAAGTTAAAACCCTTCTTCTGGGACAAAGTTGTGGCCAATCCTGACCATTCAATGGTTTGGCATCAGATTAAATCAGGATCATTCCAGTAAGTTGTCTTGTTTGAATGTTGAAACATTTCCCTGGACTATGCTTTGGATTATTCTTGTACATCTACATGTTAATTTTCTGCTGAATATGATAGGTTCAATGAAGAGATGATAGAAACTTTGTTTGGACATGCATCTTCTGACAAGAACAAAAATGGCCACAAGAAAGACTCTTCTTCTCATGATCATACACCCCAATATGTTCAGATCCTTGATCATAAAAAGGCACAAAATTTATCAATTCTTCTGCGTGCACTTAATGTTACAATAGAGGAAGTCTGTGATGCACTTCATGAAGGTAAAATGCTCCCTCTCTCTGACATTATAATCTTGATATTGACATTTTTCATACAGGGAAGAATCTGTTACATGTTTATTTATGTTAGTTAGCGTTGAAATATATTGATCAGGACAGGATAGGCAGTATTTTGGCCTGTCTAGGAAGCTCTGGAATGTAATATATCAAATACTTGTTTCTGGTTTTATGTGTCTTGTAATCTCTTCTAATAAAATCAGGAAATGAGCTTCCTGCGGAGCTCCTACAAACTCTTTTGAAGATGGCACCTACACCAGATGAAGAACTGAAGCTTAGGTTGTTCACTGGTGAATTATCTGAACTTGGTCCTGCTGAGCGTTTCCTGAAAGCGTTGGTTGACATTCCATTTGCTTTTAAACGACTGGAAGCATTACTTTTCATGTGTACTCTCGAGGAAGAGGTTAATGCAACTAAAGATTCCTTTGAGACCTTAGAGGTAGGATGGTCTATGTTACTTCGGTTAAGTTTTGTGATTTGTTATTTTGCTCCTTCCCACTTAATTTACTTTTTAGCTGTATTTTGTACTTTTTTTTAATGTCTGAAAGAATAGATGAGTGCTACTTTGATATCATGTTGGATTGTTCATCTACAACTTTATTATTGATGATGTCGCAAATGCTCTAACTGGGTCTGATATTTTCACTAGTAAAAGATTGCCACATATGCCCTTGAAATTATTTATAAAGAGTTGTGCATTATTTTCAATTTAGGTTTTTGTCTGTTTTTTATCTGTGTAATAAACCTGGAAACAGCTTTACTTCCTTTTTAGTTTGACTTGGTCTTTAGTTCAAGCCCTTATGTTGACTGAAAATGTGACCCCTTGGGGAATGACTATGAATCCTTGGGAAATGCCTAATGATTTAAATGGCAATACGCTATGTTCATGCTAAATTCCTGCAGTTTTTATTGACAACTATTAATTGTCAGCTTGGTACTATGTGGCAGGTTGCTTGCAAGGAACTTAAAAGTAGCCGATTGTTTCTCAAACTTCTTGAAGCCGTTCTAAAAACTGGGAATCGAATGAACGATGGAACATTTCGTGGTGGTGCACAAGCATTCAAACTTGACACACTTTTGAAATTATCTGATGTTAAGGGAATAGATGGAAAGACTACACTCTTGCACTTTGTTGTTCAGGAGATAATCCGTTCAGAAGGTGTGAGAGCAGCCCGTGCAGCTAAAGAAAGCCGGAGCTTCTCAAATATCAGTGTCAAAACAGATGATCTACTTGAGGATGTGGCATCTGATACAATAGAGCACTATCGCAACCTTGGTCTTCAGGTGGTTTCTCGTCTAAGCAGTGAGCTTGAAAATGTGAAGAAAGCGGCCGTTTTAGATGCTGAGACCTTAACGGGAACAGTTTCCAAACTTGGCCAGTCGCTGTTGAGAACCAGAGATTTCCTAAACAAAGACATGAAAAATTTAGAGGAAGATAGTGGCTTCCATGAAATATTGAAAAGCTTTGTGCAGAACGCTGAGGCGAGTGTGATGGGGCTGCTGGAGGAAGAGAAAAGAATTATGGCTCTGGTGAAGAGCACTGGTGATTACTTTCATGGGAAAGCAGGTAAGGATGAAGGCTTAAGGTTGTTTGTCATAGTAAGGGACTTCTTGATAATTCTAGACAAGGTGTGCAAAGAAGTGAGGGAGGCACAACAGAGGATGCAGAAAACTCTTAAGAAAGAGTCTTCCACTGCATCATCCTCCTCTGAGCCCCGCCATCAACCTGCACCTGATCTTCGTCCACGGCTTTTCCCCGCTATTCAAGAGCGACGAATGGATGAATCTAGTTCTAGTTCAGATGATGACGGCTGATTCGCTCCTCTCAAGAAGAGTAATGTCCATTCCTATTGTGATAGTGTACTGTGTGCATTGGCTGACGATATCTAATTCTGGACTAGATATGCAGCATTTGTAGTGACCTTCTATACGTCTGGATTTCCGGTGTTGTTCTGTGGATGGGAGTTCAAAGGGTTAAAGTGGTCCTTCAAGACTTTCAGGTCTTTTATCTTAGCATTCGTAGAGCGAGCAATCCAAAATAAAAGAGCCAAGCCAACAGAACTTGCACTTCTTTTTGGGGCCAACTTGAAGCAGACAGATAATGCAACACCATTCATGAATTGTGTAAACCAGTCAATGCCTCAGTGCAACTAACCTGTCAGTAGTAGTTAGAGTTACTTATCTCTCTATTGTTAACCCCATATTCTTTTTTTAGAATGGGTTGTCCATATTTTGGAGATATGCAGCTGACAATTAAGAAGGTAGCTTCAACACAGAAATTGTGAAATTATCAGGGGAAACAATGTGCATGCTTTGAGTCAAAACACTGCTCTTTGGCTTCCTGAAAATACAACCCATGTCCACACCTTGCAAGAGGATAATCTTGGTGAATTAAAAAGCTTGGATTGCCAAATGCAAAAATGGCGGAGAATGTTTGTTAAAATAAGTTCCAGTGTGCGGCTGTATTAACTCAACGAACAGGTAGCACCAGTAATCAACTAAAGTTTTGATACCTTACGAAACAAGACTAATTATCATAATGCATGCAAACCTTGTTGGATGATGTTATGCTTGAACGAAGAGATCGGTCCGCTTGACGCGTTGCTTTTAACTCGTCCATTACAGCGGAAATCTAGGAATAGAATTATTAGTATTTAGTATCAAATAATAGAAATGATAACAATATTAATTAAAATGTTAAATATTTTATATTTATAAATAATTGATAAAAATTTTAATGATTATAGATGAATAATTTTTTAATATTTTATAATAAAAATTGTTTAGAAATTAATAAAAATTCATAATATATGATTTTGATGATAATATTTTAATAAAAATTAAGATATATTTTAATAATATTTTTTAAATAATTTGATAACATTTTAATAATATATCTTTTTTATTTTAACTTATACTCAAATTCTCTTTAAAAATAAAAGTCTAAAATTACATTTTATCTAATTTCGGTAATGAAAGAAGTGTAGGGAATAAATCCTTCGGGCTTAATTTTGTTGCAGCGTGTTCGTTCTTGTTGCCTCATAGCTCGATTTCCTGACAGGTTCAGAACTTTATTTAGGGAGTGCTTGTTTGGTAGGTATGAAAAAAAGAGAATGGGTATGAAACGAAAGATTAAGTTTGATAAGGAGGTATCATTATAGAGTCATTATTTTATTACCCATTTTTGGATAATACCGCATTCCCCTCTTAATGAGTATCATTGTTATATAAAGGTGTAGTTGTTATAATTAATTAAAAATATAACTAATTAAAATATAATTATTAATTAATTAAAATATTGTAATTGATTTAACTACAATATAATTAATTAAAATATAATTCATTCGTTAATTAAAATATTGTAATTAATTAATTACAATATAATTAATTAAAATAGTATTATTATTAATTTATTAAAATATAATTAATTAATTAATTAAAGTATTGTAATTAATTTAACTATAATATAATTAATTAAAATATAATTCATTCATTAATTAAAATATTGTAATTAATTAATTACAATATAATTAATTAAAA
>JANZLF010000222.1:44992907-45003450 GCA_026546835.1 Erythroxylum foetidum
CGCCCCATACCCGCCCCGTTGCCATCCCTACTCCTGCTTATATGCTTATATGCTACGGCAGTCATTCCATACCAAACACCATTAATGCTTACATAGCCCAAAACACTCCCAATTCTACAATCAAAGCAGGTGCATGCAAATGCAAATCAAGCATAATACTAAACACATGTCACCAGTTGGTTTCAGAAACTTCATCAAATGCCTATTTATATTATGGTCGGAGCTTTTGTCAACTAATTCAAGCAAAAGCTGTCAAGTATGACACGTGCCAAAAATACACAATCTGAAGCTGCCAGACTTTTAACAACAAACTCCAGCTACACACGGATCCTGATAATCATTTGCAATAAAACTTATAAAAGAAACTTATTCGCCAATTCCCTGCAACCTTCAAACAAAGACAACACAAACCTTTCAGACTATTATAACGGTTGCAAAAACAGTTATAATCAACTACCACTTCAATCAAGGGGCATACGTACAACTACTCGATACAAACAAAATTATCCATGCAACATAAACTAATTCATGCAGAGCCTGAACTAACGTCAATGGTGTCCCAACATAGAAAAACAATGCTGGAACTTCCATCAAACTTTCTCCTAATAACCACTTGATGCAGACTATTACTCCAAAAAAGGAACAAGGACAAGAACTTTACATTCATGAACTCTAATTACTTAATGTAAATCATTTAGGAAACAATTGCTATACTAAGCCTCCAAGTCAACTTGCCATGTAGTCAAAGTCAGTAACAGCAGGTCCCAAATATCTATCATCATATTCATTGTTCAATGAAATAATAACCAGAAGATCAAATCACGGTCAAAAGTAAAGAGTTATTCCAAAGCTGCATTTGCAGAATCTAGAGGCGTATACTTAACAAACTAGTTAAACAAGCAAAAATTAAATAGTGTTGGCCCAATGCTGCAATATACGGTTATTACTAGTCTTTACCAACTTCCAAGACAATCTTTAAAACAAAAAACACAAGTTACACTAACCAAGTTCCAAAAAGTCGAACTGGAACATGATAAATCACAGTAGTACAATCAAGAACATATGCTGCAGTTGCAAATTGCAAATCCACATGAAAGCAAGTGTACTGAATTCCAGTCAAAGGCCTGTGCAGAACACACAAACTAAAATATTCACACAAAACCAAGGATACGAGTAAGCTAAACAGCAGATTTGATTGTAAATTCTTCCACCATAACATCAGTTGCAGGAACACCAGCAAAAGAAATATGCAATTAAGTTGTCCCCCTCCTATTATTCAGAATTGATGAAAGACGAACAAAAAGCAATTTAGGGTGACAGTCATCAAGGCAATGATATTATGTTAAACTGGGGTCACAAACAGCAAGTTTAATCCATCTCAAAATGGAAAATTGGAAACAACACTACGTTAAAACAGACTATAAGTCCTATAGATTAATTTGATATCCATTATCAAAAAAGAAAACAATTTCACAACTACAGCATTATATTCACACCAACAAGAAAAACCCTAAAACATTTTAAACTACAATTACCCACGAAAAAAAATACAAAAACAAAAACACCAACTCAACTCCTAACACTGAAACTGACACTAATAGCTCTCTTGAGCTTTCTTTGAGTATGAAAATCTAACTATCATCATCTGCCGAGGCCTTGGAACCAGAGGTCCCAGTCTTCTTAGGAAGGAGAAGATTGTGGATATTAGGCATAACACCTCCATTAGCAATTGTGACATCACCAAGAAGCTTGCTCAATTCCTCATCGTTTCTCACCGCCAACTGGATGTGTCGCGGCACTATCCTGGTCTTCTTGTTGTCTCTCGCTGCGTTCCCAGCCAATTCAAGAACCTGAATTAATCAGAAAATCATATTTAATTAGGGAACAAAATAATCTAGGAGCAATTCTGCCACCATGCGAACCCTAGATTCGCAAACGGAAACCGACCTAATTCACGAAACAACCCATTTTTCAACTTCAAGGGAGAGATAAAGAGAGAAATATACATACCTCAGCGGCCAGATACTCCAGGACGGCGGCAAGATAGACGGGAGCGCCGGCGCCAACGCGTTCGGCATATTTGCCGGCTTTCAAGAACCTAGCGATACGGCCGACGGGGAACTGTAGACCCGCTTTGCTGCTTCTAGAGGTGGCCTTCTTGGAGGCTCCAGATCCTAGGGTTTTACCTCTACCCGCCATTGAATTTTATTGAAAGCAAGAGAGGGAGAAGAGAGAGAGAGAGAGAGAGAGATTGAGACTGAAAATGGTGTCGTGAGAGATGGCTTTATGGTGGGTTTGATATTATATAGGAGGCTATGATTCTGGAATTAGCCAATGGGAGTGGAGTATGAGGATCGATAAGGATTACCGTTAGATTGGGATTGTAGTGAACGGTGGAGATGGAAACAACCGTTCTGGTTTCGTTATTGGTCTTGACAAAAGCAGCGGAAGAACATTGACGGCGTTAAACGGAAATTTGGGCTTTCGAAAATTTGCGGATTACGTTCGCTTGGGCTCAAACAAGAAAACGATACGTCGTCAAACAAAGGTCAAGACGTAGGTAGCGCCACTTTGTCCACGAATTGGGCTTGGGAGAGGCATTGACCCAAATTTGAAACATTAAATAGACACAACTCGCAATAGAAATGAAATATAAGGCCACATGCAGAAACGAAACGAAACAAAAATTTAGATACAGAATAGAACAAAAATTAGAAACAGAAAGGTGTTTAGTTATGATGGATAAAACAGATAAAACTGTATTCATCTCAAGGACAAAAATGTGTTTTGTTGTAGTTGACAGAACATAAAAGACAGTATAAATGACTAAAGTTTCCCTTACAATATACATCTATTCTAAAATTTATAAGATTACTAGCTCTTGTTACTATAGGTGATATATGTCATATTACCTATTAGAATGTGTTAGCTTATATTTGAAATAATTTACACATATTTAAATGAAGTATGTATGTTCCTCTCCAATTTTTCCTTAATATCTTTTTAGTTTCTCCATTTTTTTTGTATATTTCTACTGTTAATATCTCAATTGAAAAATGAAAACAAATGAAACATCGTGTGAGAATGTGAATGAAATAATAGTATCTTCTTTTATTTATGTCATCATCAATCTTGAGGATTTACCAAATATGATGGTACAATCTTGACTTATCTTCCTTCTTCCTCTCATTGCCATTATTCCAAAGTTCTTTGAGTTTGTTGTAATCTCTTAAGCCCTTATTATTGTTATCTCTTACTATCTTTTGTTTATTCTCTTAAACCTAGCAAGTGTTAATGTATCTATACTACTAGCAATTCCTATTGGTCTCGTTCTTCCAACATTTGAAGCTCCCCTTCTAGTATTTGGAGCTTCACTTGAACTTCCTTTATAATTAGAATCAATTTATAAGTCCCTTTTAGCATTAAATTTTTGTGTTGATACTTTTGTTGTTCCATTTGAAGCAGTTGAATTTTGAATTTGAACCTAAGTAGCTCTACTTGATATTGGTCTACAACACATTTAACTTAGGAGGTTGAAATGAAGTTAATGAGATTAACAATAATTGAATTAAAAATGAGTATATGAAGTTCTTGAACTACAACTTTTGGTGTAAGTGGTTTATCTCATTTGTTTTGTTTAATCTTTTGACAATATGTACTTACGATTTCAATGTAAACTCTAGGCATGTTGTTAGGATTCTTAAGCCCTTTTTAGGTCTCATTTTCTTGATTTTTTAGCTTACTCAACTTTTTTCTTACTTGAGGAGGCATAATAGGGATTCACTTTTGGTTTGACAAAATCTACCATCCACCTAACTTGCTTGCTCCAATTCTTTTCCTAATTTTTGGATATATTTCATTAAGACTTATCTCCGCCAATTTTTTTTCTCATTAATCCTTGACATGATTAAAATTCTACCAATGTACCAATATAACATTTTAATCCATTAGCAACTAAATAATAATAAAACAAAAGGAAAAAGAGAAGTTTATTACTTAATGTACTAAAGCATATTAACAATTCTTTGGTTTTTGCTTCTTAAATATATTCATTAATTGCCTTTAAAACGTTGTTGTGCAAAATTTTACATATGGACTTGTCAAAGGCTTTTATAAATGATTTAGGTCCTTATGACATAAGATTCATATATGTCCTCTCAAATAATGTTTTATTTTTCTTTTTTTAATTATCATTCAATTATACTTCCATCAACCCTATAGAATAGTATGTTCTATATTTAACCTTTAGGTTTATAAACCTAATGTTTATAAAACTCAATTGCTACTAATAAAGTAAGGAAAAAAGGTATATCTTGACCCTTAATATTTGTACTAAAATTTAATTTAGACTCTAACATTTGTTGATGTCTAAAGAAGACTGAAATGTTTCTAAAATTATACTATTTAAACCTCAAACTCAAGGAACGCTAAAGTATTAGCAAGGTTTCATCAGGTGGGGTTAGTAGGGCTTTATTTTTAAGGTTAGGGGCCACTAGTACCACAAGAGCATCCCAATTAAGACCCCAACCTTAAACTTATTAATTTCACAAATTTAGAAGTATGCACTTAAACTTTCTCTTTTAACTAAATGAGAAAACTTACCAATTCTCAATGATGGACTCTTCTCTATCAATTCATGTAAACGATAAGAACCTGCTAAATTTTATTAGAAAAGTGAGCAAATATAATGATCCTGTTAAAGCTTAAAACAAAAGGAGCCTATTAAGGTTTAAAAAATAAAAGGAGCCTATTAACAATAAAAACAAAAGGAGCTTGTTAAAATTTAAAAAATGAAAGGAGCTTGTTAACGTTAAAAACAAAAGGAGACTATTAACATTTAAAACACAAAATGAGCCTGTTAATGTTAAAAACGAAAGGAGCTTGTTAACGAAAGAAACCTTTTTCAATATTAAAACAAAAGAAGCCTATTATAAAAGTGAAGGAGCCTCTTATAAATTAAGCACACACCGTAATGCAAAAATTTAAAAGTTAAGAGAGAGAGAGAGTATGACACAATCGATTTATACTAGTTCAATTTATAACGAAACCTATGTCTAGTCGCCAAGTATTTGACTTGAGTATTTTACTATAAAACTCTAAGCAGTAAATTTTCATGAGCCTCTCTATGCTCACAAGTACATATTTTTTTAAGGTTCTTCAACCTTCCATACTCTTAGTGTTTAACAAGCTTCTACAAACTCCCAACAAAAAATGTATAAAGGCTTTAATAGTCTCCCTCAATAAAGTGTTTTTTTACTTTCTAAAGTACAAAGAGTTTGATATAGATATAACTTTCAAAAATATTGACGTTGCTGAAGTATTTTACAAATTTGTCTGATTTTCGCAAATGCAGTGGCTCTTCCTTAAGTAGATATTTTCTTCAACTAATGGTTGCTTTATTTTAATTTTGAGTT
Source organism: Erythroxylum foetidum (assembly GCA_026546835.1). Lineage (NCBI taxonomy): Eukaryota > Viridiplantae > Streptophyta > Magnoliopsida > Malpighiales > Erythroxylaceae > Erythroxylum > Erythroxylum foetidum. The sequence goes on from JANZLF010000222.1 coordinate 44,998,322, forward strand.
GGCTTTATATCTAATGAATCTTTGATATCATCTCTGCTAGAATCTTACATTATTTAGACGTTAAGAGAAAAGTTTTGTCAAAAATTTTAAGAGTTAATTATTCAAATTAGTAATGACATAATCATTAAAAAGGTTCTTGCAAGAAAGAAGGCATTTTTCATATAATTTTATTTCCTTTTAATAATTATGTCATTACCAATAAAAGGAAATAACTTTAATTTGAATTTTGAAATATTATATAGTTATCATCAAAATCATTAATAACAAACCCTGAGCTAATAATCTCCCCATTTTTTATGTTGACAAAGTAATAACAAATATATTTTTAAAATTCAAATGATAAAAGATTTTGAAAGATTCCTATAAACTTTATATGTTCGAACTCACAGTCATGATTAGAAGGAGCCTTTCGTACAACAACAGCCTATAGTTTATGCATATCACAGATTTAAACTTCTCAAGTTTAGTTCAACAATATTTCAACAGTTAGTAAAGAATATATCACAAATATAAGAGCAAATATATCATTAAAAGCAAGTATATCATTAACTCTCCCTCTTTTTCCTTATCAAAAAGTAGAGGGGAAATAACTAAAAAGTAAGTCAAAAAATAGCACAAGTACATAAAAATAAACCAAGCAAAAAAAAGTTATTTAAGAGACTAAAAAAATATTCGAAGCATAATCTGCATGTCAAGAATTTGAATTTACATGTTGTTGATCTAGTGACAAACTCATTTAATTACATATATTTTCATATCAATTGGATGAGTTTTTGTCACCATAATTGGTCTTTATGGAATTATTTGAATTATGGTGCCTTACATTTAATTTTTGTTTAACTGTGATAAATTGATTTTGGACAATTGATGCTACTTTATTTATACTTTTTATTGTAGGGTACTTGGAGAAATTAGAGCTTAAAAAGATTAAGAAGTAGTGATCCAAGTAATTAAAATAGCTAAAGAAAAGACCAAAAGAAAACGATAACTTTGAGAGCGACAATCGGACATTAAAAAATAGACCAAAAATGACAGCGTGAAGAGAAATGTGAGGTGCGTGCGTGGTGAGAAGAAACAATAACGTGGAGAGAAATGTGAGGCATACGAGAGTTTGGAGTGAATAGTCACGGTGGACCAGAAACTATGAGATTAATTAGTCATATCACGATACAGGGGCAAAAGTGGAGTGCATCTGGTCTAGGAAAGAAGGGAAAAAATGTAAGACATTCATAGTCTAGAGGCAGCGTGGTTTGGAAAACGAAGACCAAAACAACTATGTAGAAGAGAAAAATGTGGCATGTGTGGCCTGGGAAAAGCAAGGAGAAAACGATAGTGTGTGAAGAGAAAGAAGAAAAACGTGCGTGTGTGAATAGTGAGTGTGGACCAGAAACTAGAAAAATAAAATTTTCACATCCAAGAGTGGGCAGTAGAAGTGGTGTGTGCGGTGTCTGCTTGGTTTGGGTGGCATCTAGGAAGACAAGAAAAAATGACAACATGGGAGATGCGTGGTCCGGGTAAAGAAGGGGTGAAGGTGTTCTACAGGAAGGGGATCTAGGTTTCATTTTCGCCATCATCTCCCACAAATCCAAACCATCATCTCCCACCTTCCATGACTGACCACCGTAGCCCATTGTATCTAGCATCTTCCATGGTTTTTCGTGGCTAGTTCATCCTAATCCTCTAATTCAATGGCAATGGCAGGAGCGTGGGTTTTCATAGGGGAGTTTAAGGTGCATTTATCTTTTACCCATTTGATTGTTTAATGATTCCTAGGTCTTAGGATAACTATTTAATTATTTGGAGTTTTTTATAGATTATATCTTTGAATTGAAATATTTCTATGGCTGGGTTATTGTTTAGCAACTGATATTACGCTTAATCTGGTTCAATTTTGTTACTTTATTTTGGGTCAAGACTTAGTATTGAGATTTAGTGAATATTTGGTATTATTCAAGGTAGCTTAAATGATTGGATTGTTATATCGGTTGTTGGTATTAATTATGTTTCCTAATTATTGAGCAAAAATTGAGCATTGGTTTTAATATCTTTAGTTCGATTTCACCATTTTTATGGCAGATAGTAAATTAAAATTTTGAAAAATATTTTTGTAACAATGTGAGGTGGCTCAGTTGTTGGATGAAAAGCTTGATTTTAACTCTTTGTTCATTTGTTTAACTCCAGTATCTGTTTGATTAATGATTGCCTAGGCTATTGAACTAGAGGGTTGCGTTTATCATTGTTAATCACTTGTATTTTTCTTCTTTTTACATTCACTCACTACCGTTTTCATATCACTCATTTTAAATTTAAAATACCAAAAACAAGTCCTTTATGTTTATTCTAATTCATTGCAATTTTAGTGGTAATTGATCAAATCACGCCCCATTCTATATTTTAAGCTACATAGCATTTAGTTATTTAGGAAATTAATTTCAATTTTGTTGGTTCCTTATAAAGAATGACTCGAGGTTGCACTATATAAAATCCTTGGTTAAATTTTGCAGTAACCCCAAGGTGACATCATATTTAAGGTTATTTCAAGTGACACCGTTGCCTAGGAACCAAGAAATTGGTTCCTAGTAACTAATTGTCAAGTAACATTGATTGAGATTTGTGTGATGAGCCTCATACTTGCATTGGTATTGTATAGTGCATTTCCATTTGCATTTTTGCATTTTCTTAGCTAGATAAAAGTTTTGGGTTAATCTTTGACTTGGTTGCTATTTATTGGATTACATTGCTCCTTTTTGTTTAATTATAGCCTACTCGATTGCCTTTCTAAGTGTAAGGGTCCATTCTCCAAGTCAAGTTTTAGGAAATTTGCTCTTTTATACATTTTGGTGTAGTTTTTGACATTATTTGATTAATTGTGCATATTACAGGTTATCACACTCTTTTATACACTATAAGGTGTATCGTCATCCATACTCATACATTCATACACACACACACTTGCACTCATCATATTCTTCCTTTTTTTTTACTTGAATCTTATTGTTTAAGTCAGTTTTACACCTCATTCTTATTGTTGCTATTTATGCCTAGGAGTGATAGGGCTTTAACTCTAAATCCTTTAAATCTTGAACTTGAGAGTTTAGTGAAAAAGATTAGAAAAATTTTCCCTACACACTCCAATGTACTGGACTAACTTTATAACTTCATAAAATTTTGAGACTTTTAGGGACAGAACTGAAATTCGATGTCTTCATACAAAATGTAGTCATATGTCTCTAGTTTAATTCAAATTAAGAATCATCTCGTTTAGACAACTAGAGAAAATCTTATGGCTAAAATACTGAAGTGTATTCAGTGAAAATTTTCCAGATTTTCAAACTCTCAATATTTTACATCACCAAAACACCAAAAATAAAAATAAAAAAATTAAAACTATAACTGAATTTATTTCTTCCCAACCACCCAGTATTTATGAACAAATACATAAATGTCATTTTCATGCAGATGATAGTAATTTATCAACTTTATTTCACAAATTTCTAACTCTAAAGGATTTCCTCACCACTTACCTGCTGAAAACCCCAAAATCTTTAAGCCCTAAACTCCACACGTTTTATGTACTTCACAGAGCACAATGACCAACTTCTCGTTTTTCTCAAGGTAGAGGACACAAACGGCAAAGTAGGTTTGATGAAGGAAAGGAAAAACACACAAGTCTCTTAGAAAGTATTTAATGGAAAACTTTGTGTTTCAAAAGGAAGTTTGAAAAAGATGATAATAAAGAAGCGATTTGGACAAGACTTAACCTGTCAACTCTCAAAGAATAGTAACCTACTTCTAGCAAGAGTATAAAAGCCTAAGTAACACTTGTCACTTTCCACATACCTAAGTTCTAACTTAGTTTGTTTTGAAACTAACTCCCTTAACTATCATCTTTACAATCCAACTATCTCCAAAGCTCCCTTTCGATTTCTTTTTCCTGTTTTCTACTATTCCCAAAATTTATTTCTATTTTCCCCAAAATTCACAAATACCATACTTCCATTAATCACTAATATTTCCCATATCAAACATTCATAATTCTCAAAAATTCATAAATCAATCCAATTATACCGAAATTATTCATGAATACATGTACAATTATTTTATGTGCAGATAAATTCACTAGTTATATATGTGTGTATGGCATACTATGCATGAGCATAAAGAAGCATTTTTAATACTCTCATAGATCTCTCACATTTACTATTCTAATCCTCCCACAAGTAATGGGATCTTACATTTACCCACTTGATCCATAATGCCTTTTGTCATTGAAAAGTTGTCATATTCTTTTTCATAAAATAACCTTTTGCATTTGGGAAATTGAGATAACTCTGAGTTCACCTTGTTTTTTTGTTAGAGTAATGTTACTCCATTTCACCTCGGCCTTATTACCATTTTCTATTTTTCTTGACCACAAAACACTTTCAGAATTCTATCAATCTTCTTGTTAACTCACTTAGGCAAAATAACATGTGCAGACCAATGAATATGCAAACTATTCAATACTTAAGTGATGAGAGTAAACTTTGTTACCATTGATAGAAAACGATTTTGCCAAGCATTGATCTTTTCCTTAATCTTTTGGATCAAGGGAATGAAATCAGAAAATTTGGGCTTAGTAGTTGTAATTGGCACTCACAGATATTTGAAAGGAGGGATGTGTAATCTGAAACCAACAATGTCAATGATTTTCTTTCTATTTCGTAATCTGAGGATAAATCTCTACTTGTTACATTTTAAAACAAAATAAATGTTAATTTTACCAATTAAGCATCGAAAATAGCTTAAAACAAAAGAGATAATTTTAATTAATATAAAAATTACATCTTATCAATACATTAAATATAAAACCTCGAAACCTAAAAGAAGAGGACCAACAATGGCATCAAGCTCATTTCTCTTCACTCTCAGATGATAAGCTTGATCCAACACTTTGTTTGGTACCCTGAAAACGCATGCAAGATGCATTTTTCCATTATGAAAATATGGGCGTTGTATTGGAGATTGTAGATGTTGGCCCTGAATTTTTTGTGTGAATAAGCATGATTTAAATTGCTTTCAAGGTTTTAATAGATAAGTTTTTTATCAAGAGTGATTAATTTTGTTAAAGTATGGAAGAAAATATGACA
>JANZLF010000222.1:45019736-45029864 GCA_026546835.1 Erythroxylum foetidum
CTGTGGTTCGACCCTATTCACCACTTTACTCGCTTAAGTGTTCTAGAGTAGGAATTTATTTTTGTTGGTTTGACACGTCATCAATGACTCGGCGATACCTAAGAAGTCAAGCCAAAGTGAGATCCGAGCGGATTCCCCAGAATTCGACTGTTAGGAACGAGCTTCTTCCAATGTATTGAATAAACTCTCCGCACCATTGTCCGTGTCAATCTCGAATTTAACCACCAGCTATAGCGATGTGTGAGCCTTGTTTAATCGCTCAATCCATGTTTAGTTTAACCAATTCCTCCGGTGGTTTGGTTTACTCCACTAGACTGCCAATCAAAGTCATCTTTAAAAAGGTTTTTGTTGAGTCAATTCCAAAACATCTAACTGGCGACTCCAAAAATAATAACTCATTCCTTCTGCATCACGTATGAGTGCTTCATGAGATTAAATTTTACCCATAATTCTTCGTCTCGATGGAAAAAATCCATATTAACCATCTCCGAGAAAAAATTTCTACAAAAGATTTGAACGCTTGAACAGTCCCATATGACATATAAAGTGAACTCTTCCTCTTCGCATATGTGACAGAACTACTCTATGTAGCACTACTCTTTGTTTAAAGTTTTAAGATGAAAACTTTAAAATCTTCGTGCGCCCACAACTATGATTTTGCACAAAACACTCATGGAAATCTAGATCCTCAAGATATAGTACTCTTCATCACCCTCCAAAAGAGGTCAAAATCAGCTTTTATCTTTAGTAGGTAATTATGAAATCTCAATGTCCATTGGTCTTAACAGTTCAGCTTTTAACTACGGTACTCAAAATATTTTTATTTCTGGGTTTCTGGTTGCATAATGTAACATCATTTTTGTACCTTGGAATCTTCATGGATATGTGAAAGGGTAAAAGATGATACTTGTTTTCTCACAGTAATCTAATTCAAAGTGGGATATGTCTCGGGAGTTAAGTCCATTTCAGCTCCTCTCATATCCTGACTTGGTTTCACAGTCTGTCTTCCTCAGTTAGCGTCACTAACGACAAACGACCATGTCTTTGTTTTTTATTTTGTCAGATTTCCCGAGAGCTAAAGATTCCTCATTCCTTGAGGTTCAAATATTTACCATAAGAATATCTTGATTGTCTTGTCCAAAATTTCTTTTCTTTCTTTTATGATGGGCCTTCTTTGGCTTTTGGATTTGTGTCCTCTGTTTCTGTCTCTCTCTTTAAACGACACCCATTTTATTTTTAGTAAAAACTCCAAATTTCGCTCGATGTGATGGCTATCAAGATGGAATGGACATTGCTGCACTGTACAAGAAAAATTATAATCTTTGTTGGTGTTTTCGTGCAAGATTTCTTCTTTGTTGTTTCTAAATTTTGATACATGCTTAAGAGTTTGGAAGGAGTTGTAGTTGGTTTAGATTGACTGGTTGGTTCCTCAACATACAAAAGGAGATTGCTGTAAAAGTTGGAGTTTCTGCACCGAAACTAGAAGGCAAAATTGAAAAGAGGTCCATTTTTGTATTCAGAGACCTTTTTAGCGTTCATCCACGAAAAGTGAAGGAACTGGCGATGAAAATTAGTGGGATTTCAAGGAAAAGAGGTGGATGTGAATTTTCCATAGGAAAGTTGTGACTTTTGAGATTATCATTTTCTAGCCAGGCAAACAGAGAACAAGAGAGAAATTTGGCGATAAAAGCATAAATATGCCAACAGTGTGGTTCTCGCTGAAGAGGTCTCTGCACTGCAAATCAGAGCCATCGGATGTTCATGACCCAAAATCCAGGAAGCATTTGAGCACAATCTTGACGAAAAAGGCAGGCAGGTCAGGGTGTTCAAGGTCCATAGCTAATCTGAAAGATGTTATCCATGGGAGCAAAAGACATATGGAGAAACCACCAAGTTGCAGTCCAAGGTCCATAGGGAGCAGTGAGTTTCTCAACCCAATAACCCATGAAGTCATTTTGAGTAACTCAAGGTGTGAGTTGAAAATCACTGGTTTTGGTGGTCTCCAAGAAGGGATTGCTACTGGTACTAATAATGGCAACACCACCGGTAGTGGTGCCGGTGGTAACTACGGTGGTGGTTCAACTTTTGTGGGCACTTTAAGGCCAGGTACACCTGGGCCCGGTGGCCAACCGACAATGCACTATTTCAATCCTCCTATAAAGAACTCAACAACTCCTCCAAGAAAATCTCCATTTCTTTTATCAGATAGGGAAGGGTCTGGATTTGGAGGCTCTGGTGTTGCTTTTGGAGGAGGACATTCAAGCTCTAGGGTGTCTCTTGAGACGGATTCAACTGGTTCTTCCACAATCACTTGCCATAAATGTGGAGAGCGATTTAGTAAATGGGAAGCTGCTGAAAGTCATCATCTCTCGAAACACGCTGGTAGAGAACTCATCCCTGGAACTGTTTAACTAAATAATTTAGATATGCTTTTATGTTATGCTCTAAGACATCTTTTTATGGTTTGCTTTTGTCTATGCTTTGTTCTCTTGTCTTCAGATAACCAACCTACATTCTTCTGACCATGGAGTCCAACGACCACTTTTTATCTGTCACTTTAAGCTTTTTTCTTTTAGAAATGGAAGTACTTGACAGGCTGTATTGCCGTTTAACTTTCTGTCCATTTTCTTATACCCCAAAACCAAATTGTTTGATCATTCGGGTAGTTCTCTACAGTGATTGTTGAAGCTTGTATATCCATTCTTTTTTATGTTGTACTTCATCCACTTCTGATTCCTATCTTTTTGCAAGTTCTCCATTTATTTAATTAATCAAAGATGTAGTTAAGCATAACATGACCCTTGTTCGATTAAATCTCAGTTCTCGATGTTTGCTGGGTTTTCTATATTGTGAAAGTTAAATTGGTTCCTTCATTGTTATTGATCTTTTTCAATTCAAATGATCTAACTATTTTCTTGGGATTCTCAACCAGCCTTCTTTTCCAGCAACTGACAAGATCTCTCTTTGTTACAGTCACTGAACTTGTGGAAGGTGACTCATCAAGAAAAATTGTTGAAATCATATGCAGGGCAAGCTGGTTAAAGAGCGAAAACCATTGTGGTCGAATTGAAAGAGTATTGAAAGTCCATAACATGCAAAAGACTCTAGCACGTTTTGAGGAATATAGGGAGATGGTGAAAATCAAGGCTAGCAAACTCCCCAAGAAACACCCTCGGTGCCTAGCAGATGGGAATGAGCTTTTGAGGTTCTTTGGCACCACTTTGGCTTGCTCGCTTGGCCTAAATGGTTCCTCAAGTTTGTGTGTATCGGATAAATGCTGTGTTTGTCGAATTATTAGGAATGGTTTCTCTGCCAAGAAAGAGCTCAAGGACGGGATAGGTGTCTTCACTACTTCTACTAGTGGAAGGGCCTTCGAGTCCATTGAGATACTTGAACAAGATAGTGCAAGGAAAGCTTTAATAGTATGCAGAGTGATTGCTGGGAGAGTTCATAAGCCTCTGGAGAATATACAAGAAATAACCAGCCAAACTGGGTTTGATTCATTGGCTGGCAAAGTTGGTCTGTATACAAATATTGAGGAGCTTTATCTGCTCAATCCTAGAGCTCTTCTTCCTTGCTTCGTAGTGATCTGCAAACCCTGAAGCAAATGGACTTCTTACATCACTTTCCTTAAGTTGTGAATCCTTGCCAACTTGTCTTGGAGGATTTTTTTCCCCCACCTATCTTTTGCCTGAAGGATTTTTGATATTCTTCTTCCACACCTCCTGTTACGTCTCAGTAAATCAAAATTTTTCTACTCATTGTAGCTGTATTATGCCCTTCTTAGATTTGCATATCTCATGCTACTGTACTGATCTTTTGTTTTAATTCTTGTCCTTAATGTAAACATTCAAATTTATGAGAATGCTTTTTGTTGTATGCAAAAGAACGAAAGGCGGTTGCAGGTACAAATTAACCGACCAATCTCATGAATTTGAAACAGGCTTGACTTAGAAGTTAACTGAACTTAATGGAGATCGGTTTCTTTAAATTGTTAGGTGGTAGTAGCAATGACGTGCATATTTTAATTCTAAAATTCAATTAGGAAAGTGTGACCATTAATTGCATATTATCAGGTAGTGTTGTAGTAATGGTCGTGGAGGAAGTTGTGTAAGGAAGCTAGAACATCCATCGTCGTCGTCATCCAACCTCAAAAATGAGCTTGCAGGTAAGTTTGAAATGTGTGTTTGATTTTTTAATAGGTAAATTTGAAATGTTCTGAGCAGTATCTGAAAACTCCAAGTCTTGGCACATGCATTATTAAACCGTGAACAAACAAAATCAAGTTGTTGGTACTATTTATAAGGTCCTGTCTGAAAAGACAAAGTAAAAGAACAATTAAAACAAAATCACGTGTAGGAGGGTTATGGACTCGTAAGTTAATAAGCTGAAAGAACATTAAATTGTTCCAAACATGTCTACATTTTAGAGTGCATGGATTATGAATGATAAATATACTTTAAAAACATGGTATGAAGTGTGAAAAAGCTGCATGGGTCCTTTTTGGAGGTTGTGTTTGAACATGAAGTCCATGCCTCAGGACAAAAAATCTACATATTCAATGTAGAGACAGACATATTTTGTCTCTTCTATTCTCATCGCTTTTTGAAATTGTGGTAAAAGCATTGTTCAGGTTCTCTTTTTCCTGTGGAGTTTCCTCATAGATCCTCCTGCTGAGAAAGACTAGCTAATGGCTAAGATATGGTCAGGATCTGTCTCTCCTCTCATTTCAAAATGGGAACTTTGTTATTCACTTTCATTAGTTAATTGTTTTCATTTTCTTCTGCAACATCTGCAAGGATTTTAATGCTGCCACATGCAACTCATAAATGCAGACTAATCCTTTTATCACTGCCTTCTGCTTGTGATATGCTTCCAGAAAACTGAATTAAATTCACTCGTTGGAGTTGTTTGAGGGCAGTTGAACACAAATGAAGATATTAACTGCAGTTGGTTTGGACCTCATTGATTTTGACTGCCCATCACATCATTGGGGTATAGCAGCACTTATCGCTTGTTTTCTCAACTATTTTATGTTGAATAAGTCCATGGCATTATTACAAAAGCCAATGCTATGACCTATACATACTTGTATGAAAAATTGAGAGAAGGAAGAACAAGGAAAGTTAGACATAGATTGCGGTTGAACCTTGAAAGAATGATTTGAGTTGAATCAAATCAGTTGTCAAGTTTCTTACTCTCCAGCAATTAGATAGAACAAAAGGAAAATGTTTTTTTCTCTATGATATTCTGCATGCGTGAACTAACCATGTTCGTAGCATGTGCACCGGAAGCATGTCATTTTCATTCAAAAACAGATATACTGGAACTAAATTTAAATAGTTCATTCTGCTGCACAATGGAAGGTTCTCTCAAAGGATGAAGGGGCATTTGGTATCCAAACTTCTGTACAATTCGGGTGTAAATTGATTGATCTAATCAAATAAGATTTCCTACGATGATTGGAATAGAAAAGCTTCAAATGGGCTACAGAATGGCTGGGGATCTAAACCTCCTTCCCTATTAGCAGTACATAATGTTAAAGTTCTTGTTTGCAGCAAGTTGTAAAAAGAGGAAGTATAAGGCTTGAACTAGTTGCTCTTGCCCAGTAGCTTTTGAGGGAAAACAAATTTGAAATTACAACAGTTGCATAACTTCAATGCTTCTCAATTGGCAATTACTTTCATGCCATTGGAATCTTAGTTTGGTTTTTTATGTATTCAGATGCATTGATTTAGTACCTCTATTTACTGTTCTGACCCCACTGCAGAACCAATGTCCTATTTGATTGATACATCAATTTGATGCTTCAATTGGAACAGATACAATACTTCTCAACAGAGAGCAGTGACATCAGTAGATGAAGATTTTAACACTTACAACTTCAAAAATTTAGATGGGAAGTCACGGCAATTGATGCATTTAGATCAACTCCTCCGGAAGTCAAGGCGCAAATGGTCTTCACATCTACCAAGTATTTATAACGGCTATGAATATTGAGAACCACGAGATTGTGACATCTAGAAAACAACACATTCCAAATATGGGAACGATTTTGGTCATTATGAATGAGATGCCTGGTTTATTTCTGTTTGAAAATTCTGCCCGAAGCTTGTTAAGTTTTTATAGTCTTATACCTTGAAGAAAGGAGGAAGCTTGCTTTAGTTTTACACCACTGAACCACTATCGTTATTCTCAGCTACCAGGACAATTGAAGAGGTTACTGTACTGGCCTTTGACTCTTCAGTGTGGTAGAAAACCATAACCCACACAGCAGGAGATAGTTTCCTGGATTATATCTTTGATGCTGTGCTTGTAATGGAACCCCAGGTCTTTTAACTTCTTTGAAGATATTTCTGAAGGTGGTGAAACTTGATTTTCCCCTGCAATCCTGGACGTACAAATAATAAGAAAGAAAAGTGTCAAATATCTATAGGTAGCATAAATGCAGAATAGTTTTTAGCTTTTAGCATCAGGAACCTTCGAATAGTTGAGTTAGGATACGCTTTGCCAAGAATATCAACAAGTTCAGACATTACACAACTTTGCGAACAGCAGATGTATCGGCCTTCTGCTCTAGCCTGCTGCATTAGAAATAGATGTGCATTGCATATATCTTCAATATGAACTAATGCAATCGAACCCATTCTTGCATTCACGGCTGATAATATTGAGAAGAAATTTGAATCTCCTATAGAAAACAAAGCGTACCTGTTACTATATTGTCTTGAATTATGCAAAAATAGGTCTGCACACTGACCTTGTTCTAATAGATCATTTGTTATATATTTATCAGGTAAATTTGGTTTTAGCAAACGAGAATTGCAACTGCAGAGATAAACAGGTCTGCTCACCCGTGAGTGGAGATAAGAGAACTTGAATGCTTGATGGAACACTTGAAGTTAGGAATGGACCAGCAACAGTGGTTGTAATAACTGACACGAGATCAATATCATTCTCTTTGGCATAATTGAAAGCTGCTTCTTCAGTGAGAAGCTTGGAGAGCACATAAACCTGCAAAAGCCAGTAACACCCAACAAGTGATTTTAACTTTTTTATATGCAATGTTATGGATAAACACAGTAGAAAATTTACCCATCCAGCAGCTTTCATTTTGCAGATACGATCAACGTGAACCTGGCAAGTTTCATCAACCACTGCTCTACAATTTCTGGCACCATCTGTAGCACTTAGGGTGCTGATGGAGGACGTGAAAACAATTCGTCTCACTGTGTTGCATTTCCGGCAGGAATTGAGAAGGTTTAACGTTCCTTTGATTGCAGGATCAATAACATTTGACCGTACATACTTGTCTTCAAGTTCACAAATAACGACAAAGTAAGTATGTGAATTACACAAACAATCCAGATTAAGGTGTTCTGTTGAAGTTACCAATGTCTTCTATTTCGGGAACACTGAATTCCATTGAAGCTGCAACATGGAATACTCCGTGGCAGCCCTTGACAGCCTCATCAAAGCTGCCTTCTTCTTGCAGATCAGCTTTGAACAATCTCAATCGGACGCCGCCAGTCCACAGGGGTAGCAGATGCGTTACTTTTTCTAAGAATTTACAATCAACCTCTATACTGTATTCTATAACACTATTTTAAACATGCATGCTAAGTGATTGATAACAATCCACCTCTTCCCAGCCCATACCAACTAAGCCCATCATAGCCCATCAAAACATACTCGTAGGGGCAAGCTAGAAAGGAGGGGAATGATTATCTTGTAGGCAAGTTTGTTAGAAGTTTGTTATGGAGAGAGAATGAGGGAGGGGAATATAAAGCTGTCTAGTAAGAATAGAGGGGAACAAGAATTTTACTATCATCATTGTTAGGAAAAGTGGCCTGGTTTGTCCAGGAGTGGGAGCTTGCTCCAGTAGTTATTTTCTATATTTCTATCAATATACTAAAAGCTATACAATCTCTATTGAGTTACCTATCAATTGGTGCTTTCATTGAGAGTTTAGGAGGGTGGAGATTGTATGCAAACACGAATGGAGGCTAGAGTGTCTGCTGTGGAAGCATCTCTTAGGAGACAAGAATCGTCACTAACGGCCCAAGAAGCAATGGTGAAGTCGCACGACGCCATGTTGAAGGACCTTCGATCACAGATGAGTACCTTGATGGCCAGTGTAGAGACGCTGGCCAAATCGCAAAGTCAGCTACAGTCGGAGATGAAGGATGGATTCTTATCTTTGATGGCTAGAAACTCGCAGAAACAAAAGGTGGGTGAAGAAGAAGATCCATCGGCGCTTACCCATAATGCGTCATCTTCAGCCGGTGGTGACAAGCCTGCACACTTCTCTTCGATAACCGCCGGCAATGGAAGGCCTATAGGGGGTAGATGGAGGCTGGGCCACGTCGACAAGGGGATCACACTCCTTCGGTGACCACAGAACGTGCATGGGAGGAGTATAGGAACGTCGCCCGAAGGGTTGATCTCCCTGCTTTTCACGGAGATGATCCTTTCGTTTGGGTAACGAGAGCAGAGTCGTACTTCCTCATTCACGATATCCCTCGTGAATTGCGTATACCCATAGTTCAAATCTGCATGGAAGGTTCGACGCTCTATTGGTTCATGAATTTACGGGAGCTAGACCCATGTATGACTTGGGAACGATTTAAACGTTCACTGTTCGATCGTTATGGAGGAAGAAATGAGGGAGACCCCATTGAACAACTTAAGTCAATAGTTCAGCGAGGTTCAGTCGACAGCTATATTGACGATTTTGAAAAGGTGGCGTCTCAAATAGGACATTTCCCTGACGAATGGTATATGAGCTGCTTCATAGGTGGGTTGCGAGAAGAAGTGAAGAACAGTGTGCGCACCCACGATCCTCCGACCCGAGTCCGACTCATTTCTATCGCAAGAAAGGTTGAGAGAGAACTGACTGGGGAAGGCGCGATTCGGCCAGGAGAAGGGAGGAGAAAGTTCAACAACTTCCACTCGAATTTTGGGCACCGAACTGGACATTCCACTACGTTTCATCCAGCTCAACAAACCCATGCAGTGGGAAACATAAAAAATGAAGGTAAGCAGACCACCCACCAACAGCAGGGTCCTACCTCTGACAGCCACCTAACAGGAAATACTAAGTGGAGAGGAACACGCAGCTTAACTTACGATCAGTTGATGGAAAGGAGAGCCAAGGGCTTGTGCTTTAAATGTGGGCAAATCTTTGGGCCTCTTCACCGCTGCCCAGATAAGAAATACAGACTGATAATTTGGGAAGGGGATGCAGCCGAGTATGAGGAGAACAACCAGAATGCACCGAAGGAAGGAGAGCAACAGGAAGATTGGGAATTAGTGTGCAATTCGATGGAATTCAGGGAACTCGGTAGGGTTCAGTCCTCACCTTCGAGGTCCATGATTTTATTAGGGAAGCTACAAGAAATGCCTATTGTCATTATGGTGGATAGCGGGGCTAGCCATAACTTTGTGTCTAGAAGGTTGGTTCGGGCTATGGGAATGGTTGTTACTTCAACTGGAGTTTTCGGTGTTAAATTAGGGAATGGCCATCGATCCTTCTCACAAGGTATTTGCGAGGAGATTAAATTGGAGTTGGGTGGAGAAGAGTTTAGTGTGAATGCATACGTATTTGACACAGGAGGGCCCGATTTAATCTTGGGTGTGGCATGGTTAGGGACACTAGGGGTGGTGAAGGTTGATTGGAAGAGAATGAACATGTCATTTGATCGAGAGGGGGTAGGGGTTACTCTGCAGGGAATCAATATGCATGCTTCTCCTCCTCATTCACTGCAGCAGGTTGCGAAACCTCAGGGGTTAGAAATGGATCAAGTGGACTTGGTTGAACCAGAAGCCATCATAGCCTCACGCCTGATTCAGTCTACGGGCAGCACCATTCTCCAGTGGCTTGTCCGTTTGAGAGACAAACTAGCTGAAGAAGCTACTTGGGAGGACGCAGATTACCTCAAAGGGCAGTTTCCTTCCCTTCACCTTGAGGACAAGGTGTCTAATGAGGGGGAGGGAAATGTTAGGACTCAATCCCAGCCCATAGAGCATCAGCCTAAGCCCATCCAATCCTACATTCGTAGGGGTAAGATGGGGAAAGGTAGCATGGCCACATAGGCAGGCCGTGGGGCAGTCTGTTGGGAGTTTGTT
>JANZLF010000222.1:45082300-45107124 GCA_026546835.1 Erythroxylum foetidum
TTTAATTAGGGAATTAAAGATAAATTAAAAGGAGTTTTAATTTATCTGATTCTAATTATGAATTAGAATTATAATTTATAATCATTGCCAACATATTAGGAACCTAATGGGTCACACATAAAAGGTCTATTAAGGAGAAAATGAAATTAGAATTAAGTTGGACTTAATTGAGAAGTTTTAGAAACTTTAGGATCAATATGTGATATTTGATCTTATAAGGATTTATTAATAATTATAATTAAAGTTTGACTTTAGTTGTAATTTTAATAAAATCCAAGGATATGAAAAATAAGATTTTTCATATAAAAGGAAAAATTAGAAAACAAAGGGGGCTAGCACTTCTAACAAGATTTTCCTCTCAAATTTTTGATTTGAGTTTTTCTTCGAAAAGGATCTGTGGATACCGTTAGAGGCCGGACGATTGAATGACTCGTGGAATTGACGATTTTGGAGCAGCAAGATTTTGTATCGGAAATAAGAAAAAAGGTTAGTTTAACTTTATTAATTTCTTGTTTTATGTTTCGAATTTAAATCTGTTAAAGTTGATTCTGTGGAAAATTTTATATTTATTCCGCTGCGCTTAGATTCGATCTTGCGTTAATTTTCCAACAATAGGTTCGCCATGTGCCTATATGATCGTCTTACTTACAGTTTAGAGGTATTATTCATTTTTTTAATTTATTAACTATTTCTTTGTCTAATTTAATATCACTCCTTATCGTGGTAAGTTTGGAGGGTCTTAATTTATATGAAGAAGTGTTGTTTGTTATAAAAAAAATCTTTTCTATCTATTTATTTATGAAAATTTCAAATCTTTATGAACATAAAATAGAAAACTAATTTTTCGGTTCAAATCAGTACATAAATTTTAGTTTTTAAAATAACAATTGAAATTTAAGCCCTTAATGAATTAACGATGAGAAAATTATTGTAGTCTAAAAATGTATAGCACACATTATTTTAAAATTGAAGTCTAATAATATTAGCATTGCATTAATGAGTGACGATTTGATGATAGAAAAGAAATTTTTACATAATTTTCCGGTTCATCAGTACATATATAAGTAACATGAGTAAATGTTAGATAATAATGAGTTCAATTTGTTTATAGTGATGGATGTAAGCAATTCAAGGCCCTTTTTTTTAATTTGTGGTTTTAATTGTATAAAGTTGTATCTTAAGATTTAATATTTATGAAATCCATTACCATTAATAAAATTCTTCTTTTAATGTATTCTTATCATAAAAGAAGGGGACTTCTTGATTTCAATTTGTTAACAAATTCTTTTTGCCAATTTTTTCACAATAAAATATGGCTACCCTTATGAACTTATTAAGTATCAACAAGTTGATAGGGTCCTTAAACTAACTTAACTAATGAAAAATTTGTGAGGAAGGTGCATATATTTTTTACTTGTTTATAAGTAACCCCATTTAATTCATAATGTTACTGTCATTTGCACTTAAATTAAATCTTAAAATATTGTGAAAAACACAGACGTAATATAAGAAAGTAGGGATCGTTAGTATGACAAATTCTAGTTTGTTAATTGTTACATAAGAAATATTTAATGAAATGAGAATTATGGTAATACAAATTTTTGTAGTAAAGAAAATAAATTAGATTTTGCAAATAATAAAAAATTATCAATAAGACAAACGTTCATTTACAATTGCTTTTAGTATTCAAACTACGGTTAATCATTGAAATAAGAAAATAATTAATCATATATTTGTTTTGGTGTTAAATATATATCTTTTCTTAAGAATAGCTATAGCTACTCTTAACATCTGCTAAAGAGAAACGAAAAAATAGAGATAGAAAACTAGATGTCTTTAATCTATCACTTAGGTCCTTTTATTAGCCACTTTTCCCCCGCATTTTTTTAATGTTAGGATCTTGTTATTTTGATTCGTTAGCTCTAAGAGATCATAAATCTGTTGATTGTCTTCGAGACTTAGTCAAGATAAGAGTTAAACAAATTTTTTAAAAAAATTAATTACATATTCAAATTTTAGAAGTTAGGATTTTTGCTATATATACCTATACCTAATCATCATAAACAATGCTATTAATTTTGTTCATCACTCTAGATGTACTTTATTTTGTAACTTTGTGATTTCTTTCATCTTTAGGTCTGTCAAGAATCATCTGGATATAAATAATAAAAATATTATTAAGATAGAATCAATAAACACATATAACACAAAAGAATTAAGGCTAAAACAATTATATTTAATAGTCTTATCAAATTCTCTCATACCTATATTTTGCTCATTCTTGAGTAAATCATAGTTGAAACAAAGTAGAATCACTAACATGATTCAATAAATCCATCTTTCATGAAACGGAAGACTACATATACTTTAAAGTTCATGTCATTAAAGATTGAAACAACAACACACATCATAATTAAACTTCACAACTAAATATGCATAAGGATTAACTAAGATAATCTCATTCTAAAAAATGCATGAAGTTTCGGTGATTTTCTTGGTGGTTATCACTCATATTTCTTACATTAATAATTCAATGTTTCCCTCAAGATCCTCTAATATAAATTTTCTACCATATGCTTGCTTTTACACCAAAATCTCCACCACTTATTATATTGACCCCTGAATTTTTTTTATTATTTATTTGATCAAGCATGATTAGATTTATTTTGGGGTCTTACTAGATTAATGTATGCTAGAGTTAATTAGCATATTAATGTTAATGAGATTATGTTACATAGGTGAATTGAATTAAAGTTAAAGTGATAAGCTGCATAAGGGGTATTTGGGGAGATTACTTAAGCATTAAAGTCTTAAAGCATGAGAGAAGGGGCAAAATGGACAATTGATACTCATTAAGGGTATAAGAGTAAGAGGAAAACTAGTTGTCTTGTGTTAGAAGAAGAAAAAACGAAAATTGAAGAAAGAGAAGAGAGAGAGTGTCGTGTAAGGAGAAAAGAAAGGAAAGGAAGGGACTAAGCTAGGTTTTGATTTTTTTTAACCTTCAAGAGAGGTTTTGAGAGTGATCAAGAAGGGAAAAAGGAAGAGGAAAGTTTAAGCTTCCATTAGAGCTAAAAAAATCATTGTTCGGTGAAGATTCAAGGTAAATTTATGTTTTAATATTTGGATTTTTGGAAAGTTTTAGGTTCAAAGAACTTAGGAAATCCATGGGTATAAGTTTTCTAAGGTCAATTTTATGAATATGTTTCTTTGGGTTGTCCAATTTGAGTTCCTTTTGATTTGAGATTTTTGTCAATATTGAAGAAAATCAAGAGAGGCAAGAGGAGCAAGAGTAGAGGCGTTTTGACAAGGTTTTCAAGCAAGGAAATTAAGGTGGGTGACATTTTATAATTGAGTTAGTAAGCTATTAAATGTTCTTCAAATAAATGGAATTATTTGATTTTCCAACTACCTTATAAAAATGATTTTATTGTTCTTTAAATGCTTGAGAATGTGCCACATGCTTTTTGTATGTGAATTTTGTGAATGGATTTTTGAGTTGATATGAGAATGATTACTAAATGGTTCATAATTGTGGTATATGTTGCCTTCACATGATTTGAGAAAGGGTTATTATGATTGGCATATAATTTTGGTTGTGGAATTATGAAATGATGATAGAGTTGCTTATGAATAGTTCATGCTCATGAAAGACAAGTTTTAAAAAATGTACCTATTAGGCAAACTGTTTTTAGTTCATGAATTACATGTTATGTGGGTTTGGCGTGGTCTATCCAAAAAATGTCACGTGAACATTGACCAAGTAAAGGCTTCTTCCACTTGTCCACTAGTAGTACGGAGCTCCTTTATGGACTCCCTCAAGTTTACGACTATCAAGATCATTATATAGAATTGTGTAGTTTGTCATGTTTATGGATTTACCCAAATCATTATGATGTGTTTATGTGTTTACATGTGTTGACAAGTTTGATGAATGTTTGATTTATGTGAATTGTGAATTGGTTTGACAAGTTGAAAAACATATGTTTTATAGATTTTTGTGAGAAATTGCTATGATCATGAAAGTTTCAAATGGCTTTTGCTTATTACCGTTTATAAAACTGTTATCCACGAGCGTTAAGCTCACCCCCACTCCTTTCCATCCACAGGCGATGAGCAAGATATTGAGTGATCAAGTCGAGCATCAAGGCATCACTCCAATTTGCACATTTTGCTATTTTGAAATTTGACTTTGTAAAAACAATGATTTAGTTGCATTTTGAGAAATTGTTGTTTTTGTAAAGTTTGCATTTTGAATTATGTTGTAAGGTGGTTCGAAATGCCCACTAAAGCGTTATAACACTCTTATTTTGATGTGAATGAAATACACTTACATTATGTTGTTTATGGCTTTTCAAGTTTTTACATTGCTAATTTCAAGTTTTTCATAAGGGTAAGAACTGTGTTCTAAATTCAGGAGGAAAACTGTATTGATCTAGGTAGAACTAGAATAAGTTGTCTTCAAGAAAGTTGTAGCTTATCCTCTTAGCTTTCTAAAGCTATAAAGTATGTAAATTTTGGGTATGGGAGTTATGAGATATAAACATTATAAGTGATGATGCTTCATAGGAAGTTTGAACATGACAACCATGGTGAATGATGAGAGTTTGTTTTTGTGATGAATCATTTGAGTTGAATTTTGGGAGTTTGATGCACTCAAATTGGTAATCTAATGTTTTAGGAATGTTATTGCATTAGAAGAAGTGAAATTGGGAAGATTATGAGTGATTATGATGTAAGAATGGATGTAGGAAGCATTGGAGGGGCTTTAGAGGGGTTTGGAAAACCACCATGTTCGTTAGACAGATTTTAGGTTTGTTTAATGGACCTTCTCGAGTGAAAAGAACCACTAGCCTCGCCAATGTCTATTTAACGGACTTTAGGTCCGTTAAATGGACCTTCTCGGGTAAAAAATGGTTTTCAAGCCAGTCTATGTCCGTTAAACGGACATTCACGGGACAACTACAGTAGATTGTGATTTTTGACCCTTTTAGAGGCAAAATATCGCTTTATGGTCTCATGAAAGTTGTAGATCTAGAAGTTTTCTTTCAAATGGTCCAATAATTACCTCAATCAAGATTTATAGAAAAATTTATTCTAATTCTTCCAAGATAGGTACAATATGATTGAGGATATAAATATGTTTGAATCTTTTGGCAATAACTTCTTCGTCTGACCTCCAAATGTAGTGATTATTAAAGCAATAGCTTCCTAGCACATGTATCTATCACTCAATAAAAATTGGGATCTTTTGGAGTTTATTTGAGGAATTTTTATGGAGATAAAGTGGGGGGTTGATTAGGATACCATGATTGGGGTATGAACATACTTTGGCATTTTAAGCATAACTTCTTCTATATAGTTCCAATTAAGATAGTTCTTGCTTCAAATTAAATTAGAGATGTGGAGCTACAATTGTTTTTAAGAAGTCAATTGTGATTTTGGTAACTGACTAGTGTAGGCACACCACCCTTGTGAGATGATGTTTAATAAGGGTTCTTTGAAATGACCCTACAAGGTAATACACAAGCTCAAGGTTTAGGACTTTGAATTGTTAGGCTCTGAAAATGGGGTCAACATATTATAGTATCAGAGCAAGGGTTAGGTTCCGGAAACGGTGCCCAACAACTTAGAGCATACATATGTATAAGTCAAAAGAGCTTTACTTCATATTGTAATAAGGATGAGGTTGAAGGTGAGGTTCAAAAGATAAAAAATGTTTTAAACCATAAATATTAGCAAGGCATATAAAAATGTGTAGGGAATAACATTATAATTTGGAGCCATCATATTCAATTCACTTAGGAATGTTTAATTGCATTATGTGAAGAAAATGGATTGCATATTGAGTTTTCTTACTATTGCCAGTCTTGCTTTTTCTTTTTAAATTCAATGTATTGATAAAAAATAATTTGTACCATAACACAAGGTAACAGTGACAACATAAGATTTAAGTCTCATACTTCTCAAAAACACTCATTTGATTCTCATATTCACATAATAGAAATTGAAAGAGATTTTAGTCCAAATTCCTTATTAATATTTATAGTTGAGTAAGAATGTTTAAGTGGAGAATTTGATAAGAATGTTTAAGTGGAGAATTTGACTTATAATATGGTTACAACATAAAAGAAAAAGGATATGATTCAAAGCGGCTAACTAGGGATATTAAATTGTGGTGGCTTTTTAAGCTAATAGTTTTAAAACAATGAAGGCCTTTTTCATTCTCATGCATGCATATATCAATATGGTCATGAATGGTTCTAAGCAAGTTTTAGAGAAATATCCATATATAAGTTAACACATTTTAAGGTGAATGTAGATTAATATGAATGTTTCAATCTTTTATGGCTTAAAATTTCATAGGAATTTCAGTCAGCCCATCTTCATTCAATCCCCTATCATTTGATCATCAAAGTTTATAAAAGTGCATAGCCCTAGTTCATCTAGTTATTCAACTTATTGCCACTCTTATTCTTAAATGACATAATCCTTCAGCACACACAAAATCTAATTCCTTCAAGATGCATTGAAACCATATAATGGACTATCCCAAAACTAATTAGCTAACAATTAATATAAAGTAAAGCAAAATCATATACCTAGATAACCACTAAAACAAAATAAATAAAACATAATTCTATGCAAAAAAATC
Organism: Erythroxylum foetidum; assembly: GCA_026546835.1. Taxonomy (NCBI): domain Eukaryota; kingdom Viridiplantae; phylum Streptophyta; class Magnoliopsida; order Malpighiales; family Erythroxylaceae; genus Erythroxylum; species Erythroxylum foetidum. The sequence continues at coordinate 45,088,953 of JANZLF010000222.1, forward strand.
AAGATGTAACAAAATATAACTAAAACCTCCCCCACATTTCAACCAAACATTGTCCTTAATGTTACATACAAAGTATAAAAAGAGATAAGTGAAAAGAATTCATTGAATATAAGGGAAAGATGTAAAAGGCACTTATGGAAAATGGGTAAGGAAGCGTGAGCCCTTGATCCACATAGAAAGCCATCAAATTATGCTTCATACAACTTAATTTCTTTATAATCCTATCTAAGTGGACTAGAATTCTATATGGTTACTGAGCGAAAGAAGAAGAAATGATCTATTCTTGTTGGCTATTGGCTAGTCATTATACAGTTGTCTTATTTTGTTGGAAGGTTCAAGAAGATGGAGCAGTTGGACATATTCAACTCATTTAGGAATGTTTAATTACATTATGTGAAGAAAATGGATTGCACATTAAGTTTTTTTTACTATTGACAGTCTTGGTTTTTATTTTTAATTTAATATATTAATAAAATATAATTTGATTCATAACACAAGGCAATATTGACAACATAAGATTTAAGTCTCATACTCCTAAAAAATACTCATTTGATTCTTATATTCAAATAACTAAAATTGCAACAGGTGTTTGTCCAAATTCCCTATTAACATTTATGGTTGATGATAAGTCACATTATTCGTACATGATTTTGGGATGAATTGGAACTCATTTGACTTATCTCTATATAATTTAGAGTTTTCTTTGGTTATTTCTCATACATTTCAATTTTATTGCTTAATAGGTGCAAATGGATAGATTTGAGGCAAGAGGCATAACTTTTACTGTGGATGTCAGATTAAGGTCATTCAAGCATACTTTCGAAGAGGACTTCGATTTCTACAACTTCTATGAAGACTCCGAGGAGATATTCTATCGTCTAAAGAGTCAATATTGCACATTTTTGTAGAGGCCTAGGGTATGTCCACTAAACAAACACAATGTCCGCTTAATGAACATTGACTGGCCAATTCCGCGCCAGAGACCTGAGGAAGTTCGCTTAATGGACATTGCCTGACGCATTCCACTCTAGAGACCCAAGAAGGTCCGCTTAATGGGCAATGCCTGACCCATTCCACTCCAGAGACCCGAGAAGGTCCACTAAATGGACATACTGTCCGCTTAACGAACTTTGTCGGCCCAAGGAAGATCTGCCTTTTCCTGTTTAGCAAAAAATAGGTTTCTTTGAGCCCAAGATACTATAAATACTCATTTTTAAGACCTAAAGTGGGCTGGACACTAAAAACGAGGTTACAACATTAAAAGACATCCAAAAGAGACACAAAAGGGGAGAAAAGAGGAAGGAATCAAGCATTAGAAGCAATCTTGTTTTGTGTTCTCTCTACCTTCTCTCTCTACTCTTTCTTGGATGTTGATTGTCTTTATGTATATGGATTCTGTTATCATGTTATGGAATTAAACCCCATTTAGGGTGAGGGATGTAACCTATTTGGGGGATGGATTTGTATTTTATGGATTGATTGGTATTGAATGAAAGTTTTTAGGTTATGTTTATCTTTCTTGCATTTCACTATTATCTCTATGCTTGTCACCATAGAGGCAGTCTTAGGAATCATATGATGAACTGAGAGGTAAAGTATGATTTATGCATTAGGAAGATAAACACATTAGATTTAGAGATAGAAATATCATAAACTAGTGTGATAACTTGTGGTTGCTTGTTCTTAATGAATTTGACTAGTTAGGTTTCACATTGAGATATGGTAATCAACTAGTTAGGTATTCTTATATGTCTTGAGAGAGAATTTGAGTAAAGTGGTGCAATTGTTATTATGACATATCATTCAATCAATTTCATAATTTATTGATCAATCTCTTGAATGGGTGAACCCCAAAGCCCTAAGTCTAAATCATCAAATTACCCTTGTTTGTTATTTCCAGTATTTACAATTTGTTGTCTACCTAATTCCAATCATCTTTTAAGTTTATTGTTATTTTTGTTCAAGTAATTAGGATTAATTCAGTAGTGAGTATCTTAGTCCTTGTGGGAGATGACCTTGGAATACTCGATTTGTAGATACTAAGAACGGCTCTGTGCACTTGCAGATTGTTTCGACCAGTTGAGTAAGAGTGTTTATATAACATCCCGTTTCCATACTAATAGTTAGAACCCTATATTTATATAATTAAGAAAACAACAATGAGAGTTTAAAAAATTGCATTTCATGCTCATGCATAATGTTAGCATACACAAACGTGAATATTGATTTTTGCACACTAAAATGATTGTACATAGATTCATTGACATTTTTCGAGTATAATTGATCTATAAATGTGATTATATTTGGAATTGAGAATTATGGATTATGTGTCTTAAAAATTGAGTTGGAATATATAAATAGTGAATTGGTATAAATAATGAATTGGAATATTTGGTTAAATATAAGAATTCTCTAAAAATCAAAGGGTATTTTTGGACTAGAAAAAATGTCAAGTGACAGAATAATTGGTGAATAGTGGTAGAAATAAATGTCAAATGGCAGTAGAAATTTTAATATGTGACATTAAGATTTAATGACTTATGTTATTAAAAACTAGGAGACAATTGGAATGGAAATTGGAAACAAATGGACTAGTTAATAAAAGACAGAGAGTGACAAGCGGCACACCATTTGTTTTAAAGCACGAAATTCACTAAGTGAAATACCCACATTATGGTCTTTCACTTGTCCATTTATGAAACACACTTCTTTTCTCTATCTTCTTCTTCATTTTCTTCATCTTTCTCTTCTTCACTCACGAAACTCACTCTCACTATTGGACCTCATTTTCGGAGCTCAACTCTTGTGGAATATCATAAGACTTGAGCGTGCATATTATATTGTAGGGTTGTTTCAATGAACCCTACTTAGCCAACTTCGGTTCATCTTCATTCTCTGATATCATGAGTGTTGGGCCCTAATTTCAAACTATTCTTATACTGAAATAGTACTCTGCTGCTCATTAGTCATAGGCCCAACGTCCTAAATGACATCTGAATGCACATCCCACAAGAGTGGCATGCCCACACTAGTCAAACATTAGAAACAAACTCATTTCTCCTATTTCAGAATAGATTTTGGGAAACCTCTAACTGGAATTGCAATTTGAATTCTTCAGAATATGTTTTCCTCATTGTCTTAAGTTTCTAATGACACCAAAATTATTTAATTTAGTTCAAAAATTTGAACGTTATACCCTAAACATTTTTGGGTTGTTATTAAACTGAAACTGTACATTATACTCAATTTCCATCTAGAAACTGAAAGTCTTAAAGACTTCGGGCTGTTATTAAACTGAAACTATACACTATACTCAATTTCCATCCAGAAATTGAAAGTCTTAAAAACTAAATTAAAATTCAATCTATTTAGAGGAGTTTTAGCTCTATGTGTCTAGTTTATTTAGAAATAAGAATCATCTCATTTTGAGCTCTATAGAGCAAGATATCATCCAAATACCAAAGTATGTTCAGTGAAAAATCCAGTTCATGCTCTTCCAACTGATACCCTTATTTTGATTCAATAAATCTTTTTCAAATCAATACCAAAAGCTATAAATTTTTATGGAGAGATAGATAAATGTGTTAGAAATCCATTCGTTTAAAAATTAGTTCATTTGGAGGTCGGATGATAAAGTTATGGCCAAAAGAGTGGAACATGTTCAGGTTTTTTTTTGGGTCTACGAGTCGCATCATACGGTCGCGACGCGATCACGATTTCCGCCTTCTTGTTTTTCTTCTTCCGACCTATATTGGTAAAAAGAGCATAAATTTCATTATAAATATCGGATTAAGGTTATTTAAAGACCTCTTCAAAGAAGACTGTTATACCTACAACTTCTATAAAGACCCCAAAAAGATATTTTACCTCTTAAAAGGTTAAAATTTCAAATCAATGCAGTTGTCTCGAATGTCTATCCTATGCAACATTACAAACTTCTAATGATCATATCTCTGGACTCCGATATCCAAAAACTTCATAATTTATATCAATAGAAAGATAGAAAGATAAGCTACAACTTTTAAGAAAATAACTTTGTCTAATTCAACCTAAATTAATACAGATTTTTTTCTGAAGTCAAAATATAGATTTTTCCCCTATGGAAAACTTGAAATTTGCACTGTACAAACTTGTCATGAGCATAACCATTCAATTACCAATATTATTTCATTAAACTCTCTATTTTTTACTCATTTGATTGATCACCTGTAACTAATGCTCATCATTCACACGAATCATATCTTTCTTTTTCATAATATCTCACTTATCTGTGTAACAATAATTTATGTTCAAGATTTATCATCTCAAGTTGATAAATTCAAGTATACCTAATTTCAACTCAACATCATCCACACACAATCCAGATTTCATTAACATTAAAAGATAAGCATTTTTACAAAGCTTTAATGAGCATTTCAAGCTACAATACATCAATGTCTCAAAATCCTAAAATACATAAGACACTTGAACTAATAATTCTTGAAATGAGACTAAAGCCTCATGGTTACAAAATCTAGCTTGAAATACAACATATGCAACTTTGAGTGATGCTTGGACTTTCGATTACTCGACCTCCTGCTAATCACCTGGAGACAAGAAGGAATGAGGGTGAGCTTGAAAGCTCATGGGTAATAGTTTATAATGAAAAAATAAGCAAAACTTTTGAAATGATCATTTGCCAATACAAAGTTCTAATTAAATTCATAAAAGTATCGTTCTCAAATTCATAACCAAAATTCATAAACTACAAATCATGAATGCATCAAACTTGTTAACATCTCATAAGCACATAAGCACATCAGAATGGTTTGGGTAGATCCATAAGCATGACGATCTACACATTTTCACATAATGGTCCTGTGTAGTCATAAACTTGGCGTACTATCGCAATCCCACATAGTGGTTTTGCATATATGTAAACTTGAAGGAGTCCATGAAGGAGCTCCACGCCATTAGTAGGCAGGTAGAAGAAGCCTTTAACTTGGTCAATGCGCACGTGACATATTTGAATAAATTGCACCAAACCTACATAACATGTCATTCATGAATTGTAAATCGTTTGCTCAAATGGCACATTTTGGAATTTTATTTTTCATGAACATGAGATATTTCGAAAACCTGATTTTATAAACATGTATCTTTTTAAAAAGAATCAATTTTAAAATCTTTTCATAAATCATCAACACAATTCATATATCAAACATATAACAATTCCATAATCCATTCAAGAAGCAATAAATGCAACATTTATGATGCAATTGAAATCATTAAAATTTCTTGATTCAAAGAAAATATTTAGTGGCTTATTTACTCTATTATAAACATGTACCCACCTTGAATTCCTTGTTTACAATATTTCTTACTCCAAAAATAAAATCTATCAAAACCTCATAATTCATTTAAATCATACTTAACTAGAGAAAAAAAATCCAGGGGCCAGCACTTACCCTCACCATACTGATTTTTGGTCCAGTTCTTTCACTTTGTTTCTCCAAGATTTGTTGTCTTCTCCATTTTGTCACTAAATACCTAACTCATTTCACCTTGAAAGTTGATCTTCGTGGATGTTGAAGAAGCTAGGGTTCTTGGAGACTCTTGAAGAAGCCTTGGGTAAATCAAGTAAGTAACCTATTACTCTTCACGGCTTTGATGAATGAAGCATGTTTTGATGATAGTTAAGAGTTAAATGAGCATTAAATGAGGATGAGTTCATGCAAAAACGTGAATGGAAAATGTGGGTAGAATTATGTATTTCTTTGGTGTTTTATGGGTAATAGATTATAAAATGATATAATGTTGGATTAATTGTGTAAATGGTGCTGGAAAAATGCTAGTTGTAACATTTTCCATTGATTATGCATCTGTAACTTAGCCATAACTTGTTTTGTAGATATCCAAATGAGGTGATTTTGAATTTGGATTAAATTGCGTATGGATACGTTTTTCATGAAGGCATCAAATTCAAATTTTGCCTTTAAGAGTTTCAAATTTTGACCTGAAGTTGAGTACTGGGTGTAGGAAAAAGTGCAGAAAAACTAGATACATAATGGGTTTTTGTTCTGTTTTCTTGATGAATTAATGTGAATCTCTTTGGGTGCTTTTGTGATGAAATAAAATGAGTCTAGAGCTAAAAAAGGGAGTAATATGGTATTTTGAAATGGGAAGAATTAAGGTGATAGTTATAAGTGAAATGAAAGTGAAAATGAAGTTGAATATATGTACGAAGTTGATGATGAATGTGTATATATGTGTATATTCTATTATTAGTGTTCATGATCAATCATTGGCTATAATTTGTTTATGGATGATATTACTGGACCCCGCTTCTAAAGCTCAGCATTCGGAGTCATTAACTGAAACAATACTTGCCTTCAACCATACCAAACCTGTTTCGGGACATTTAGCATAACTTTCGCTATACATATTGGATTAAGGTGTTCTTTGGACAGATCGAAAGAGAACTTCAAGATATATAACTTTCATGAAGACCTTGAGGACAAATTCTATCATTTGCTGGGTCAAAAGTGGGAACAGACGATAGGATTAGATGTACCTAGATAAACGGTGAGATGAATTGAAAAAATGGTCATAACTTTCTCTAGAGACCTTAGATTATTTGAAAGAAGACTTCAAGATCTACAAATTTCATGAAGACCTTGAAGACAAATTCTATCTTATAGAGGGTCAAATTTGGATCAAAAAATGTTCCGGTGAACATAAGTGAAACAAAAAGTCAACCTAAGATGAAGGGTGAGACGAATTGGAAAAATGGTCATAACTCTAAAAACTTAGATTAAGATGTTTTTTGGATGATTTGAAAGAGAACTTCAAGATCTACAACTTTTATGAAGACCTTGAAGACAAATTCTATCGTCTAGAGGCTCAAATTTGGACCAGAAGATGTTCTGGTCAACGTAAGACGAAACAAAAAGTCAACCTAAGACGAAGGGTAGTCAACATAAGACGAAGCAAAAGGTTAACCTAAGACGAAGCAGACGCAACTTAAGACGAAGTAGAAGGTCAAACTAAGATTAAACAAATGGTCAACTTAAGACAAAATAGAAGATCAACCTAAGACGAAGCAGAGTATACTCCTGAGTATCTCCACTCATAAAGATCATAACTTTCGACTCTGATATTCAAAAATTTCATACTATATACCATTGGAAAGCTAGAAAGATAAGCTACAACTTTTCAAAAGACAACTTTAACTAATTTAGCCTCAATTAGTCCAGTTTTTCAACTGAAATTGGCACACAATTTCTATACCTAGGAAAAACTTGGCTTTTGAAATGTACAACTACAAAGATCATGCACATACACCTTTGAACTTTTCAGTTCTAAACTTATTTGCCAAATCAAAAGAAATTCATACATAACTTTAATTACATAATTAACATTATGATTAAAAGCTTTACACATAATTCAACATACATAGGATGCTCAATGTTTAACATGCTTATAAAGCTATCCAAAAGTGATCGAACTAACTTAGTTATACAAGTTTCTACTATCTTGGAGTTTCTGATGGCTTGCAAGGATTGCTAACCTTCTTGTTCTGCACCTAAGGAGGGAATGGTGGTGTGAGTTACACAGCTCAGTGGCTAATATATATATAGCCATTTGCAATTGACCACATATTTAAGCATACGTACATGTATATCTAGCAATATGAGCCTTCTCAATTTATTCTAGAAATTTAAGCATTTGATCAATTTAACTTAAACTTATAACACACAACATAAACTTTATCCAATAAACATAAAACTCAACTATGCACCATACTTGAAAATTTAAGGATGCAATGCACAACAAATGGTTCGAGGGTCCCATAGAAATATAATGGAGAAACTAAAGTTTACCCCATGAACAAAATAAGTCCAATTTCGAAGCTCATATGTCACAAGTGGGCAGCCGAGAGAAGGCTCTTATCAACGTGCACGTGACGAACAAAATGGTTTCACTCTCGCCCAAACAAAAGCACATATTCCATTTCTCATATCCTCATACTTTTTATGCTTTATCTGCTTTTCATTTAATACAATCCGGACTAATATCAATCCAACCCATTTCATGAATAAAATGTGACCAATCAATCAATCCAACGTGCACGTGACGAACAAAATGATTCCACTCTCACTCAAACAAAAGCACATAATCGATTTCTCATATGCTCATACTTTTTATGCTTTATCTGCTTTTCATTTAACACAAAATGTTATAACCTTTTTCAAGGTATAACATAATTACAATACATCAAGCATTTCCAAACATTCACAATTATTTCAATTTCAAGCAAATCAACATACACATACATAGGCAAGAATCTGCCCAATTATACAATAACTATAAATGCATTACCCACCTAATTAGCTTGTGAAAATCCAAGTCAAGCTTGCCTTTCCCCTTGCTCTTGGGTAGGACTCCCTTGGTTTCCTAAAACAACCAAGGTTCCATTCAAAACACATTTCAATAAAATTCATAATTTTAAAAAATCAAAAAATTTCAACAAACACAAATTAAACCCAAATCTAACCTACCCATAGTCCATCTAGGTTAGAAAACCTAAGACCTAGTTTAGAAACCCTAAAATCAATTGGGTTCTCCTAATCCATCTTCTTCTAACACAAACATTTCATTCTCTACACAAATCCCTTTTCTCTTTCTCTAACTCCTTCATCATCAACACAACTCATTCCTTTAATAAAGCAAGAAGAAAAGATGATTAACGTACCTTAACAAACTTGATTTCTCTTCTTTTCTTCTTTCACCAAAACCTCTCCTCTTCTCTCTTAATTTCATTTCTCACTCTTTTTCCCCTCAATTCACGTTTTTCTCCTTTTAACAAGCAAGACAACATATTCTTTTTTCTTTTCTACCCTTAATGAGCCCAAAAAGTCCATCTTACCCCTCCTTATAAGCTTATGTTTTTTTTATGCTTAAGTGATCTACCAAAAATGTCCGTAAACATCCTTAATACATTAACACTATAACTCCACTTACCCATTCAATAAATCCTGCTAACTGTGGCATAATTATAACTCCAAAAAAAATTTAATCTATCGAAGCCTCAAAATTATTTTTAAATCATGCTTAACTTAAAGAAAAAATTTCAGGGTCCAACACTTTTAGCCCACTGTCCACACTACAATATTTCAAAGAATGATCTGGTCAACTCTTTCTATGAAGGCCTCCTTCCACATCATAAGTCCTCAATTCATGTCGTAGCAAATGGTTCGCTCAAAGAATTGAGTCCCAATGCTGCATGGGACCAACTTCAAAAGATGACTACTAATGACCCTCAATCTGAAGACAAAAGGAGGGTGTACAATACCTCTTTCGTTTCTTCCCAAGATATTCTTACTGAAATTGCTGCTTTGGGAAACAAAGTGGAGAAAAGACTCAATATTTTGGAGAATAATGTGAAGGCCAAGCAAGTTAATTCAATGGGTCATTCTCGAGCTATAATAGTCGGTTGTGAGTATTATGGGTCTATGATGCATGCCTCCAATAATTATGCTAAATATGAAGAAGGTTTTGCCCTCTACCAAAATAGGAATGGATAATATCAAAAGAAGGATCCCTACTCCAACACGTTTAATCAAGGTTGGAGAGATCACCCTAATTTTAGATGGGGTGGGGATTAAGGTAACACTCAAGGAAACTCTTCCAATCAAATGGTGTCTAATCAAGGGACATCATCTGCTTTTTCTAAAGGTGATGAATTTGCTATGATCATAAAGGGCATTGCCGGGATTAACATGAAAATACACAAACCGATGCTAAGTTGAATGCTATAGGGAATAAGCTGGACTCATATCTACAAAATGTGTTCTCTCAGGTGGAGAAAATAAAGACTAAGCATGAGAACTTGAATACTTTTGTTACTCAAATCTCCAACAACTTAAGTGAACAACAAGGAAAGAATAGTGGTTCTATACCCTCCAACACAGTGATAAATCCTAAATCTTTGAATGCAATCACACTGAGAAGTAGTTAGAAAATTGGTGCTAAGAAAGTAAAATTCAAAGAGAATGAAAAGGATGAAGAACTGTTAATGAGGATATAGAAGTTGAGTGTCCTCCTACTAACACTACTTAAGAAACCTCCCAAGCTAAGAAGAAAGCTTCTATTCAATCTGAAAGCCTACATGAAAAGAAGCTCATAAAGAAGTCTCGAAAACAACCAGTGGTGAAAAATGATGAAGAGGTAGCAACTATCATGAAGAGACCAATGGAGGAAGGATCACCTTCTGACTCCAAAGTTGATGAGGTAAACATTTGTGAATTGCCTTTTCCAAATTCTTACTTTGTTAGTAAAAAGATTGTTGACAAGAAAGACGATGAATTGTTTGAAATGTTTAGTAAACTTGAGGTGAATGTGTCATTGCTTGAATTGATTAAAAACATGCCTAAATGTGTTATATTCTTGAAAGACCTATGTACAAGTAAGAGAAAGTATAGGCGTAGTGAGAGAATCCAACTAGGGTTGAGTGTTAGTGCCTTATTTAAGCCACAGTTGCCCATTAAATGCAAAGAGTCAGGTTCTTACACTATCCCTTATACCATAGGTAGAACTACTATTTCTTATACCCTATTTGACTTAGTTCCAACAATTAATTCCATGCTAGCCTCTGTTTATAAGACCTTGGGTATTGAAACTTTGAAAGACACTAGTGTAGTGCTTGGTCTAGCTGATAGGACAGTGAGATACCCTAAAGGCATTCTAGAGGATATCTTTGTGCAAGTTAAAGGTCTTGTTTTTCCAGCTGACTTTTATGTCCTGGATATGAATAATGAGTTTCCTTCTAAGATTACCTTGATTCTAGGTAGGCCATTCCTTTTGACTGCTGAGACCATTATTAACATGAAGAAGGGCCTTATCACTATGGAAATTAGGGATCAAGAAGTGCAATTTAATCTTTCAAAAGCTATGAGCTATGGTGATGAAGATTGTTCTTACTTGGGTGTTAGTTTGATTGAATGCCATGATAATGATGTGGGAGATTTGCATGATATTGAAGTGGATGAGCCCGATTGGTATAGTATGGGTGGGAATCATCATGATGCACTTACTTGTTTATCTTTCTCCTGTTCTTCTGATTTTTATGCATGTGAGGATGACGTATCATGTGTCTATTGTTTAGAGATAGATAGTTGGCTTTCTATTCTACAAAATTTTAATGCATCCTTTTGTTTTGATATTACTGTTAATTCTGCACTTGATAGCCTTGAGGAAGGTGTGTTTCTTGATTTTGTAGGAACTGATTATAAAGAAGCTATTATACTAGCTACGAACATAGTTTCTTTTTCAAATGGTCCTGGAATATTAAAAGAGGATAGAAGTGATTATGCTACTACTCTAACCTCTTCTAATACCACTCTCACTTCTGATTTACTTTCTGTTTCTATTGATTAGGCTGACCCTAATTCTGCTATTTTCAGGTCATTTGATGGTAGCACTGAATCGAGAAATGGAGGATATATACGCCATACTGAGCTTATATCCTCTTCCCCAAGCCACATAGATGCACCACTCACACTGAATGCATTTAATATACCAAAGCTGGTTCCTTTTATTGTACAACCCCCTGATTTAGAGTTGAAACCCCTTTCCCCTAACTTGAAATATGTCTTTCTTACTGATGATTGCAAATTGCCTGTTATTATTTCCAGTTCTCTAAGTAGTTCTGAAGAAGAGAGATTAGTTTTTGTGTTGAAAAGATATAGGAGGGCTATAGGTTGGTCTTTAGGGGATATACGAGGAATTGATCCTTTGGTTTGTACACACAAGATCCTTTTGGCTAACAAGTTCAAGCCAGTTAAGCAGCCACTAAGGAGGTTGAATCTTCTTATTCATTATGTGATTAAGAAGGAGCTATCTAAGTTATTGAGTCTGGGTATCATATATGTCATATTAGACAGTGAGTGGGTAAGTCTTCTATAGGTAATACAGAAAAAGAGCGGTATCACAGTAGTGAGAAATAAGAGTGGTGAACTTATTCCATCAAGAGTTCAAAATGCTTGGAGATTATGCATAGACTATAGGAAGTTGAATGAATCAACTAGGAAGGATCATTTTCCATTACCTTTCATAGATAAAATGTTGGAAAGAATATCTAAGAAATCTCACTATTATTTCTTGGATGGCTTTTCAGGTTACTTTCAGGTATCGATTGCTCTTGCAGACCAAGATAAGGCTACTTTTACATTCCCTTTTAGTACCTACACTTATCAAAGGATGCCATTTGGGTTATGTAACGCTCTAGGCACCTTCAAAGGTGTATGATGAAGACCTTTTATGATTTATTGGAGCAAAATATGGAGGTTTTTATAGATGACTTCACGATTTATGGTAATAGCTTTGATGATTGACTGTTTAGTCTTGAACGTGTTCTTGGTAGATGTATTCAAAAGAGATTGGTTTTGAATTATAAGAAATGTCATTTTATGGTAGATAGTGGCATAGTGTTAAGTTATCACATTTCCCAAAAGGGGATTGAGGTTGATAGAGTTAAGATTGAAATCATTTCTTCACTTTCTTATCCTACTTGTCTAAAAGAATTGAGGTCTTTTTTGGGGCATACAGGGTTTTATTGGCACTTTGTAAAAGATTTTAGTACAATTGCTTTACCCCTTTCTATATTGTTGAAAAAAGATATTGATTTTAACTTTGATGATAAATGTAGGCATGCCTTCGACACTTTGAAATCCTTACTTGTTTCACCTCCTATTCTGATTGCACCTAACTAGGATTTGCCCTTTGAGCTGTCTTGTGATGCTTCTAAATTTCAGTTGCTGCTATGCTTGGTCAAAGGGAGGAAAAGTGATCTAGAGTAAGATCCCTTGAAGACACTTGACTCCGCTCAAGTGAATTATACCACTACTGGGAATGAATTTTGTGCTATAATCTTTGCTTTAGATAAGTTTAGATAGTGTTTGATAAACTCTTGAGTGGTTGTTTTTACAGATCATGCAGCGGTGCGGTACTTATTCAAGAAGCCCCAATCTAAACCAAGACAGCTAACATGGGCTTTGTTGCTGCAAGAGTTTGATATTGAAAGTAGAGACAGAGCTAGAGTAGAGAATCATGTGGCTAACCATCTTAGTTGGTTACCTGAAGGCACTGAGGGAGTTGATTCTTCTGATCTTATTGTTGATTATTTTCTTGATTCTACACATTTTGCCTTGACAGTTCAGGAGCTTTGGTACTATAATATTGTTAATTACATTGTCGTTGATCTTACGCCTCCTTCTATGTCTAAGTTTCAAGTTGATAAGCTGAAGAGGGAGGTAAGATATTATACCTGGGATGCTCCAATTCTTTGGAAGCAATGCAGCAACCAGATCATCAGATGATATGTTCCTAATAATGAGATACACTCTATCCTTACCTTTGCACATTCTTTATCTTGTGGGGGGGCATTTTAGTGCTAATAGGACTGCTAGGACTGCTAGAGGTTTGGGAGTCTAGGTAAAAAGCATGAAATGCCTCTAAGATCTACGCATTTTTGTGAAATTTTTTATCTTTGGGGCTTGAATTTTATGGGCCCCTTTCCTCAGTCATTTGAGTTTTCATATATATTACTCGCAGTAGATTATATGTCTAGGTGGGTAGAGGCAGTGCCAATTAGGAAAGATGATGCTTCTACTATTGCCAAGTTTGTAAGTGCTTATATCTTTTGTAGGTACGACATTCCAAGAGCAATTGTCAGTCACCAAGAAACACATTTCTGCAATAGGACTATCAAGTCTTTACTTGCTAAATATGGAGTTAATCACAAGGTAGCCACTCCTTACCACCCTCAAACAAATGGGTTGGTTGAAGTCTCCAATTTGAAAGTGAAGCGTATACTAGAAAAGATTATGAAACCATCCCGAAAAGATTGGAGTGAAAGGCTTTAGGAGGCATTATGGGTTTACAAGACTGCCTACAAGACCCCTATAGGCATGTCTCCCTTTCAGTTGCTTTATGGCAAGTCTTGCCATCTACCTATGGAGATCGAGCACAAATCTTATTGGGCGATCAAGACATGTAATGTAGACCTTGAATCTTCAGTTGAAAACTAGACAATGCAACTCTAAGAGCTTGAAGATATGAGACTTGAGTCTTATGATAACGCCAGAATCTACAAAGACAAGCTAAAAATGATTTATAACAAACAGATTTTAAGGAAAGAATTCCATGAAGGTGATAAAGTTCCAAAGTTCAAGGCTCAGTTAAAGTTGATGCCCGGGAAGTTCGTCACCAAATGGGAGGGCCCTTTCAAAGTTACCAAGGTGCATTCATTTAGTACGGTAGAGCTAGTGGATGAAGAAACTAGTCATGTTTCACAAGCCAATGGTCATCTGCTTAAGCATTACCATAAGGATCAGAGATCCTCCTAACCCACGGTTGTTCCCTTCCACCTTTCTTCTTTATTTTCTATTATATTGATGGTCATATCTATCTGTTGAGATAGTCTGAAAAAAGTGTGAGGGAGGGAACCTTTCTGGTAGGAAGCACTTGTAGTTGTCTATTTTGTTTAGTTTTTGATAGTTAGGTTCCCCTTGCTCTTGCCTTTCCCCTACAATTATTTTTCTTACATTGAGGCTAATGTATTGAATAAGTGTGGGGGAGGGATTGCTTTTACTGAATTGTTTGCCACTACTTGAATTGCCATTTTAGTGACTTTTCATTAGGCACTGTTTGTTTGATTGAGCTAAATTGATTGAGTTTTTCTCTTGAGAACGATTTACTGCTGTGATTGCCACCTTCTGACTTGACTTTTGCAATCCTTGGGTTTTGTTTTCAAATCCTTGTTGCTTATGCATATGAACATTGACATGTCAAGGTTTGAATTTTTTAGCCCCCATATTTTTTTCTCTAGTTAAACATGATTTAAATGAATTATGAGGTTTTGATGGATTTAATTTTTGGAGTTATTATTACGTTAATGTTAGCAAGATTATGTGACATAGGTTAATTGAATTAAAGTATTAAGGTAGTAAGATTGCATGAAGGGTATTTTTGGAAGACCACTTAAGGTTAAAAGAACCTAAGCTTATAAGAAAGGGTAAAATAGACTTTTCTGGCTCATTAAGGGTAAATAGGAGAAGATAAAAGGTGGGCTTGGATGTGAAGAAGCCAAAAAATGAAAATTAGAAGGAAAAAAGAGAGGTTTCGGTGAAATAGAGAAATGCAAAGAAGGCCAAGCTAGGTTTTGATTTTTCTTAGTCTTAAAGAGTGATTTTGAAGTTGTTCAAGAAGGAAAAAAGGAAGAGGAGGATTAAAGCTTCCATTAGAGCCAACAATTTCACTATTTGGTGAAGATTCAAAGTAGGTTTGATTATAATCTTTTGGATTTTTGAAAAGATTTTGGTTCATAAAGCTTAAGAAATGTATGAGTTTAAGAACTCTAGGATCAATTTTAGTGAATATGTCTTATGGGTTCTCCAATTTGAATCCTTATTGAATGGAAATTTTGTTTTTGATAAGAGGGAATCGAAGGAGGCAAGAGAAGCAAGAGTAGAGGCATTTTTTAGCAAAGTTTTAAGCAAGGAAATTCAAGGTAGGTTTTGTGTTTATAATTGGATAATGAGCTATTATGTTTTCTTTTTAGTTAAGAAAATAAAATAATTTTTCATTGCTTTATAATTATGGCATTTGCTACTTTTGAATGGGCTTATTTGTCAATTGTTAAAAGTCAGAGGACTTAAATGTAATTTTTTACTTCTTTGACGAGCAATATGTAATTTTATGAAGTTAAGGGATTTCATTATTATTTTCAAAAGTCTAGGGACCAAAATAAAAATAAAAGTTTTGGAGATTCCCAAATTTTGGACTTAATTGCAAATTTAGGAAAATTTTGGAGGGTAAAATGGTAATTTCACATAACCTAAGGGCAAAAAGGTAATTTCACCATATTTTGATCAAAGAAGAGTCAACATTCTAGGCCCTTATTCATTTATGGTCGTGCATCTCATTACTAAAGACTTGAAACATGTTGTTTTAATTAAAAGAAAGGAGAAGAAGAAGAACCATTTTTAGCTATCACTAAATCCTACCTTTCCTTTATTCTCTAACCCAAATCAAGGTGTTCTAAGCTAATTTGGGATCAAGGAACTCAAATCTATCATTATATTTGAGAAATTCTTAAAGTATTTTAAGAAATCAACAAAGGAAGGTTTAGGTAAGTTTTGTCTCATCTTTGTTTACATTATGATTTTGTGTTTGGTGTTAAGATATGTTGTTCTCCATGCTTGAATATACATAAAACATGGTTTCAATGAATGAAATGAGTCATAGAGAAGCCTCCTTAAGTCAAAACCAAAAATGCCCTCTCTTTGGTGAAAGTTGTGAATTGTTAAATAACTTTTCAAATTGATGATTTAAATGAATTATATGGTGTTAATTGTACATGTATAATGTGAATTGATGATAAAAAATGAAGATGTATATTAGATGAGGCTTGGTCAAAATGATGGGAGAAAGAATGGATCAATGTAATGAGTTGTATATTTATGATGAAGATGACTTAAATAAAGGGAATTGGATTGAATGGAGTGGTGAAATGTGTTGTTGTTTGGAAGTATTTTTTGTATAACAAGATAGGAGCATGAATTACTACGATAAAGTCTTGAAAATATGACTTGAAAGTCATGCACATTAGGTGTTTGGCAAAATGTCTAAGTAAACTTAACTTAGGATTTAAGGAATTGTAATGATATACATTACAAAGCGACTTTCATGTTTACTTAAAGTAAGCTTGAATCTTGCTCAAATTGATGGGTAATGGCCAAATTTTATACCTTAAAGACAGTGATATTGTGTTTTATACACTTTTATAATGATGTATAAATATGAGATATATGTTTAAGTAGTAAATACATTGCATATTTCTTTTATGTATAAAGGCTTGGGAGCTGCGAATCAAGGAGCTCGTACCGAGGATTATTGAAGCTAAAGAAGTGTACACCTTCTTTTGAAGTGAGCTGGGAAAACCATATCTCTCAAATGAGATTAGAACATCCTAAGACAGGCATGATGACTTGTATGTAAATTTTGAACCTAAGTAATGCATAGTAGAATTGAATCTCAAATGGATGGTAATATGCTTATGTATTTAAGAAAAGACATTGTTTTGAATAACACTTTGCACTTGAAGTGCAAAAGATAAATTTTATTGCATGAAATAATGTTTTAGAATTTACATATGCATAATCGAGTCATGTATGTGTTAGATCAGAAAAGTGAACTTACAAGATTTGATTAAACGGTAGCTTTCAAAAACTTTTTTAGAAATCATAACACAACGGAAGTAAGATAACCAAACCAACATGCATAGCCATACATGATACGGTATAAGAATAATAGTAAACACAAACAAGATAGATATTATTACTGATTCCTTCACTACAACTTTAACTCCTTGTTGTGCTATCCTCTCCTTCTTCTTGTATCCAACCCTAGCTTTAGCCTTGGTTTTGAATCCTTTCCTTTGTTAATCTCAATTTGATCTACCACTTGTTCTTCTTGGACAATTTGGTTAACAAAGTCCTTTAGTGGGAAAGGAGAAGAAATTTTGGAGGAGATTTTTCTTAGAAGAAAGAAGGAAACAATGAGACTTTTCTCATTTAAGGTTTCAGCCATGCATAGGTGAGAGGAGAGAGTTAGTCAAAACAATTCAAGAACCCTTTCTTACACCCTCAATTTCGGTTATGCATGAAAAGAAAGAAAAAGGAGAGCATCCAATGCATCACACCTTTTTTTTAATCAAACATAAAGAAGTCATTAAATGAGAAACTTCTCATTTGTTTTAAGATGGCTATATGAAAAGACCAATCACCTAATATGACATGTCAATTTCGATTTTTTGATGATGAAAGATGGAAGATGATCCATCTAATACACATATTTCATCTTTAATCAAATGAATGCTAAAAAGGATACATTACATGCTATCATTAAAAGATAACCATTAAACCATTAAATGGTAAGATCATAACTCTATTTAATGATGATAAAGCATGGTAAATACTGTCTTTATTTACCAATTCAATGCTAAATGAGCAGCTGCACATTCAACCATTAAAACCCAAAAATACACTTCATTTTTTAAGAATTTTGTTTTAATATAATTAATCTAATTAATTAAATTAAACCAAAGTCTAGCCCATTTCTAAATGTTCAT
>JANZLF010000222.1:45158740-45180547 GCA_026546835.1 Erythroxylum foetidum
TCTTCTTTTAACTCCTAACATACTAACTTAAGCCCATAAAGCCTAAGCCCATCTTCACTTCTTCTACTAACTTATTTATGCTATCATATTAAATTCTTCACCTAACTTCTTTAATGCTAACACATTTTAATTAATGACACCTTAACAATTGTTAATCTAACTTAATCAATTTAATCTAATCATGCTTAGTCTTAAAAAAAAATTTTGGGGCTAACATGGACACATCCATTGAAGACTGAAGAAAAGGAAGAAGTAGTACTTAAAGATGCATATGAGTGGACAAGGGCTAAAGAAGAGAGAGCGCTTGGAAATTCTCAAGCCCTGCACTCCATCTTCAGTGCAGTCAATGAAAGTTGCTTTGCTATGATATCAGCTTATGAATCGGTGAAATAAGCATAGGACACTTTGCAGATTATACATGAAGGATCGAGATCTGTGATAGCCTTAAAATTTTAGATGTTAGTTGTGAGATTTGAAATGTTGAAGATGGATGAGAGCGAAATCATTGGAGAATTCTATGAGAGACTGCGTGACATAGCAAACAAAGCATATCAACTCAGGAAGAAGTACTTTTACTCAAAACTGGTTAAGAAGACATTGAGATCGTTGTCTCTGAGGTTCATATCAAAAATTGCAGCCATCGAAAAAACCCATGATATCACTAAATTGTCTTTAGATAACTTAATTGGGATTCTTACCAACTTTGAGATGAATTTGTTGAGGGATAATCGAGAGAAGAATAAAGGATTGGCATTGCAAGCCGAGATTGGTAAAGCTGTGAATAACTTCGAAGATAAATATGATGAGAATGAAGATATGTAGTTATTGACAATAATTTTTAATAAGTGGTTAAAGAAAGTGAAGAAGAATATATCCAATTTTAGATAAAATAGTGGGAGCTCATCAAATAAGAATTTCAAACAATAAGGGAAAACTCAAAAGGGTAAAGAAAAGTGAAGCAAATTCAATATTTTGAGTATAAAGGCTTCAGACATGTGCAAGCGGAATGTGATAACACCTTGAAGAAGAGAAAAATGAAGTCCTATATAAGCACTTGAAGTAAGAATGAAATTGGAAGTGAGTATGGTAGTGAAGAAGAAGTTATGAATAGTGATGCGTTAGTTACTTTATACAACAAAAGTCCAGTTACTTGTTGTATAGTAACCAAAAAGGAAGTAACCAATGACAAAAACGTGAGTAAATTAGAAAATTTCAAGAAAAATACAAATGAATAAGCTCAAAGCTTAATCTCAGATTATGACAGTGATGACAATACTTCAGATGATAAAAGGTAAGGTATTTATGAAGCTGATGAGTTAATATATGTTGAATAGGTCCAAACATGTAAGAAAAATGAGAAATTGAAGGAGGAAAACTCTTCCATGAAGAATATCATTCAAGATCTATAGAAGAAGTTGTTGTCTACATTAGATGAGATTGGTGAAGCAAAATTGAAGTTGGTCAGTATAGAAAAAGGAATAAGAATGTTAAATAGAGGTATCGAAAAGCTAGAAAAGTTGCTAAAAATCGGTAAGACTAAAGGAGACCTTCAAAGCATTGGCTATAGAGGTGAATGTTCCAAGTTAAATGATGAGAAAATTGTTGCGACCAGATCTATCTAAGGAGAAACAAGAAAAATCAAAGGTTCATATCTATATGTGACTTTTGTGGAGTAATTAGGCATATAAGGCCGAAATGTTGCAAGTTGTTACAAAGGATGTTTCAAAGAGGTCAAAACTAAAAGTCTAGACACTCTCCATTAAATTTTCAACAGCAACCCATGTTACCGACGCACTCTTGGGTTAGAAAAGGTCAAGTACAAGCACAAAGACATAGTAAAGGAAAAATAAGAAATTGTACAGATTCACAGTTAGTTACTACTTTTGAAGAAACTATTCAGACTGGGGATAAGTCAATTGCTTCAGATGAAGAAATCAATCAGACAGTTGATGTCCGAGATAATGTGACGAGAAATAAGCCCAAGTTTGAATTTCTTGGAGGGTCATAAGGACTGTCTGCCTTACATTTTTGAAGTATAGTTTGATGTTATTTATTAGAAAAACAAAAAAGTTATCGTTTAGTCTTTCTAAGTTTTATTTATGTGTTTTTTATGGTTCAGTTGATTGATGTGTACATGAGGCTATGCTTAATGATGGGGTTTATGAATTTGATCATTCTTATGAAGATGGAAGTGAAGTGATTCTTATGTTTCTTTATTCGCTAAGATTGATCACATTAAAGGATTCTTGTTTGGACATTGTTTTGTCCTAGGGGCACATCATATTGTTTTTGGTGACTGTTCAATTTAGGGGGAGTTTTTAACGCGCCCTACAAAAGGATTGATGCCAATTTGATGGAGTTTTTGATGGGTGTTTTGTTTTGGTGTATTTTCGATATTGAGGAATTAAGAATGATAGAAATTTCGAATTCAACAAACAAGAAAAAATAAGGATACGTAAGATTTGATTTCTACGACACCTCTTAAAAACTTGTTCCAAACAATCCCAATGATCAAAATAAAACCCAGAGAAACAAACAATCAACATGCTACAATTGGGAAAGCAATTGATAAGTGAAATATGATTCGAAAGGTAACAAGAACAAAAGAATAATGTTTCTCCCTATTGAAGCCGACAGCTCTCCAACAATTCTGATCTAAAAGTTATAAAAATTTAGCCTAATGTCATATATTTATACCTAGGTTAAATAATAAAAGGTTTGGCTAAAATACATGGAAGCCCAACATAAAACAAAGTCCAAAAATTAAATAAATAAATCTGATGTGTGAAACCACTGCTGGATCCATATACTCTTAGGCTTAAGTGAATTAAATAGCCCACTCCCAATAATAAAATAAGTGGCACACTAAACACTCTTTGGGCTTAAGTGATGAAGCATTAAAATAGCCCAAGTCTTCTTGTCTTCAAGCTTCAAGTGTATCTGATCCAAGGATTTGAGTTAAATGGATTATTTTGGGCTCAATTCCATTAAACACTCCTCCAATAGGCTTGGAGCTCGCCATTCTCTCCACAAATTGGCCCACACGCACATAGAAAGCCTCCTTGAGTCTCTCGGTCCTAGCTTTGGACATAGGTCCAACTGGAATGACAAGCTCGCTCCCATCACACATGCCATCTATATGGTGATCCTTGCTCCTGCTCACATCAGTCCCTCCCTCCTCAAGAAGATTCATCCTCAAATCTGAATCTATATCAAAAAGAGAAAGCTCAGTAATATTAAAAATTGCAGAAACAGAATACTCACCTGGCATATCAATCTTGTAGTCGTTGTCATTTATCTTCTCCAACACCTGGAACGGACCATCATCCCTATGATCCAAAACAAAAACACTAGGTAAAGCATCAAGAGAGTTAGTGTCAGAAACTAAACACTCTCTGTATCTCACCACTACTAGTGTTATTTTCTTTTTAGTTACTCTCCTTAAGTCTTTTCTCTTAATGAACAAGCTCATTTTTCTCTCTTTCTTTTCTCTCTTCTTTTCTCTTTTTGAGCTCTTCTCTCCTGCACATCACACTTTCTTTTCCTCACCTATGCAGTCACTCACCATTGGGTCAAACTCATTTTTCTTTTGGGCCTCTTTTATCTCTTCATTTTTTTTGTTCTCACTACCTGAACCCTCCTCACTTTCAATTGATTTGATCTAGTTCAAGTACAATTCACGAGGTGATAAAGGTAGTAGAATGAAGTTCCTACCTTTAAACTTAAAGGAGTATCTATTAGTGTACCCATCATGTGCTACCCTATTGTCAAACTGTCAAGGCCTCTCTAATAGTAAATGTCCTGCCTCCATGGATATCACATCACACAACACCTCATCCTTATACCTCCCTACAAAAAATGGTACTAGTACCTGTCTAGTCACCTTCACATCCGCACTATCATTAAACCACTGTAAATTATATGACTCCGAATGTTTCCTACATGTCAAGCCCAATTTCTCTACTATAGTTTGACTAGCCCCATTGGTACAACTACCTCCATCTATGATCAAGTTACATACCTTTCCACCTACCAAACACCTTGAATGGAATAAGTTCTCCCTCTGATCCAGAATCTCATCTCTAACTCTAGTACTTAACACTCTCCTAACTACAAGAGCTTCTCCTATGACAGCTCTTTCCACACATTCATCATCATCACCACAAACACTATCACATAGCAAATCATCAACATCACTATCCTTAGAATCAATAACCCCATTATCCCTCATATACATCATTTTTCTATTAGGGCATTGAGAAGCAATATGGTCAGTACCCAAACATTTAAAGCATTTTATAGATGAATGTTTACTTGAAGTAGCTTGGGTGTTAAAAGTAACTTTTTGCTCAAATCCCCCGATTGGTTTCTTAGGTGCTTCCTTGAAGTCCACCCCTTATCCTAGTACTTCTCCTCCTTCTTGGGTCATTTTGAGTTCTATGAATAACTTGAACTTTCTCCACTTCTTGCTGTCACTCTAGCTTTGAGCTGTCTCTCTACCTTCATGGCCATGTTCACCATATCCTCAATATCCAATTAATGCTGTAACTCCACCACATTTGTTATCTACCTATTCAATCCACTGAAGAACCTTGCCATGGTGGCCTTGGGGTCCTCCACTATATTAGCACGGATCATAGCAATCTTCATCTCCTTGTGGTAATCCTCTACTGACGTAGACCCTTGTGCGAGTCTTTAGAGTTTTTGATGCATCTCCTTATAATGGTAAGAAGACACAAATCTCTTCCTCATGCATGCCTTCATTATTACCCAAGTATTGATGGGTCTCTCTATATTCCTCCTCCTAGAGGTCACAAGCTGATCCCACC
Source organism: Erythroxylum foetidum (assembly GCA_026546835.1). Lineage (NCBI taxonomy): Eukaryota > Viridiplantae > Streptophyta > Magnoliopsida > Malpighiales > Erythroxylaceae > Erythroxylum > Erythroxylum foetidum. The sequence goes on from JANZLF010000222.1 coordinate 45,163,570, forward strand.
ATATTAGTGCATAATCCGTAAATTCAACAGCAGCAAGTTTTACCTTCTTCTCCTCTGAGAAGTTATGGCACTCAAAGATCAAATCAACCTTCCTTTCCCACTCTAAGTATGCCTCAGCATCATTCCTCCCCTTGAACGCTGAGATTTGCATCTTGATGGATTTAAGGTCTCCATCTCGCTTGTTGAGGGGTTCTCCTCTCTGTGCTCTCCTAGGCATGCACTCTTCATAGTTCTCCTCATCCTCATCAAACTCCTCCTTTTTAGGCTCATATCGTGGTGGTTGTTTACAAGGTGGTGGTTGTTGCTGATGTACATATGCAACGCTTCCCTGAGGTTCCTCGCGTCTTCCTTGTCTGAGCTCATCCATTTGTCCCCTAACCTCATTTAAGGCTAAATTGAACTTCTCAAATTGTTGCTGTATGAATCTCAAAGTGAAAGCGATATTTGCATCTCCCCCTTAGTTGTGATCTTTACTACCTCCCTGTGACATTATAAATAAAATGATATACCTACAAAAACAAGGTTAATGATAAATAACCTCACACACTCCCTCACGTGCTTCACTCAAGAATTTGTCACTGCCCTCGTGTTTAAGTCATGGCAATGACTCCCTCAAATAAGTCCACACACTTTTGCCTTTTACCACTCAATGTTCTCTAAAATCTAAGTTACAATTAGAATCATAACTTTAACAAATCAATGTTCCTAAATGTAACTCAAATAATAAGCAATAAGCAACTCAAACCAATAACCAATAATAAGCTAACAAATTTGAAAAATTTTGAAAATTATTTTTTGAAATTTTCATATTTTTTTAGACTTTTTTCAGACTTCTTTTTGTTTCCGACTCCCTTTTTTCAGACTTTTTTTTGTTTTTTGAGATTTTTTTTTCATTTTTTGGATTTTTTCCAAACTTTTTTTTATATAAGCCGAAAGTTTTCAACAAATAATTGAAAACCCTAACTAAAATAAAAACAAGAAGAAAGATTGAAAACATAGGTCAAAAGTTAATTCACACCTGAATTGATGATACGACGATAATTGGATGGTGATGGGTGGCGATTTCTTGAATTTTGATGGAGTTGAATAAAAATTCTCCTCCAAACTAAGGCTCTGATACCAAATAACGCACATCGCGGAAGGATTGATGACAATTTGATGGGTATTTTGTTTTGGTGTGTTTTCAACCTTGAGGAATTAAGAAGGATGGAAATTTTAAATTCAACAAACAAGAAAAAATAAGGATACGCAAGATTTGATTTCTACGATACCTCTTAGAAACTTGTTCCAAACAATCTCGATGATCAAAATAAAAATCCAGAGAAGCGAACAATCGACACGTCATAATTGGGAAAGCAATTGATAAGTGAAAGATGGTTCGAAAGGTAACAAGAGCAAGAGAATAATGTTTCTCCCTATTGAAGCCGACGACTCTTAAACAATTCTGATCTAAAAGTTACAAAAATTGGACCTAATGTCACATATTTATACCTAGGTTAAATAATAAAAGGTTGGGTTAAAATATATGGACAGCCAAAATAAAACAAAGTCCAAAAATTAAATAAATAAGTCTGATGTGTGGCGCCACTGTTGGATCCATATGCTTTTGGGCTTAAGTGAATTAAATAGCCCACTCTCACTAATAAAATAAGTGGCGCACTAAACACTCCTTGAGCTTAAGTGATGAAGCATTAAAATAGCCTAAGTCTTCTTGTCTTTAAGCTCCAAATGTATCTGGTCCAAGAATTTGAGTTAAATGGATTAGTTTGGGCTCAGTTCCATTAAACTCTCCTCCAATAGGCTTGGAGCTCGCCATTCTCTCCACAAATTGGCCCACACGTGCATAAAAAGCCTCTTGAGTCTCTCGGTCCTAGCTTTAGACATAGGTCCAACTGGAATGACAAGCTCGCCCCCATCACACATGTCATCTCCATGGTGATCCTTGCTCCTGCTCACATAAGTTTTTAAGATATCTTCATGACTATTAGTCTTGTTTTTTGGCGTCTTTTTATCCCAAGAGGGCGAAATTTGGGTTATTGAATAATTGTTCATTATTATTATTTCTTTGGATGTTTCTTGAACTTGAAGGATTTAATGAATGTTCTGTGTTACTTGATGTTGGACTGAGATGGAATATTTTGACTTGAATACTTATATATATTCGATTATATGATTCAAGAGAAGTTTTTTATTTGTGACAAAAATGCCAAAAAAGGGAGATTGTTAAGACATTTATTATTCTCAATTATTCAATTTTGACATGTTAAGATATTTATTATTCTCAATTATTTAATTTTGACATTTTTTATTATTGAGTCTTCAAGGTAATGTTTAAAAATCCAAATCAGGATATGGTGTAAATAACTAACACTCCTTATTTGAGTTGGAATTTTAATATAAGAATTGCAGTAAAATTAGAAGTCTATCTTTAATTGACATTCAAGTGGATTATGTCAGATTATAGATAGAAATGGTGTTTCTTTCTGCTATAGCAAGGTAGGCTTACGTGAGTAATTTTTTGTTGGTGTCTTGATTAATTGATTGGGCATGTATGGGTACATCATAGTATGCTGTGAGATAGCTAAAGGAGTGTGGTTTTGTGCGTGATTTTCTTGTCAAAAAGATTCCTATATGCGTGACGCAACTTTTACACTTAAAACGTCAGTAACTTGGTGAAGGTTTTAGCTAGGCATTTATTTGATGTTGTGTGTGTGATCTTGCTTCTGCCATATACACATGTGATGTTTTCTGGTATGTGTTGATGGTGAATGGATGTGTATATGGTGCTGTCTTTGATCTGATTATTTGCTCTTTTGAGGGAGGCTTGTGTGTGACTTGGTCTTCATCTTAGTGTGGGTTGATATATGCTGAATAGGCATATCACATTGTTGGGTGTGCAGAAAATTAGGAGATAGTTGAAAGTGTATTCTGGTGTGCGTGAGTCATCATTTTGAAAGGTATTATCTTAGGCTAAAGGAAAGTTAGGTTGTTTGTATGGGTTGTTATATACTTGGTATCTTCATTTTGCTGTTGTGAATTAATACTAGTCTTTGTGTGAATTAGCTCATAGTTAGTGGTGACAATGTTTAGACCTGTTTCAATGGAGTTGAATCTGTAAGGGAGTTATTTTTTTGTTCTTTCTCAAGTGTTCTTATTTATGTTGAATTTTCGTTTAACTACTTAAGTTATTTATTTAGTGTTCTTTCGTTAAAAGATTGTTGAGAAAAATCCTCTGTTGAGGTTGACATAAGTCGGTTGGATTATTAGGTGTGAAATTCTTTCAAGGGTTGTAAGGACGAGGAATAATGTCAAGGATTGTAAGGACAAGGAATAATGTCAAGGGTTGAATAGTGTTGGCTTAATAAAGTATTGTATAAAACTATTATTGTTAGTGAAAGAATTAAGCTGAGTGAGGGCTCCTCAGACATAGGTAAGATATACCGAACTGTGTTAACAAATATCGGTGTTGATTTATATTTGTGCATTTTTTATTTTTAATTGTGCTAGAAACGACTGCAGTAAATCGAATGTTTTGTGAAACTACTGCACCGCTAAGATTTTTCACTTATCAAAATATGCAACTGTCATACTACTTATTTGTTCAATAGTTTTATCAATAATTTGCAGAAAAGAGGGTCTCAGAGGGCCTATATCCTTCTATCGTGCTTTCTGTTTTTGGTATCTTGCTTGGACATCAAGCACTTTTCCTATTTGGAGACACTTAATCGACCATTATATGACACAATGAGTTAAAATGTGTGTTAACTAATATATAGAACTCTCTCTTTGACCCCGCTGTTTCAAGGCGGTGCCTGTCTGTAATCTGTATTTCAGTGTCCATTATACGTGATAGTCATTTTGGTTGCCCGCATACGTGTAAGAAAACATTACCAATTCTGAATATTTCATATCCTTTTGCTTCTAAGTGCCCGATATACTTGATATCTATTTATATTTCGAAAGGAACGTAGAAGATTACAAAGATGTATAAAACCAACTCACTGGCACTGCTTATTCTGTTCTATATTTCTATTTACCTGTCAACCGAAAGAACTAAACGGCAGATTGTTGCTAAATTATAAATGGTGCTGCCGAGAATGTTGGAATGGCCGGCGCGAAGTGATTTCCCCTGGAAATGCAAGAAAACAAAAGTTTAGGCTTTTGAAAGCAGATTCATAAACGCTTCTTTTAGTAATTAATTTACATTAACAATAGCTGACAATAACTATATGATGTGATGAAGAGATTTCATTATACTCGCCACTTTAAACCTCCCATGTAACATTCATATAATAATGTTCTTTTCAGTCACAATTGCGATGAACCAAGATCCTTCAATTAGATGTGAAAATCTGTCAAAAAGTAATGAGCGATCTAGTAGAACATGAAAAACCTATATTATATTGCAAATCACTAGAATTTAGGCTAGTTGCAAAGAAGGTAGGGTTGACTTTCTTTCTATAATGGTTCAAGTTTTTGGCAGGTACAAGGGGTGAAGGATATGAAAATATGTATGCAGCACGTAAGAAATTAATCGTGCCCATAACAAATTTTTGTTAAAAGGAATTAGTATTCAAAATAAAACAAGATGGTCCTACAAAGTTTAAAATAACTTCTATTGAGTCAAACTGTGTAAACTATTCAGATATTTGAAATAAACATTAATGGAAATTTTGGAAGTAATTAATATGTATGTTTATCCAGAGAAGTAAATCATCTGTCATGCTGAACCGCACACATAATCTTATCCTGATTATACTTTGTTGTGTTTCTTTTTTGGGTCGAGCCAAAATAGGCCCTGGAACCATCCTATTTCTTTGGTTATTGGTCCTTTTCCGCTATTTCATTTGAGAAAAATATCAGAAATGTTCAAGGAATTGGTGCTGTGGTTCCAATTCCAATCGCAAAAAGCAAATGACACGATTTTTCCAAATAAGAAGAATAAAATAAAATACCCTTCACGGTAATTAAAAAGTTCCATCTCACAAGTTGCTTACTCTAAAGCAAGACATGTGGTTTCATGTCACTGTTGTAGTATCACTTTTATTTTGCCCAACCTATTTCATGTTACCTATCGTCTTGCAATGATGTAAATGATCACAAATAAAAATATTTCCAGCTTTCAACATAGCAAATTATATTTAAAAACTTTAGGGGCAGATATTCCAATAACTATTCGAATTACCTATCAAAATGTTTAGAAATATTTTGTGGTTTCGATGCAAATTATGTTACACAAATGAATATATAACCTGGATTCTAGAGTAATTAGAAACAGATCGAGACGAAGAAGGAAGATATATAATTACCGGGATATGTAATCTTTTACGCGCAGAGGAGATACGCCTTGAGACCTACTACCAAAACGTCCGTCGCCGACTCTGCCCTTCACAACACCCTTCATTCTGTCGTAATCCGCCCCAAAGTTATCCTCCGATATAGAATTCAGGGTTGGCTTCCACTCTGCTGACGCATTTGGCAATACCCTCTTCTCCGTCGTCCTCCTACATCTTCTCCCCATCAGCGAGCGTGTCTTCTCCGGCCGTCGTCGTTCCGGCTCCTGAACCTCTGTTTGCATGGAGCTGCTGCAGCTAGTCCCACAACGCATGATATCCAAAAGAAACTTCATCGTTTTGCTGCCAAGAATACGTATATCTAAAGGTATCTTTTTGATGAATATTGAAAAACTCAAAAGGGAAGAAGAAACAAGTCTACAACAAGTGTGCGAGATCAAGTGAGCCGAGACTACTGTCTCATTCTCATGTTGAACTTCTATACATTCATATGTACATATATATATATATATGTATAGAGAGAGAGAGGGGCTGATTGCGGGAGAGAGAGAAAAAGAGATAATATGTGCTAATACCAAAATGATGGTGGGGGACTCCGTGTACGTGATGGTCATCACGAAATAAACCTATAGTTGTAGGTACAATGTTATTTTTTCTTCTTCTTTTTTGGCATGTAATTGCTTGTCTGCTCTTACGAAAACGAAGAGTAGAAATATTAAATACATAGAAACACATGTCAATCATCAAAAGTTTGAATCATAGCCTTATTTTTCTTTTTCTTTTTGCCATCAAATCAAATTTTTGGTCCAGGTTTAGTATTGTGTTAAAATTCATTGAAAATCCATGTTAGCGAGATATTATTTCTTAGTTCTGATTAAAATCTTTGATTTTAAATATTATCAACTAATGGAGTTGTACCAATTTCAGGTTATGGTCTTAGGATTAGTTATTTTATATAAAGGCATGACCCTTTTTTTATATTTATCTTAACTTATGTACTTTTAGTTAATTTAAAAATTTATGTCAATTGATGTAATGCTTATGTCATCATATATAACAATTATTTCCACACTTATAAAGAGATAATAAATTTAAATGTTTAATCTTTTATATTTTAATTTAATATTGAATTTCCTAAAGTTTTTCAAAATTCTTACAAATTAAGTTAAAACGTTTTTTCTGTTAATAAGATTAATAAATAAATATTTATGTGACATTTAGTGGATACATAAAATGAGTAAAAAAAAATCTTTTACCTTATTTATATAATTTTTAAAAGGTTAATTATTAAATTAAAAATTATTAAAAAGAACTTGACATTAAATTATAATAAGAGTTTAAACAGTTTTTATTTGTTATCCCATCTTTAAATTTTGAGATGATTAACTCTTGTGATCAGGCTTTTGAGTATCTTTTTATACCGACTTATCAATCAGTACATGCTGCACTGACCAAAAACGATACTTAAGCCTTCAGTACCTTACCGATTTATTCTAAACTGCTGTTTCAATTCTATGTCGGTTAATTTTGTTGACATATTTATGTAGGATAAAATTAACTGACATAGACTTAAAACTAATTAACAAAAACAGAGGATTTGTTGATCCCAACTATAAATACCTAGTACCAATGCTTCCACTGGGTACTTGCTAGTTCAATATGTTACTGGGACTAATTTGTAAAATGAAAAAAAAAAGGACCAAATTGAAAAAAAAAAGACTTGTAACTTTAGCAGCTTCTCCCCTCACACAATCACGGCTTAGTCCTCACCTTCTTACAGGTTGTTTGGAAACACCTTAATTGAATTTAATTGCAGTATTGAATTCAATTCAGGTGTTTAGAAATACAAAAAAGGGATGAGTTGAATTCATGTATGTAATTGAAACTCATCCCTTTTACAAATTGAATTCATTCCCCCAAGCATCGAAATTGAATTCATGCAAGTAATTGACTTGTTGCTTCTTGTGTCACACACACACAAAGCAATGCTCCAACAAGAATATGGAAATTTCTCATCCATTTTTGCCTGATAAATAATATTTATATATGGTTAATAACTAGATTAATTTTTCTTTATTTTTATATTTGAAAATTGTAATTTTACATTAATTATGAAATTATTATTGTAAATTTAGATAAATATGAGATTTTTAAAAAATAAAGAATAAATCATAAAATTCTTTGATCAAATTGTATCAATTTATATATGCAGTAGGTCTTCTTCAATTTTATAATAATAATTAAAAATTTTCATATTTTTAGTCAAGGGTAAAATACTATATGAAATAATTGATTTCATTTTGATTTTGTTCCAAACAATGTAATTGTATTCAATTCCAATATTATTGGATTTGTTCCAAACAGTATAAATTGAATTCAATTCAGTTTTATTAATGTAATTTGAATCTAATTTATTAATGAATCCAATTTGTTAATGAATTTAATTCAAAGATTTCCAAACAGCTTGTTAGTCTCCCACACTCTACAATCTATAGACACTGCCATCAACCCACTGCCACATGCCTTAGATGGAAGACCACACAGAAGAGTGAAGAGAGAAGATCTAGCCACCAGCGTCTCCAGACGCAAGAACCTCCATCATCATGTTTCCAACGATCTCGGTCCTCCCCTTTATCTCCAGCTCCTCTGATCTACTTCCCCCTACATTGCTAGTCACTAGATCTGTTATCGTGCTATGCCATTGATCGCCAATTGTCGTTCCTTCCTCAAACTTCACTGCTGCCATCAACTGCCTTATTGTTGCCAGTAGTCTTAGGTTTTGTTTTTATTTTATGTGCATTGTGGAAATGACATTTATTTTCTGTTTGTTCTTCTGACTCCTCAAACTACTCTCGTATTACACCGTACTATACTAGTAAGCTCTTCATTTTTAATTCGTTCTCTCGATATCCTTAGTATGAGGGCATTGGGGTTGTGTAATTTGAAAATCGAAAGGTGAGGACATCGAAAGAGCAAACAAAAAACGAAGGAAAAAATAAAATTAAAGCGTAAGTTCGTCAGGGTTGCATAATCTACTTTAGGTCATTTTAATTAGGTGATTAAACGATGTCATTTCGTTAATTTTTATTTGTTGTGTTAACTATGATTAACATGTATTAATAGCTAAGGTTTCTGAAACATGTGGCAAGTCACGTCAGCAATCTTAACAGAAACACTAACGTCAGGTTAGAATTGAAAGTATTAAAAGTTTGAGTATTTTATTGCAACTTTTTGAAGTTCGAACTAGAATTGAAAATATTTAAAAGTTTGAGGCATTTTATTGCTATTTTTTAAAGTTCATACAATAATTGAAAAATTGACGAAAGTTTGAGGTTTTTTTAGTAATTAACCCTAAATTATAATACATGATTTGTTTCCATATAGATTATAATTATGAGAGTACAATGATTTGTTTAATTTTACAATAAATTTATTTTTGTAATGTGCAATTATGCACTACTAAAGAAAAATGTAAGATATAAGAAATTAATGTATGCTATTAATGTTCTTGTAGATGATTTTTTCATATCCCTTCTACAAATGTTCTTTTGACTTTTTAATATGTTGACATTTGAGATGTTTCCTTTATATTAATAAAGGAAGTATAATCCTACCCGAAGAGATAAAGTCAAGAATATAATGATAAGAGACAAATTAAAGGTAGCTAGTATTCATGAAAAATTGAGAGAGATAAGGCTTAGGTGGTTTAGATATGTTACAAGGAGACATTCTGATGGTCCAGTGAGGATATGCAAGAAACTAATACTTAGATATTGTAAAAGGAAAAAAAATGAAGGCCTAAGAAGAACTGGAGAGAAGTGATCAACAATGATAGGACTCTGATGAAACTTACCAAAGACATGGATCGCAATAAAAAACTTTGACCTATTAGGATATGGATAAAAGATCTTTCTTAACGAGGTCATTCTCATTTTTATGGGCATTTTTAGACTTTTTCCTTTGAGTTTTTTTTGGTTGAATATTTAGTACTTACTTCCTAGTAAATTAGCGTAATTGGTTTCTTACTTAACCTAATTACTTTTTTGACATGGCTAGTTTGAGTTCCTCTTGTCTTTTTATGATTTTTGTAATTATTTAATTAATTTATGTGTTATTGTTAATTTTACCATATTCTATATGTACAATATTTTGTATTGCATTACCTATTTGTATATTTTTGTTTATACATATTCATTTATATTTTTGTATTATATGTATTTTGTATTATATATGGTTCTAACAAAAATAACTTCTATATCAGGTACGGCTAATGTTGCATACTATTGATTTTTTTCAGACTCTACGTTTTAGCATAACATTTTCAACATATATATATATATATATATATATATACTAGCAAATTTTGAATTTATTGGATAAAACATGCTTAAGCCTCAAATTTTCTTAAGAAATCATTTATATAAGTTCATGAAGTTCACTTGCATGTCGAATTTTCTCAAGGAATCATCTATATTAGTTCATGAAGTTCATTTATACATATATATTGTAAGATTTTTGAGAAGTTGGTGTTGCTCTATTTCTTCTCATTATTTTACATATCACTTATTCTACATTTTTCATGTCATTAATAATTGGTAATAAGTATCCTTGGAATATTGACTTTGAATATAAGATGTATACATCTGCTTAGAGTTTAAGTTGTAAGTATGCTTTTAGAATCTAAGATATGCTTATGTGTTTATTTTGAGTTCAATAATACCTATCTTGTGATAGTAGTCGATAATGCGGTTAAATTGGAAGAACTCTTTAGTTTGATATGAAGTTATTAATTTAATTTTGACATATATGTTTATTTATTTTTACAAATAAATAAATGAAAGTTCAAGTACTCATAATATTTCAACTATTTAAGAACAATTCAATGATCCAACTGAGACTCTTACTAGATTGGTTCTTGGACTGAAGAATCACACCATTTTTTAATGTCACTTTGCTTCTAGTGTTTGGAAAAAGATTTAAGATATTATCAATGGGGCCTTAGCTGTAATTCATTCTCAAGAACTATTTAATGGCTAATGGATAATTTTTGTATTTATAAGAACACTTTGGAGAATTATTTTATTGCTTTGGGGACTTGTATCCATTGGAAATGGAATGAAATAAATAATAGGAGATCTAAGAACAAATTTGCTACTGTGAAAGAGACAACGCCTGTGAACCTACAAACCATTAAGGAGACCTTTTTCTTAAGAAAAAAAGTCAATTCACTCCATGAAAGCTTAAGTTGCTACCCTCTTGATTGATTGTATTTTTGATATTTTAGTAGTGAGATTACTCAAATCTCCTTACTAGTATATGGAATTTTCCTAATGGACTGTTTGTAATCTTCTTTATTGTCCTTTTAATACATTCCTTTATTTTTTAAAAAAAAATTGGACAGATGAGGAAATTAAAAGATAAAAAAAAAGCATTTAGCTGGGATCAAAGGTAATGTTAAGCCTTATAAGAAAGTGAATCATAACGTAAAATGACAAATGAAAACATTATTTGAAGAGTATCAATATGAGAAAGATAAAAGACAAAGATTGAATTATGAAATTGGTAGTGAAAGTTCTTTTTTCCAATGGTCAGGATAATAAATGAGGATATTGAAAGTGGTTTTTAACCCAACAAGAAGGGAATGTTATACCTTATGTAAGGAAAAGAAGAAGACACGTTTCTAACTTTTTTTATACCTCAAACAATTCCTAGAGCTTAGCCTTCAATATGTAGTGCCTTACAATTTAAAGAAGTGACTCTTAATATGGACATAACAATAGTTAGATGGCGATATGATTTAGATATATCATTCAATATTGTTTAGTCTTATCATTACTAGTCGATGATGGATATTACTGCCTCTTATTGTCTAAGATATAAAGCTCATTCAATTGTTGACTATAGAGATAAAATTCTGAGAAGCTCTATTAGTAAAATAAACAGTTATTTGGATGAGGGAAGAATGATTTAGGTAACTTATCAGTGTTCGATTATGTGTGATGCTTAGACAAATAAAAGACAAGAGTTTATTATCAAATTTTTAGTTTATTCTACTAAGGGGGCAAAGTTTTTGAAGTCTATTGATACATCTAACCTTATTAGAAATGTTGATACTTTATTTTAGATATTTATTGAAGTTGTTAATGAAGTTGGGCTATAAAACAATGTTAAGTTTATTACTGACAATGATTGTACTTACAAAACAGCTATGAAAAGATTATAGAGTAGGTGTAATTCTTTTTGTTGAACTCCTTGTGCTTCACATTCCATTGACATGATGTTGAAAAATATAAAAGATGCTAGATAGTTTCCTATCCTTAATGAAATTGTGTAAAAAGAAGAAAAAGTGACTAAGTTCATCTATAATTGTGGACAAGTCCTAAATTTGATGAGAAAGGATTTTACCAATAGTAAAAATTTGTTTCATCCTATTATTACATAATTTGTGACTAATTTCTAATCATTTTAGTGTTTGTTCTGATGAAAAAGGAGTTAATACAAATGTTTATAAGTGATAGGCGAGGCGTATCTCAGTATGCTAGGTTTAATGTTGGAGTGGAGTTTTGAAGAATTATACTTAAAGAACATGACTTTTTTGTTGTTGTAATGTCAACTTGTAATCATAGTTTGTAAGCCTTAAGTGAGAGTATTTCATCTAGCTAATAATGATGAGAAGACATCAATGAGTTATTTTTATGATGTCACAGGGAGGACGAAGGAAGCAATCAAAGCTAATATGAAAAATAATTTTTCTTTGTACATATCTTATTTTGTAGTAATTAATGAGAGATATAAAAGATAACTTTACTCTCTATTATTTGTAGCTGGTGTTTTTTTGAATCCTAATGTTTATTTTAGACTAAGTTTTACAAACAAAGTTGAAATTAATAGGAGAATGCTATTAACTATTACAATAATTATTGCTCATGCGATAATGCAAAATCTCCTAAGCTCATAAATGAAGGTCTATAAGGGTGCATCTGGTGATTTTGGAATGCTCAATACTATTCTTCAAAGAGATGAACTTAATCTAGGTATTTTTTCACTTTTGTTACTTTTTGGAAATTAATCATCAATTAGTTTTGTTTATAAGATTACTTTTATTATCTTATAGTTGCTTGATGAGACCAATTTGAAAATAATGTTTTAGATATGAAAAGATTTGTAATTCAAATTCTGAGTCAATATGTGAGTATAATATGATATAAAAGAAAGTAGAGCACATTTGAATTCATTCATTCCATGAAAAGGAATAAATTAAAACACAAAAGATTGAACACCTTAGTCTTTATTTGATACGATTTAAAACTTCAAGAAAAATATGATATTATCATTATTAAGTTGAATATAATTTCGTTTCGTTTCTTAATAATTTAGTTTTATTTGTTTACTTGGACTTTTAATAGAACAATTAGTTATGTTGATCTAATTTATCTTAACCATATCAATCTTTTAGCATATTGAGTTTCTTAGAAACCTAATTTAATATATGAAATGACTTGGAAGATACTTTTAGATGAAAAAATATTGACATGTTATTTGGTACAATGACTTTATATGATAGTGGTGATAAGACTATTCGTTATGATGAGAATCTTCTACCAAATGAGAATTAAGGTTAACGTAATTTGAGCGAATATTCGATTGAATGAAGTTTCAGTTTTTTTCATTTCTTTTCTTCTTTTAATTTCACTTATATTTGTTGCTTATGTTAAATTATATATATGTAACATAAATATAAAACTTTTAATTGTAAATATTTTTGCTCCAGGTTTCACTTCTAATTAGTTGTATTCTTCGACATGGACTTTTATTATAATATTATATAGTCATGGACCTTTATTATTCATTTTGATTAATATTTTGATGTAATTATTTTTTATTATATGATAAAATAATAACATTTTAAGTATTTTATATTATCCTTAGTTTTACATGTGTATTATAATTAAACAATCTTTTTTATATTAGTTTTGAGTATTGTTCACATGTGAAATATATTAAAAGTAATATTAATAGAAATAGATAGATTTTTGTTATTTTAAATTTATATTATTATGAGTTTTAGAGACATGGTTGATAAAAAAATATAAATTATATAACATAATATATTAGGGAACTATTTTACAATTTTAAAAACTTTTAAGAACTATGTATAATTTTTAAATTTATTCAAAATAGTACCCTACATTGACCAATACTTGCATACTATCTTATCGGAACTAAATCTAATATTAGTTTCAATATAGCGTTCATAATATTGTTTGCGATAAAATTATTGCATAATCATATTTAAAATAATGTAAGATTGTAGTATTATTATTTTATTTTTATATATTTTTTCACACAACATTTTATCTCTGGGTTAAATTCATATTAGCGCTTCAACGGGTAACCTCAAGCTTTGGACAAAGTCTAATAAAGTTGTATTTAAGACCAATGATATTAAATGGTTATTTTTAATAAAATTAAACAGCTCTGCACAATGTCTATTCAAAGAAGGTATAATTGGTGATAAGATGGGGAAAGAGATTTTGGGTTTGTTAGTAATGTTATCTTTAAGAGACGGCCGGTGATGCTGTCATCTTGTAAAAAGTACAGTGGAGTTATAAACATTGTGTGAACAGTAAACACAGAAAACTTTGGCTCACTGAATTCTACTCCATTCTTCTTTAATTATTTAATTCATTGATGACAAAATGAAATAATGTGAAATTTATAAAAAGTTTTACATCGGAGTTCAAATTTTCTGTTTTGTTTTTGAAATAGAAAAATTTATAGTCTTTAAATGCACATTGAGTAAATTTTTAGATTGATGCAATAATCTGTAAATTATATTAATCAGATACTCCATTCTAAACAAGTTCTATACAACAGGTTCAATATAAAAAACATAAATAAGAAAAATTTAACACAAGATTTTTTTGACCCTGCCCTTCATTCAAATGTTCTTATATACTACTTAATTACTAGGCCTGATTCACGCCTATTGCTGTCTTCTTCTATTGATACAAAGTCTGTTTCATTAGAATCTAAGTAGGTCTTCTTCTCCTCCTGACGTGTTTTGATAGCGGACAATTTATGTTTTCCAAATGCATGTTTAATCAATAAGAAAGGCTAGCAACATGTATAGGCATCCAAGCTTCTAACAAATTCTTCTGCAACAGTTAATATGTTTGAATAAATCTAATTGTTAGAATATATATTATATATTCTTTATTTGATTTTGGCATTTTTTTTATTTGGACATGAGAATTAATTATGTTTGAAGATATGCCTAAATTGGTGGCTGCGTTTTGGAAGGTGTTTGGGATTTGTTTTGGAAAGATAATCCTGATAAGCATGATTTTTTTGAATTGATCTTTATCTAATATTATCCTTATTTGAATATGATAAGAAAACAAAAACCTAGCAATATGCGTGTTGCTAAAAAGTTTTTGGAAGGTCACTTGCATAGGATGAAGGGTGTGTGGGCTGCGCATATGTGATGCTGATTTTTTTAGAACAGAATTGCTAGTTGTTGTGGATTTTTGCTGCTGCTCTAATTTCCTTTGATCCTCCATTTTGAGCTGCGTTTGTAGGGGTCTTGGAGCAGTTGTTTTTGGTGACTGTTATTCCTTATAAGTAGTCCACAAATTGTGCAAAGTTGCTGAATTTTCTGGGTCCTTGAAGTGGTCTGTGAGTTGTGCATCTAAAGATGATTTTGGTTGTTGATGGTTGCATGGTGAATATGTGCAGTGGCTTGTTCATTTCTGTGGCAAACTTCTGATCTGGAAGTTTTATTTTTACTGGTTTTATTTGTTCTTTCAGTTGAGTAAAAATAGTTAGAAAAATCCTCTGTTGAGGTTAGTACGAGACGGTTGTACTATTGGGTGTGAATAGTACGAGACTATTGGGTGTGAATTCTTTCACGGGAAGTGAGGTTGAGAGATAGTGCTAAGGGTTGAGTGGTGTCGGCTCAGTAAAGCCTTGGGTAAAACTATTGTACTTCGGTGAAAGTGATTAAGCTGGGTGAGGGCCCCGCAGACGTAGGCAAGGTGTGCCGAACTGCGTTACCAAATTTCTGGTGTTGATTTATTTTTTATTCTTTTTATTTTTCTGATTTTATTTACTTGCTAGGGACAAATCGGAAAGTTTGCGAAACTATTTAACCCCCTTCGGTTTTTACACTAATAATTCAATCTAGTTCCGAACGATTAAAATTAGAAGAATGAATCAAGTTAGGAAGTGATAAATCCAATCGTTACCAAACCAATATTTGTCCTTGATATTCCTCGTCTGTATTTTTGGAGAAATGGAATGTGTTTTTGTTATAGAACCCATACCATATGTATATCTTCGATCTTGACGCCATCGATGTAATCTCCGAAAGTGTGTGCAAAACTAGCTTCGACTATTCCTTCTTACAATGTTTAAAAATTACCATAAATGATCTCTAGTAGTTATCCAAATGTAATTGTGAACCCAAAGAGATTTTGCAGAGGTCCTGAAACAGGGGGTGAATTTGCTCCGAGTGAGGGGTATAACGGTGATGTTAAGTTCATCTGCACCACACAGCAACTATCCATTTAAGCTTCTTCCATATTCTTTCTTCTTCTTCTTTTTGTCTTTTAATGTTTGCTTTCGAAATTTGTTTCTCGAAATCAAAGTTCCAGAGAAAGCAACAGATCAAGAAACCCTAAACCCTACAAAAAATTGACCAGACCAAGAACACCTATGCAAAATTTTGGTGGACAGTGTATAGTTACTCGCAAAGGGGGTTTACTTTTGTCACCATGGAATCAACACTTGTCATAAATGGACGACTCCATTGGAGCATCCACTGTTAAGTTACTTTCAGAAGTCATAAATATGGTGGTTTTGCTTCATTGCAAGGCAATTGAATAAGTGTTGGTTGGCCAACTTGGACGAATAGCATCCATGGCATTAAATGGTTTAAAGGGCCAGCTCAGCGCAACTTGTATATTGATTGAGTGAATTGGTCAGAACTCCCTGACACTGCCACACTTACATTTAGTCTTTACTCTTGAGAGGGAACTAATGAGGTGCACAGAATTGCAGATATGAAAGTTGTCACAATCAGAAAAGCATAAGGCCAGGGATTGGATTGGATTCGGTTGGAAGAGCATTCGTGGCGTTATGACTATGCTTTCGGTAATGTATATACACTACCAAATTTTATCACCACAGCGACTGCGGAAGAGAACGACAAAAGACATCGTCCCTGAATTGTGGCCCAATGGGCTACTTAAAAGACATGGAAAGAGGAGAAGATCTGTAAATTCTTAGTTGGATATTGTTAAGATATATAGTATATATTTTATTATTTAATTTTAGTATTTTTTAATAATTAAATATCTAAAATAATATTGAGTTCAAAATTCAAATCCATGTTAATTAAATTTAATTGGGTAATAACAACTGACTTTTGGTGTAACTAATGTTATGAATACCGTATCGGGTTCGGTACCGGATTGAGCTCTGGAACGGAGCTGTACCGGTACCGGTTGGTATCGGATATCGTTTCGGAGAATTTTTAAAATTTATGAAATAGTCCCTAAAATTTTTAAAAATTACAAAATAGTTCATATTGGTATATTATACAGTTGTACTGTATACTTTACTAATTTACTGTTTACATCAACCATGTTTTTAAAAATCTTAATAATAAATAATAATGACAA
>JANZLF010000222.1:45227947-45240103 GCA_026546835.1 Erythroxylum foetidum
GTTTTGAAGTTTAAATGTACCTTGTATACGTTTTCAAAGAATGTATAATTGTGTGGTTAAACTTGACAAAAGAAAGAGTAAAGTTGGATTATTTTAGGTTTTGGAAACAAATAGAATCCTAGGAGTGTGCTACTACCTTTGATTTTAAGTATATTGGGTTTGAGCTGTGTTATGGAAGTTGGAAGAATGAGTTTTTATGCTGGTTGTTGAGTTGGATTGAGGATTTTGGCTAGAGCATTTGTAGGGGAAGTGCTGTCCAATTTTTCCCAAATTGGACAGCAACTTGTTTTGGGTTTTAGAGTATTTTAAAGTGAGATTTTCAGTGAGATGCCTCTTGAAGATTGTAGTGCATTATTAGAGCTTTCCAATGACATAAAGTTTGTCACATTCGGATTTAAAATGAAAAAGTTATGAGAAGTGAAAGGTTTCAGCTACTGTTGATGGA
Organism: Erythroxylum foetidum; assembly: GCA_026546835.1. Lineage (NCBI taxonomy): Eukaryota > Viridiplantae > Streptophyta > Magnoliopsida > Malpighiales > Erythroxylaceae > Erythroxylum > Erythroxylum foetidum. The sequence continues at coordinate 45,228,393 of JANZLF010000222.1, forward strand.
AGTTAAAATTTTGCAGAACCTTTGGAGGGCTTTTTCACCCTCTTAGAGACAGTTTTGATTTTTGCTTTCTACATGAAAAATATAGATTGTTCTTTTATCTTTAAAATGAGGTATGATTTGTGATTATTAGAGTTAGGAATAAAAAGTTATGGGGTTTGGAAGTTGACAGTTACTGTTTATTTAGGTAAATTCACTGTTCCATTGATTTTTTTTTATAGGCTGAAACTTTGAGTGTGTTTTTACCCTCTTTAATGATTGAATTGATTTTTGCTTCCTTTTGAAACTTGTAGGTCATCTTCTTATCTTTCCAACGAGGTAAAATGTATCATTTTTTGACTTGTGTGCTAAAAGATATAAATTTTCCAATTCTTGGTAGTATGTAGGGAAATTGACATTTTTAATAGCAGCAACTTTGAAGCAATTTATGACCCTCTTAATGGCTAGATTAGTTTTTAAATCCTTCTTGGAAGTTGTAGAGCTTCCTTTTATCTTTCCATTGACACTAAATTTACAAAATTTCAATTTCAGGATGAAAAGTTAGACCTATTCAAAGTTAGAGGGTTATTTCAGATTTTCTATAAAAAAAAATTTAAGAGATGTTCCTCGCATTCAGCAGTAGAGTGCGAGGCAGAGTGCGACACTGTTATGTATTTAATTTTTGTTAATTTTAATTTTTGATTTTTCAAAAATGATAAATAAAGCCATTTTTCTTATTTTCTTTGTCTTTCCTCCGTTTGACCTCCAATTTTCCCGATTTTCGACCCATTACGTTTCTAAAAAATTTTTATACCCCTTTTTAGAAAAATGAGAGTGTCAGGTTTTGGTCGGACTTTACGGATGTTATTAAAGAGAGTTAATTATGTGACGGTTTTGAATGTAATTTTGTTTTCGGGCGATTTTATGAGCTATAGAGATCCGAGTGAGGCAATTTCTGATTCTAATTGATCGAGAGATATGGAATTTCATTTTAGCTTAGGAATCGAATCTATTTATGGGCCCTAAGCAAATCAATTTTATTGGGTGAATTTATCAAGTTTTGTTCGGATGACATTAAATTAAGTCCGATTTGCGGTTTCCTTAGTGGTGAGGAATCCCTCCCTCGTGAGATGCGAGTCCAGATGTCACCTAGGACTTCGAGCATGCGACTCACCGGGGAGGGGTTCCAACATAAAATTATAAAAATTACATTAAAAATATAAATAGAACTAAACGAACTTAAGTTCATAGGAATTTTGTTCAAATAAGAAAATTTCCAACTCCTTGTTATGAACATAACAAACAACAATAATGTTAATGGCATTACAAATCCGAATCCTATCGAAACTATTATGTTGGGATTTAAGTAGTAGATTAAAGAATAATTGTACGGTATAAGGAATGCCTATAGCCAGGGACGATACCACAATGTGCAATAAGGAAATATAAACTAAGGGAACTTGCTGGAAGAAGAATCATGTAGCAAAACCATAAAAGTTTAGGAAAAGTAAACCACGTGTATGATGTACATCATCAACCTCACACGATATGGAAATATCAGTGTTAGATAATGGAGAAAACAAAAAGAAAAAAGCACTCACAGGACGGAAATTTTGGGTAGGATGCAAATCATCTATATGTAAGGAGGAACAAGGTACTCTAGTTACAACTATGGAAGCTCCTGGGCTAAAACATATTTTGTAAAATGAAGAGGGACAGTAAGAAGAAGGAAAGGATGGAAGGAGATTCGGGAAGTAAAAATGAAGGGATATAGGAGCGCAATGTGCAGTTTGAATTACTGGACACTTGTCTTAGAGTGGGTCCCAAGGTCATTTTATAAGTTGAGTAAATTTCAGAGTCCCTTACAAAGCTCCAGGCATCGATGATCTTCATGCTTGTTTCTATCAAAGTCAGTGGGAGATTATCGAAAAATCTTTATGTGATTTTGTCCAACAAATTTTTAGACTTGGTATTTGGACTACTGAGATTAATTGCACCCTTCTGTCTTTGATCCCAAAGGTGGAGAAACCTGAAACTATGTCTCAATTTAGACCAATTGGACTTTGTAATGTGTCTTATAAAATTATTACGAAGATCATAGTCAACAGACTCAAGCCGTTTCTTCCTCAGCTAGTTGCCCCCACCCAAAGTAGCTTTGTGCCAAGACGTCTTATAACCAGCAATATTATTATTGCCCAAGAGGTGATACATTATATGCGTCGAAGGAGAGGCAACATAGGTTGGATGGCTATTAAGGTAGACCTTGAAAAGGCGTATGATCGTCTGCGGTGGGACTTTATTCTGGATACTTTAGTGGATCTCCATTTACCTGGTAGCTTGATTTCACCAATCATGAAATGTATTACCACTACTAGTATGCAAATTCTATGGAATGGCGAGACTTCAGATATGTTCTTTCCATCCCGAGGTATTCGCCAAGGAGACCCCCTCTCAGCCTACATATTTGTGCTTTGTTTAGAGCACCTTGGTCATCTTATTGGACATGAGATTGCGGCTGGAACTTGGAATCCTATCAGACTACGTGATGGTCCACTCCTTTCCCATTTATTTTTTGCTGACGACTTGCTTTTGTTTGCTGAAGCTAATATGTCTCAGGTCAATATTATCAAGAAGTGCCTCGATATTTTCTGTATTAACTCAGGGCAGCAGGTTAACAAAGAGAAGACTCGAGTTTTCTTCTCCCCTAATGTGACTCGTTCTTTATCCAAGCGCATCCAAAGGGGGCTAGAATTTCGAAGCACCACTGATCTTGGTAAATACCTTGGTGTCCCTCTGCTCCACAGCAACGCCTGAGTGGTTGGAAGGTAGATAAGCTTTCTCTTGCAGGGAGAATTACACTTAATCGGTGTTATCTGCCATTCCTACGTATACAATGCAAACGGCTAAGCTACCAGCACCTATTTGCCATGAGATAGACAAGAATTGTCGTCGCTTTATTTGGGTCGCAACAGCTGACACGAGGAAAATCTCTTTGGTTAAATGGGCTGCTGTTTGTGAGCCTAAATCTCGGGGTGGTCTTGGTATCAGGAATACTTGCATTAGTAATGAGGCTCTTCTTATAAAGCTAGGTCGGCATCTTCTAACTAAGGATGAGGATCTGTGGGTGCGGGTTCTCCAACATAAGTATAATCTTGATTTCTCCACTGTGCCGATGTCTCTACCACGACGAAACGGTTCTGCACTTTGGAGGGGAATTTGTGATACATGGCCTTCGGTTATTGAAGGAATTAAGTGGCAAATTGGAGATGGTTTGTCAGCTAAATTCTGGAGTGATTATTGGCTTACGGTTAATGTTAGATTGCTTGACGTTGTTGTGTCTCTAGTTCCAAAGCACATGCATTCTGCTCCCGTTGCAGCTTTTGTAATTGATACAGGAGGTTGGCTCTGGGATTTATTTCATCATATTCTCCCTCCTTCGGTCTGCCTTACCATTGCCCGGATTCATCCTCATTCACTTCATCTTGGTAAGGAAAAAATTGTGTGGGGTCATGAGCGTAATGGCAAATTCTCTTCCTCCTCAGCTTACCGGAGGTTGCATATGTCTAGATCATCTTCAAATCAAGATACGTTGTTGTCTATGGTGTGGCGTTGGGATGGTCCTCAAAGGATTCGTGCTTTTATGTGGCTAGTAGTTTATGATGCTTTGCTTACCAATTGGAAACGTTATTCTCGTCACCTTGCTAGTGACCCTAATTGTGCTAGATGTGGTGCTAGTATTGAATCAGCATTGCACGTTCTTAAAGATTGCCTACATGCTCGTCAGATATGGGAGAAATGCCATACATCCAGATTTATATCAGATTTTTATCATCTTAACCTTTTGGATCGGCTTAAACAGAATCTATGTTGTGATTTGGAATTTTTTGAACATCTCCATGGCCTCTTTGGTTTGGCACGACCTGTTGGCCCTTATGGCAGTGGTGTAATAAATTCATTTTTGATCCAGACTCTTTGCCTTCTGAAGATCCTTTCTTTATTGTTTGACGACGGGTTAGGGAGTTCCAGCATGCACTTCTGAGTACTCAAGCTCTTTAAGGTTGTCCAGCAAGAGAGGAATGATTAGTGGCTTGGCTACCCCCACCATTAGGATGGGTAGAAGTCAACTCGGATGGTGCTTATCGTTCTTCACTTCATCGAGCTATAGCAGGCAGAGTGGTTAGAGACTGGGTGGGCAATTGGATCAATAGATTTGTTTACAATATTGGGATCTGTTCAGTCATTTCCGTTGAGCTTTGGGGTATTCTTCAAGGACTCCAACTTGTTTGGAATGATGGATATCGTAACGTGGTGGTGGAGTCTGACTCAAACTTAGCAGTTAATGCTCTCACAGGAAAGTCTTCTAGGGATGACATGGATTAGCAACTTTTGTCTGGCATTCGGTTACTTTTGGACAGATCTTGGGTTGTGCGCGTCATTCACATTTATAGGGAGGGAAACCGTTGTGCTGATTGGCTGGCCAATCACGCTTTTCAGTTGGATACTGGGATTCATTATTTCTCGACGCCTCCTTGGAGTTGTTCTACCATTTGTATGGAGGATATTTGTGGGGTCTCTTTTCTGCGAATGTGTCCTATCTAATTGTTTTTAGGGCTTTGCCCTCCTTTTTCATAAAAAAAAGGATTATATACAAGTTACATAGAGAAAAAGGTTAAAAGACAAGCAAGTTCTTTTCACATTTGATCTGGATTTGATCCCAGTCTGGGCATAACAATCGCAACACTGTGGACAACTAAATATTTTGGGAATATTTTTAGTTTATACACCAAATTACAGCGCACGATACATAGAGACTTAGCGTTCTTGGCCTTATGGACAACCCTAATTATATAATTAACCCAGTTAATTTTCTTCGACAGGCCAAGGATGTGGTCCCTGATGACAAGTTTCCTTAATTAGAAAATGTTCGTGATTGTACTGACATGGAGACATTTTATCCCATGGAACGATCATAGGATCGTTAATTCAGGATCCTGATTTAAGGAGGTATTTTTATTTGCTAATTATACTAATTAAGTAATATCAGTGTACGTGGTCAGAAGTGAGGTTAATTAATTTGTTAAGGGAGATTTATATCAATGCAGATATAGCTAACCAATGGATAATCACATGCCAACTCTTTCTAATATTATTTATAAAATGTTTTTTTTTGTGCAAAGATATGGAGTCAAGTTTTTAGTTATTTAGCATTCAAAACATTATTTGGAGTTTGTCTTCCAACTTCCAATTTATAAATGATCATATATATGTATGATGCTTATGTTTAGGTGTAAACTAATCGGGGATGAAGTTTTAAGTGGACTGATTATCTTTCCTATGCACTAGATGGCGTCTAAATCATATAGCGGATTAGTAATCTTTTTTCTTTCCAATTGAAGTTGCTAAATATTCAGTTTGCCGAGTTTTTTTTCATGGTCTAACGTATAGATTATACGCAGTCCTTAATGATGACCAGAATATATCACCGGCTCAAACGTTAGATTCCATCAGTTTGTATATAAATTGTTTTTGGATACGTACTATATTTACTATATATAATCACGAGACAATAGTAATGTGAAGCCAGTTTTCAAGTCGTACAATAAATGTGTTATGCTATATTTAGTTGGACGTAAAGTTTTTAATAGACTGGAACGATTTATAATAGAATATAATATAAATAGATGTAATATTAGAAAATCATTTTATAAGAAAGATGGAAGAGTTTATAATGTAATATAGTAAAATGTTGTTTAGATGAAGAGTTTATAATAAAATATAATGTAAAGTTATTTATCATTTTACATTCCATCATAAATCTCCGAATTAGAAGTTTTTCATTTGTACTGTTCAGGATGGAATGAGATGTAATATAAAACCCTCCTTTTCTATTCTATTTTATTTCATTATAAACCCCCATTCCAAACGATAGAATAATATCACATTCCATTTCATTCCATTATTAAACTCCTGACTAAACATAGCCTAAGAAATCTTTTCAGCTTTTATAACAAAAACAAACCCTAATTTTGTAAGATCATTATTGATTACCGTTTATGAGCTTCAGAAGATTATTACAGTCTTGAAGCTCAGTGACTGATCATGTAACATGTGGAAGAGCAAAACGCCAGGTCAACCTTTCAGGGCAATGCATATGTCCCAAACATAATCTAATCACTTTACGGAGGCTTTCACATATAGTAGCCTATGAGCTTCACCTAGGAATCTTGGTGGGTGGAGACTGTTGATCTGCTCTTTTGTAATCTTAATTGTAGAGCAATAAGCAATGACGTATGCAATTCCTCTTCAACTTTTTAGTTCATTGTGCACTTTAATTTGGCAATTAAGGTAAATATAAACACTAGATATAAACCATTATCAAGTTTTCTTTTAGGAAAGAGTATTGAGTATTTTTGGAAATACAATTAATTAGATGTAACTTAGTTAAAGATTTAGATTAATGATGTTAAGGTTTCTTAAATTTTTACTAATAATAAATGAAAACATTGCACTTCCATCTAATGGGAAACATTTATGCATGTTAAGTCTAGGTGCAAGTTGTGTCGTTCCAAAGCACTTACTTGCACGCTACGATGGCCTGAGTTTTATTAGGTTCAGTATTAATCTTCCATTGACGACTCATACATAATCTTCCTCACCGACACACAAGATTTAGTGCATTTTGCCGACACAAAGATCATGAAGATCACCATCTTCGAAGGATGGAAATTGAAAATGACGATACGTAGTAAACCTACGCAAAGAGGCTGCGTCATACTCGGTTCGTATGCGCACTCCGGAAATGTCCTTTGCACAGGAAACGAAAAGAAAAGAGAAAAAACTACATGCAGGGAATACATACAGGGAAAGCCATACTTACATACCTTTCAATAACGCTAGGTCCTCCTACTTCCGTGTTTTTTTTTTTTTCTCTCAACGAAGATGGTATGAAGTGAGGAAGATTTAGGAATTGCAAAAAACATTATGGATATTTAAACGTACATACCTCATAAGGATTCTGATTAAAATAATTCAATCGTTGAAGTTAAGTGGATAAATATATTGGAATTAAGGAAATTGTAATTAAGCTATCATTTTTCCAACTTGGTCCGTTTTAAAATGTTAAATATAAATGTGATTCACCTTTGGAAAGTTTGGAAGTTGGAATCGAAGAGAAATCAACCATGATCGAATAATTACAGTAACAACTTTTTTTTACAATTGTTCAAAACATCATTTTAATTGAATAACTTAAAAATGAATAAACAATAAAAATAATTTATAATTATATATTGATATTGGCATTTAACAATAAATTATGGTCATTTAAATATTATAAATATCAAAGTGTTTAGACTTAACTTGTCTATATATGGTTATAATATATAATTAAATTCTTCAGTCATCTAATCTTTCAATTGAACATAGAGTATGAAGCTAATGTCTACTATATTTAAAGCTAATTATGTTCACTTTTGTTAATTAGTAATTGATTCATAGTTAATATTTGAAAACATTACCTTCAAATCTCAATTCGTTTGGCTAGAATTCCTTCTATAATTAATCAAGATAAATGAAATATTCTTCCTAATAACTTTAAAAGATGAATTCTAATTGATTTATTCAACTATTCTATATAGTTCATATTATATCTAAGTACTATCAATTGAGTTACTCTAATTATAACAGGTCGTAAGTATTCTCAAAATTTAGTAATTCATAATTTAAGTGTCTCAAGTCTGAAAATCAATTATATATCCATCATAGTGAGAAAATCTACAAGCACTGCTACAACAAACTGTTGAATTGACTTTTTTTTTTCTATAAAATTGGAAAGCTAAAAGTCATTCTTTGGATATGATTTTGAAATTTCAAAATCATAGCCAAAGACTAACTTTACCTCTAACTTCTAGCAATTGGTGAGTTACTTAACACTATTAGCTACGTTTAGAATAGACTACATTTTATATTTGTAGTTAAAAATATTTGGTGACACTTTTTTACTGTGAGCTCTATTTCGTAGTGAAAGGTTTTTTAGCTAAGAAAAATATTTTTCATAGATACAAACATTTCACTATGAAATTAAGTTTAAAATGTCACCAAAACCTTTTTAAGTACTAAATATTTTTAGTAGCTAATAATGTTTGGTGACGTTTTCTAACTGTTAAATTATTTTCGTAGCTGAAAACATTTCACTATAAAATTAATTTAGTAGCTAAAATACACATGTCCCTTAACTATCTGCTACGAAATTGAATTTTGTAGTTAAAAATATTTTCGTAGCAAAAAAAAAGGAACAATGAAAACGACGTCATCTTGATAACCTAAAAACACTTATCCTCTATTTTTGTCTTTTAGCAATTCCCTCTTTTTTTTTTCCAGCAGCTCCCACGTTCGTCTTCTCCAACGACGTGTTTTCTCTAGTAGCTCCCTCATTTGTCTTTGTCAATCTTCATATTTTTTGGTATGTTATCTACAACCCTTCTCTCCAAACTTCTGGTCTCTCTAACGTGTTTTGATGAATGCTGAAACCTAAGTTCTATCATTCACTTATAATGATAAAATTGAGGTCTTTGTTGCGTGTTATTCATCTGTGTAATTAAACCTAAGCTTCTAGTTATATCTATGATATTTTTTTGTTTTTATTAAATGATGAATATTGTAATTTTCTGAATACGTGTGTCTCTGAACATATTAGTTTCTCCAATTTTATTAGTTTTCAATTTTAGCCTTTAACTAGTCTTCTTGACTTTAGTTAGCAAGTTGAAGCTTAAACTTTGTAAGTCTATGTAGGAAAAAATTAGATATGAGGATGGGAAGTCCTAAGTCAGCGAGTTATGTAGGAAACATCACCATAAAATATATTTTCCATAAGGTTTTAGCAATGTCTCTTCTAGTTCTAGTCCAAAGGGAGCTCATGAAATGGAGTGAATCACAACCTTTCCTATTGCTTGATTTGTGTCAATATAAGAGAAGGCCTCAATAACTTAAGAAAATGGGAACGATCCTTTAGGATCAACTAGGGCCTTTACCTTTCCACTCTCTAAATAAGGATTCAGTTTTGACAGAACAGCTCCATTAGAGATAACCACAAATCTAAAACCAAGTGATGTAACTGCACCAGTTAAGGCTATTACACTTCCTTATCCTTTTATAGCTTTCACCATTCTATCACATTGCTCTGCCATTTATTGTATCACACCATTCAAACACAACAAGAATTCAAAACCTAATTCATATATACTATGCAAGAGGTTCACATCAACAATTTTTTTGCAATTTATATTATATATCTAGTTAGAGCTTGAGATGTTTAATGTTCACAATTTGTTAATAATAACCTTGCTTAGACCTAACATTTTTTAACTTTTATCAATGTTGATAATCCTTAAGATCATCGTACACATGTTTAAAAGCTCTTGTCCTACACTTTCTACTCAAAATTTGCAAGTTATAGCATTCATTACATCTTATCTACACAATGCCTATCCATAGACTGTATTATAGTTGTCTCTAATAGATTTGCTATAAAAACATATCATTGAAGTCTTCCAAGGTAGGATTTGTACAAATTTCTTAATGTTATTTCCTATAGAGGAATTAAGAGCATAGTTTATCGCCTGATTGTCTTTAACATGGTGAAGTAGATTTGCTCTACTTTTAGTAGTAAACAGGAATGTTGATGTGATCATAATAAGCAAAGCTGAAAGTGCATCTGTCCCCATCCCCTAAATCTTATAGAAATGTTTAAGTTCTAAAGCCTCAATTTTTTAATTAATTGAAACAAGAAATGAGATTAAGTGAAGTTGAAGATTCTATCCTAGTATCCTAATGTTGATACTTAGGTGTTGCTACCAGATGAGAAAGGTAGGTGGTGTTCAAAGATGACTCTACTTATTTCGAGTTGGAGTATGTTATATGTAATTGACTATTAAAAGTTTTAATCAGTTCGTGGTAGTGACAAAATGGTGTAACAATTTTTTGCTATATCATTTACAATTTTCACTTGAACAAACATTGGCTTGGTGGAAGTGGATGTCTTATCAGGCTTATGCCCCTGAAATTTATATGGTAGAAATGGTCATTACTTTAGTAAATGGAGATCATGTTACTTTAGTATAACCTATGCTAAGTGCTAAGGAGTTGTTCGGGAAATAATTGGATTAATGTATTTATTATGAAATGATGTCACCAGCACTGCATAATTTGTTAAGGTAATAAGAAGAGAAAATATCAACTCCTAGTATATAGCTCACATGATTAGTACATAACTACTAGCCCTTGTTGATAATTTTACCACTTAAAAGTTGCAAGCCTTGACTTAAGCTTTATTCCATTTCCATACACTCATTATTGCTAATGTAACTCTTAATTTGATTACATAGCTAGTCATAACAAATAGCATCACACACATCATCAGACTTTTCTGACAAGTCTTCAAAATTCTCCTTCTTGTGGTCAACGGCCAAATCAGCTCCTAAGCTTTTCAGGAGTTCCAACTTTGTAGTGCTTAAAGTTCCTGCAACTTTGAAGGCACCAAAAACATATTTTTCCAACTACATTAGTACCATAAAAAAAAGAATGAAGAAAATAGTTAGTAAGTGTTCATATTGGACAAACATACTTCTTTGTATTTATACAATAAACAAATACATCATTTGTACATAGCTTATGATGCTTGTAGAGATGAACTAGTGATGTCAATCTAGTTGTAAGGAATGTACATATGGAGATAAATATAAATGGAGGAAAAATTCTATGCATATTGCATATAATTACATACCTAAATCATGGGGCTTCCAAATCCACTAGCACCATTGAGAACGTGATTGCATTTACTAGCTGTGAAACTTTTCCTCTCATAGCCTTCATATGCCATCTCAATTATAAGAAGGAGTATAACAACCTTGACAAAATCCAAATTATTAGGTTTTTAGGCCAATAACTTCTCTTCAACTGCAGTGTACTCTGTAAAAGATCTAAGCTGTTTAGGTTCTTCCAATGCCTTCTCATTGATGTTACCATATACTTCACACTCTATAGCTCTTTAACTTGACTACCAACCTTCACCACTGCACTAGTTCTTTCTATTGTTATCTTTTTTGTTTTTGTAAGTAAATTTCCTTTCATTAGTTTAAGCATGTAGGTGAATTATAGGCCTAAAGTTAACATGTCAATTTGATAACTTATTTTTATAGGAAGGTTGACGGGAAGTTGAGATAAGAATTCTATTAAAGTTTAAGTACAGTCTGAGATCTTTTAAGTATAACTTTCAATATAAATAACCAAATGGAATGATATTGGTTTCATTAGAAACTTAAGACATGGGAAAACAACTTTTTAGAAGGAAGTGTTATCAAATTACCTCACCTTCCCGATGAGAATAATTAAGCAAAGTGGTCTCAAAAGTTGGTTGTGGGATAAATTTGGATTGAGAAATTAAATATGGTTTCATATGATTGATAACGTGACGAGATTAAGGATAAGAAACCCGCAATTTGTAATGAACATGCATCATACATATTCAGTATACATGATTGTGCATTAATGAATTCTTAATCATGCACAATAGTGATATGTGTTTGTACTAAATGTTATAGAGGAATGTATAGAGCAACCATTTCCAAATATTGCCAGGACTTCGAGGCAATAAGCAATAGTTGTTGGACCCCGAACCTTGAGTGACAGTTTGACTAAGTAATATGAATGATCAAGTGGATGAGTTGATTGAAATTAAG